>CM022752.1:20961422-21381422 GCA_012411365.1 Ameiurus melas
TGAGTACACCCCTCACATTTTTGTAAATATTTGATTATATCTTTTCATGTGACAACACTGAAGAAATGACACTTTGCTACAATGTAAAGTAGTGAGTGTACAGCTTGTGTAACAGTGAAAATTAGCTGTCCCCTCAAAATAACTCAACCATTAATGTCTAAACCGCTGGTAACAAAAGTGAGTACACCCCTAAGTGAAAATGTCCAAATTGGGCCCAAAGTGTCAATATTTTGTGTGGCCACCATTATTTTCAAGCACTGCCTCAACCCTCTTGGGCATGGAGTTCACCAGAGCTTCACCGGTTGCCACTGGAGTCCTCTTCCACTCCTCCATGACGGCATCACGGAGCTGGTGGATGTTAGAGACCTTGTGCTCCTCCACCTTCCGTTTGAGTTTGCCCCACAGATGCTCAATAGGGTTTAGGTCTGGAGACTGCTTGGACAGTCCATAACCTTCACCCTCTGCATCTTTAACAAGGCAGTGGTCATCTTGGAGGTGTGTTTGGGATCGTTATCATCTTGGAATACTGCATACTGATCATGCTCTGCTTCAGTTTGTCACAGTAAATGTTGGCATTCATGGTTCCTTCAATGAGTGCTGCCAGTATGGCTGCAAAGGTTGAAGGGGTGGGGAGTCAGCCTGTCAGTGCTCAGACCATACGCTGCCCACTTCATCAAATTGGCCTGCATGGTTGTCATCCCAGAAGGAAGCCTCTTCTAAAGATGATGCACAAGAAAGCCTGCAAACAGTTAGCTGAAGACAAGCAGACTAAGGACATGGATTACTGGAACCAAGATAAACTTATTTGGTTCAGATGGTATCAAGCGTGTTTGGCTGCAACAAGGTGAGGAGTAAAACGACAAATGTATCTTGCCTACAGTCAAGCATGGTGGTGGGAGTGTCATGGTCTGGGGCTACATGAGTACATTGTAGCAAAGTGTCATTTCTTCATTGTTGTCACATGAAAAGATATAATCAAATATTTACAAAAATGTAAAGGGTGTACTCACTTTTGTGAGATATTATATATCAATAAACGCTGATCATTCACAACTTAGCAAGCACATTTCACTGCATAGATGATTTAGATTTAACCACGCCCACAAAACACCATAAAAGGAAAAGTTCACAGAAAGCTGAAAAACGAAGTAATGATGACTAAACACTGAAAGTGTGGCGTGATCGAAATCTTCCAGCAATGCAGCTCAGCCATTGCAGCGTGTCAGCTACCATAGAAACACAATAACACAATTGCTATTTTTAATTTGTTTGCTTTCAATCAAATCAGATGATTCTATGACCACTGTGTTTGATCAATCATGATCAGCACTGAGTTTGTTTTTATTTTAGCTCTGCCCACATATCCCCATCCACCGAACCAAGAGAACCAAGTATACAACTTCAACACAGTCACTTGGCCACAAAAATAATGAAATGTGTGATCATGGATTTGTTACCACACCATAATGTCCTGCACGGTCAGGTGGAAAAGCACTATTAGTATCCCCTACACACACACGCACAATAACACACCCAGAGATGTAGCTCCAGCAGTAAGAGACTTTTGGAAGACAGTCTCTCCAGCACTCCTTAAACTGTGACTAAGACCTCATCATGCATCTGTGCCAGCAGTGTGGCAGAGAGACTCTGTCCTCAGGCAGCGACATTCGTTTGCTCTCTCTGCGGAATGAAAAAAGAACATTAAGTCAGGCACCACGGGGGAAAATTTATTAAGTGAGGCCTCACACACCCACACCACCGAATGCAAATAGCCCAGTCTGAAGTCCGGGAACCCAACCGCATCGCACACTACCAATAATATCGACTCCTCTGCTGACAGCACGAGCCTGACACATGCTAATTAATTGCACCACGCTAAATGCCCAACTTCCTTCAGCTAATAATAGTTTACACCATTCAATTTAATAAGCTCATGCGCTCCAGGACGATGTAAGAGATATTTGGTACAATCGACTTCAGTGTTGTTCATTAACATTTCGCTAGGAGGCAGGAGGAAAAAGAGAGAGAGAGACGAATTAGGCAGAGTGAGCCAGAGTAAACGCAGTTGAGAGAACTTGACCCGCCCTATAGAGGTTTCGTTTGTGTGCCTTTTCAACACTGAGTGCCTCAGGGCTGCTACTTATTGTAGAAGGCAGTTATTTAAACATTGAAGTGTCTACCTACGCACACTGCATAGTTGGTGTGCTCTGTTTTTAACTAAACTGCATGCACTTGGAATACAGATGCCGTTTTTTGAGGGTTTTGTTTGTTTGATTTTTTTTGGTAGTAGTAGTAGCAATTCAGAAGTTTAACCTCAGAAAAATCAAATCATGAGACTGACATAACTCTGACCTGATTGATGTACTTATTCCTCTGCAACGAGGGCAGCTGACATAAGATTATAGAAGGATTTACTTAGAACTTTTGAAAGCTGATATTGTAAAAATAAATAAATAAATAAATAAAATACGTAGAAGTTAATTGCTTCTCAAAAAAACCAAAACAAAACAAAACAAAAAAAACAAGGACTCAAGCTAACCTAGTTGCTCCCTTAGAATCATGGGTGCAGGTCACCTGGTAGTACCAAGACCCTAAATTAAGCACAGTGAAGCCTTGTGTGCACATGGTTTCCTCCCCCTGTCTAAAGATCTGCATTGTAGGCTAATTGGCATCTCCAAATTTTCTGTAGTGTGTGATTGGGTGTGTGATTGTGCCCTACGATGGATGTTCAGGGTGTCCCCTGACTTGTGCCCCGAGTTCCTTGGGATAGTCTCCATGCTCCCCTGTGACTAAGACCTCATCATGCTGCCTTCCATGCTATGGACATTGTCTTGGATTTATCCCAATAGATGCCAATAGAAGAGTTCCTGCATTTATGTTCTGCTTCACCTCCTCGTACACACACAATATTTTCCTGATATTCTTCTTAAATCCAAGTAAATACAGAATTTCACTCAGCAAATAATTTAATTTAGTGCATCAACGCTTGTATTCTATTCTTCCTCACTTGTAAGTCACTCACAAACACGTTAGCCTAATCAATAAATGGAGATAACCTAAACCATATAACTGGAATGTGACCAATTATAAGGTCCTTGGTGAGGAAGTCATGGGTAAAACTGGTGAGTTTTATCCCTTTAAACCACATTCAAAGAGCCCAAAATTGGCCCAAATTTGACTTGACACTGCTGTGTCTGTGGAAGGCGAAGTCTTAAGGAAGCAGTCCACCATGAACATTTCACTCGCTGCTTTTAAAATACATATGACATTTCTGGTTTATCTTTAAGCCCCCCTACTCAAAGGTCCTCTTTGAAGGCTTCCTTCGGTGGCTGTGGGAGATTAAAATCCAGCCGGCAACACTCGTGGCAAGCTCATCAATGAGAAACACATTTAGATACTGTATATAGTGGAGAAGTTAAACTCCGAAGCAAACAAAGGTGTTTCTCAAAACCGCACGTAAAGATAGAGAAACTTGCTATTTACTTAAAAGCAATACCTAAGGGCAAGTTTATTTGTGCAAGCAAGTGAAAAACCATCATGGAATTTGTATATTCGTATATACACTGT
Organism: Ameiurus melas; assembly: GCA_012411365.1. NCBI lineage: Eukaryota > Metazoa > Chordata > Actinopteri > Siluriformes > Ictaluridae > Ameiurus > Ameiurus melas. Next base: position 20,964,990 of record CM022752.1, read on the forward strand.
ATACCACATCGCTGTTGATTCCTTGATTCTGACTGGTCAGAAAGTGTTGATTAATTTCCTATAAAAGCAGCTCTGAGACAAGTTCTGTATGCACTTGTTCTAAGTACAGTATAGTTTCTATAGTAACAACTAATTTACAGGGACCTGTGTGGTGGATGCTCAACATAAACAACTGTAACTTTCAACTCTTCATGAATTTTTTTACCCTTAATAACTTCTAGAAAGAGAAAAATAGAGATGTTTATAATAGCTGCTATTACACGAGGGACTGTTACATGAAATGTAACTATAAATGGATAAAAAGTACGACACTGTTCTTAAGTAAGGAAAACTGTTGATATACAAGAGGAACAAACCACTTCAGGGTGTGATGGTATTGGGAATCTGTCACGTTTGTTGCATCACACTACAATGATGATGATGTTGTGTCATTGATTATTTTCCTTTGACAGCATGCACAAAGTGTTTTATTCCTTAGTTATGCCACATTACCATGAAACGAAGGTGAAATCTCTTTACTAAATGACTGATAACCCTTGAATAAACTATATGATTGATACTAGGTGTAACTTAAAACTGGCTAAAGCTCTGATGATGTTCTTAAAGCCTTTTCTTTGGGTACAGTGTGAATAATTCCAATGTTTCTAAGAATCCTTCAGATTTCTCCTTATACTCAGACAAATTGGATGAAATTCTCGCATGACACATGCAGTCTGAATAACGACACTGGTCTCATTTAGGCTAAGATGCAATGCAATCGGTGCAATGCAACACAACATAGCACGGCTTAGGCACATTATCCGCAGGGTTTCTGCATAATGCCGAGCGTCCATCATTCAGATTCAAGCAGATCCAGATGGCACAAGCTGCCGTCCATCAGGGCAGGAAAAATATTCATGTGGAAGCCTCCAAACATATGCAGTGACACTGGCTCCTTTCTGGCCTTTAATGGCTTCTGGGCCATCTGTCCGCTCACGTCGTAATCCGTCTTTTCCCCGGAGGTCAAGTGACATTTTCATGTGCTACATACCATGTATACATGGAAGGTCAACATTATTAATAACACATCAATTTAGTTACCTATGTTTTAGACCCTCCAGTCTGGCTCAGATGATGCAATATGATAGAAAGTCCCAGTTATGATTTATGATTTCCTACATTTATTAATTTAGTCATAAAAGCATGTGCAATTACCTTTTTGTTTTTTGGTGTCCTTTGGTCCGGCAGTATGCTCTCATTGATCATCTGGATCGAGCACCGAGATCAAATGATAGGGTTTCACCTTGGTCCCGTATCCACTCTGGCCTTATTTTTAGACACACAGCCTGTGGATTATGTAATACACGATTTTGTCTACTAGTTGACTTAAGGCTTATGTAAGACTCCAGAGTTTTCTCCCTCTTTTTCCCCCCCTCCCCATTTGTATGCATGAGTGCACGTCAGAGCGTGTGATCCAGGCATCACTACAGCGCGTGACGTTCCTCCTGAGCCTCGCCTAATTTGACAGGAAATGACAATAAGTAGGAGTTCACACATGCAATTAACACGGAGAAGGGAGGGGGTCTGCAGGGAGATGAACACTTTAAGCAGGATTTATTCACTACTGTCAGAGACAAATAGACTGAATCTGCTCTCTGCTTGACTGAGAATTGAACGTCTGTAAAGCAGGAGGTTGAGCCTTTTTGCTTAGGTTTCTTAACTAAGAGCTTTTAATGCTCAGAAACAAGGCACTGATCATTATAATCAGAAGGGAGTTTAGAAACATTGTCAAGCTGGGTGAAGCGTCCCAAAACCATTGCAGCACGAAGATCGTCGTTAAATGGTAGAGCAAGCACCACAACTCTCTCTCTCTCTCGTTCTCTCAGTTAAAATAATCTTAACATTGCAATGCTTTTGGGAAGCTCAGCTCAATATCATTTGGAATATCCACTAATAATTTATACCACCATACTCTACAATTTATACTGATGCTCTCATCCGAATAAAGATTGTTATTATTGTCCAAAAGAGAAGCGGATTGTTATTTAAAAATGAAAAAATTATATTTTTTATATATATTGCCCTTTTTGCAAGGAGACTTGATTCAGTGTCAGTGATTCAATGTAAAACGGTTTACAGGACAAAGGAAGAAGAGAAAAGCTTTTTATAGCTGCAATATCATAAGTGAGATCAGAAAAAAATGCAATAACAACATTAAATGTAACTATAAATGGATAAATAGGATGACATGCTTGCATTTTATTTTAAAATATTGTAATTGTTGGCAAGATTGCGATGGTATAAGAGGAACAATACACTGAGGAGGCATGCTGTTGTAGGAAAATAATCAACAACATTATTTAGGGAATATGCTCTAAATGGGAAGCCATGACCACTGCAGGACACCATGTCTTATGTAGGGGCAGTTACATGTAGCTGATCAACCCACTAGCATGCTTTTGAAAGGTAGGAGGAAACTGGTGAACCCAGAAGAAACCCAGATGGACACGGGGAGAACATTTGAAATTCCACACAGACAATAATAAATAGTAGAGAATGGGGCGGCAATGGTTCAGGTGGTAGAGTGGGTTGTCCATTAATTGCGGGTTGATTCCCGGCCCACATGCCGAAGTGTCCTCGGGCAAGATGCTGAACCCCAAGTTGCCACCGATGGCAGGCTAGCGGTTTGTGTATGAATGGGTGAACTTGTTGAGAATTAAAAGGCACTATATTGGCTTCAAGCCACTTTCGGATTTCAACCTTGGACTATTTTCTTGTTTGATGAGTATGGATTGTCCAGGTTTAGCCATGTCTGAATGTATATCGATTTCACCTGTAAGCATCACACTAAGCTCACACACTGGTGTGATGTCTTTAAATCCCACCACATATTACACATGTTGACAGTTAAGCCTCCTGGTCTGGATAAATTGGATGAAATAGAAAGATATTCAACATTTAATGCAATCCAGAAGATGGAAGGTTCTGACTGATTTAGTAGGAAGACTAGATCTTTGACTATATATATATATATATATATATATATATATATATATATATATATATATATATATGTGTGTGTGATATTCGTTATATTAGTTTTTGAACAGGATTTGGGACGAATTGCAGTGCCTGGATCATTTACTAGGAGGGAATTTTTTTCTCCACCCCATTTGCAAAATCAGCCCTTTAAAAAATGCATTTAAATTGCACCTCAGGCTTGTGTGATTCAAATCACGGCCTGTCGCGCAATCGTTCCTTTTTCCATCTTGATTTTGGGCCCATTAGGAAGGAAACTGAGCGTACCTGGGAGGTTGAGGCGAATCCTAATCTGTCCGCCACTCCCTCGGCCAATCACAGCTCTGGCCTCACTATTGGAGTGACACACAAATGTCACCCGTTGATAGCCATCATGTGGTGCTTCTGGCTCTACAGTGTACACCCTCATTACTGCGTCGTTTTTGTGTTTTTGGCTTTTTCTTGTGGACAGTTGCGGCATCACTTTCAGACAGCGAGCGTGAGGAAGTAAAGTCATATGGATATAAATATGAGAATTCAATGCCTCACTGTGCTTACATGCCTCATTACTGCATTATTATATAAGTCCGCCTACAAAAAGTTTGTGGTTTGACATTTATGCACTTATATAGGAAGGGAGATTGCCTGGGAACAGCACTCACTTGGAGGCAGAGAGGCAAACAGGACTGAGGTGAATCAGTGTGTGTACATGTACTGTAGGTCTGTGAGGTGTTTATGTGAAGTGATGGCCACAAAACACAAAGTTAGCCATTTTAAAATTTTGTTTTAAATTAGTACATTTCCTTCACCTGTATGGAAGTCCTGGACACCCACCAACCTCTTTAATAGCTTATTCATGCAATTATCCGATCGGCCCATCATGCTGCGGCGGTGCAATGCATAAAATCATGCAGATACATATTCACATCAAACATCAGAATGGGGAAAGCGATGTGATTTTCAAACTGCTTATTCAAAGATTGGAAAAATATCTTGCTAAAAATAATAATAATAGTAATTTACGTTTGTGGACGCCACTTTTACAAATACTTGGAATTGTATTAATAACTGAAATCAATGTATGTACCCAAAATAGGAACTTGTTATATATTCAAATATATATTCAATATATATTCAAACTCAAATGCATCCATGTCTAATTTACATTTAAAACAATCTGCTATGAGAAACCCTTGAGATCTTTCATGTTTAAAAATTCTCAATAGTACTAAATATCCAGAGGATATGTGGAGGATTTCAGAACTGACGGTTTGCTATCAAAAGGCAGCATTGAGATGCTTTAACTTCAGATATTACTGTGTTCCTTTAAATAGACACACTTATACGCAGTGCTCATGCTGTTGTACTTATATTTAATGCACCCATGCTTTGAGGTGTACATATCTCATTGAACAAACCCCCTGTTCCCTTAGGAAATATGATTTTCTCTATTGTAAGAGCTCAATATTATGCAAATTACCATGCAGATGAGCCATTGTGTAATATGAGGATGAGGACAAAGCGCTGATCATCTCTTCTCTCTCTTTTTTCTTTCTTTCCTTTTTTTTAGACTTTCAATAATTTGCGCAAATCACTCAAAGACTAGCAATAAATCTTATTAAACCCATAATCCGGCATTGTTCATTCTGTAGAGAGGAGCAGGAGGCGGCCTTGCCCCCCCTGTGATGTGGAGAGGCATCGTTTTGATTACATTTCTGCTTCCTGGCTCGATGCCTCGGTTTTTAGGCTCTGCGTTTATGCAGTTGAAGGCATCACTTGAAAGATGAAACCAGGCCAATGGCAAACAAAGGTTGTTTACTGAAGCATTGGCATACCTTCATGCACTCCGTGTGTACAGAGTGTTATTGGTCGACGTTGCATTCTTACATGGTTAGCTTAACAGCCTGATTTATTTTTCATGAAGTTTCGGGACAACACAGTGGTGCTATTGCTCAGCACTGGTAATCATATGTGCTTGTTGCATATATTTTCATGATTATGAGGCTATATTGTGGAAAAAATAAATTTCTAGCATCTCAGGATCTGACTCAGTGCTTTTTTTCCCTGTAAATATGCGGTTGTGTATCAGAAACAGGGTTTTGCTCCACCTGCATTCTGTTTGGCACTGAACTTGATCTCAGGTCATGTCCAGATTAAAATAGTGTCCTCTGGTGTGTGTATATCATGAGGGATGTGAGTTGTATAAATAAATCTGGCAGGACAGCCCTGGGAATTTGCGTCTGCAGCCCATGATTCTTAGAGGACTCGTTCCCACCTCCCCCTTCTCGTTCCTTTACCTGCCTACATGTACTTTTCATTGGGTTTCTACATCGATATTGTGTTAGTTTCTAAATGTAGTGGCAAGCAGGACATTATTACAAACTGCTGACAGGTTTTTCTTTTTTCTTTTTTTTTTCTTTTTTACTTCAAATCACTTAAGTCATTTGCCATGCCTTAAGAGAAAATAAAATAATAAAATATTACAACCAGGTTGTGATGATTAGGCACATTTCATGTTATGAGGGGAAAAGAAAATGTTTTATAACTGACCCAGGCTTTCCCACTCCAGCTTGCCTTTTTTGTATGACTAACTGATTGACTGGTTAATTAACTGATTGACTGATTGTTTGATTGACTGACTGTCTGACTGACTATGTTTACATGCATATCGATATTCCGATATTAATGGGATTCATGTAAGTGCTGCATTCCGATTGCCTGTTTCAGATTAAGACCATATTCTGATTCTCACCACTGGAATATGCCTCTTTTAAATGGAAGTTTGTTGCATGTAAACGCCTTGTTCAGAAAATCCACTGAAAGGAAATATGTGTGCACACTCAGTCCACAAGGAATTGTGGGTGCTAACAGATGCTTAGTTGTAGGCTAGGTATTTAGGAATGGCAACTCAGGCATACTGACTACAACCATGTATGCAGGAATATATTACAATGCCTGTACGCATATAAACATCATAATCGGAATATGGCTCCACGGAATTTGATGCACATTTAAACGTAGTCACTGACTATGTGATGTATTAACTATCTGATTCACTGACTGATTCAGTTACTGATTAAATGAGTGACAAACAAGTACACTAGGTGACGGCATACTGCATACTCATACACAGTTCCAACAAGTCCACCTCTTGTGATAGAATTCTTACTAGTTCTTTCTGACATACAGTCTGTTGAGTTTGAACAATTTAAGAAACTAAGTTTTGGAAAATACAAATAAATATCCAGCAAATATACTATATTTACCACATTTCTCTGTCCTTGCAGGGTTTTTTTTTTTGTTTGTTTGTTTGATTGGTTGGATGGTTGGTTATCTTTCTTCCATTCTCAATAGGAGAATCTAAATCACAGAATTGTCACAAAAAGGAACTAAAAGAAGTGCAGTGAAAGAATTGAGAAGCACGCTGTCTTTCCTTCAGTCATTTTGCTGCTCTAGAGTCTTTTACTGTCTCCATTTTTTTTTCTCCAGCTGCTGTAGTTAAAGAGACACAGTCCACAGGGACACATGCCATTTCTTGTAGAGATCCAATCCATTTGAATGAAATGCTCATAAAATCTGCAGAGACACCTGAGTATCTTTTTTTTTTTTTTTAGCTCTCATTGTTACAGCACTCCCGGATAAAGTAAGCCACTATTGACCTCGCTAACATGCTAAAAATCACAATTACCTGCATTTTCTCACTTGTTTACCTTCCACACTATTATTTTGTTTAGTAATAACCTCATCAACGAGGCATCTTTTGTTTCCTGGCGCATATTCTCTTTATTGTTCTCCTCTGCTGGCACAATATAAAAAAGTGGAGCTTTTTTCTCTGTCACCATGTCATTCAGTTTTGTTTATCAGAGGAAATGTAATAACCTTTGTCGTGCAGCCCTTCTGCCACTCAGGATGTGATTGCTGATTGATGAGAGCCCACTGTTTATCTAATATTTTTGTATGCACTCGAATACACACGAACACATTCTCATTTCAGAGTGTATACAAGCGGGCATCGGTTCCCAATCATCTTCGGTTCTTGTGGGTTCTTTTCATGCAGGACGTCTGTAAACACTTATGTATGCCAACCAGTTCTGTAGTTTTTTTCCAAGTCAAATCTAATGTATGACTTCAACTGTTTTTCTGAACATATCAGTACAATATAGTGCTTGTTCATGTACAGGTAAAAAAGATTCAAACGTCTGATACCACATATATGTGCTACTGTATCTTCTTACAATCCAAATCATCTGATATAACATCTTATACTGTTTGCACAGTATCTTTAATCGTGAGCATGAGGGTGGCCAACATGTGCATGCAGAGCAGTATTAGAATTAAAAAAGTTGAGTACACATAAAAGTATTTGTAAGCGTTGAGCAGAGAAACAAGAGTTCTGAGAAATTGTAACACTTCAGTTCAGCGAGCACTAAGCACTGAGATATGCACACTCCTCAGTCCCCTCAGAAATGAACGCAAAATTAAGCAAACTCCACAATATTCTGTGGAGCTTGCAGTTTTTCAAGCCCTATTCGATTCATGTGTGTCGATTATGAGTACAGCTAAAAGGTCTCAGTTAAACAAACAAACAATCGCTGTGAAAGACCAAACAATTTTGTGCAATTGCAATTTTGCTAATTCAAGTAGTTTTCCAGAAAAACTATTTTCAGTTATGCTGAAAATTTAGGAAAAAAAGCTGCAGCAAAATCAAGCATTTTTGGCCGCAACCACCACAAAAAAATCGGTGAAATCCTGTACGGACTGACTTCTCGGCATCGTATGCTCATTTTTTAATGACTATGCCCACTGATATGGTTCTGAACACGTAGGTTGTCCATCCTCTTAAACAGAGTTGATAAAATCTTGAACTGAATTTCATTGCTATCATCAGACATAATCCAGAAATCAACATAAATAGACACAAATAAAATGTTCCATGATATCTCTGATAGATTTATCTTAGATAGATTTAAATAACAAACACAATTAAACTAAAGCATCGACACCTGGGGCAAATAAAGACACACCCTTGAACATAAGCCAATACCTGAACAAGAAGAGAACGGACCAAAACAAAAGGCGGGTGTCCATTTCACACAGTTCAGTCACATGCACGCAAGCACTCAGTAGCCGCGCCGCAGTGCCATCTGCAGGTGACGATGTAACAGGTGCCAACTCATGACAGGGCACAGTTACACCCATATATTCATACACTACAGACATTTTGGAAATGACAATCAGCCTATAATGCAAGTCTTTGGACTGAGGGAGGAAACCGGAGTACTCTGATTAAGCCCTCGAAGCATGAGGAAAACATGCAAGATCCACACACACAGGTTGGAGGTGCGATTCGAACCCCCAACCTCTGAGGTGCTTGTAAGTCCTTGTAAGAACCTTATAAGTCCTACATTTAACAATGTCATGGTCCTCCATAGAGATGAGCAAATATGTGGGGTTTTTTTGCCTTTGTTTATTTATTAATTTTCACATGATTCATTTACATATTATTCATTTTCATGTGATTCATATTCATGCGATTCATTTACCTTTTCTCCCCTCCCTTCCCTTTCCCAAATATTTGATTGAGAAGAAAATAAATAAATAAATAAATAAATAAAATCAATACAAATCTCCCCGCCCTCCCCCGGCTCATCCTGGCTACTCAATAGCTGTCACTGGTTATATAAAAATGATAAAACCCAAGAACAGGCACCATTTAAATAAAGTAAACATAGGAATACAAATAGCCAATTGGAGCCGAAGAGGTACACAGACCCAAAATCTCCATAAAACAAGAGAGACAGCCAAACAAAATTACCTAAACTAAAAAAAAATCCCATTAAGAAAAATGTCCCTACTGACTTCAAATCTAATAAATAGTCTGCGCACTTTAACAAATATAATGTCCATACCTTTTAAAGACTTATAACTAATAATATTACACAATGTAACATATTTTAAAATAAGCAAATATGTGTTTATTAAAAAAAACTTATATAAGCATTAACTTTTTTAACGTTGTTTTTCTCACAGCTTGGAGCGTTATGGTTGTTTTTAAGCCTTTAATACAGACAATAGCATCCAAGCATCTAGCTGCGTAAACGACAATCGACATATCGACTCGCTTTTAGTTCTTGACCTTTGTGGCTTTGCCTGCTTGTAAACTCACACGGAGATTGTGCGACAATCCTCGCGAACCTGCAGTCCAAAGTTTCACGCTTATGAAGCTGAACAGATGGCCGTAATAAACGTTGTGTCTGAACCGTGATGCCAGAGAGTTCCATGGGCAAACTGGTGTGAGCTGTACAACAACCCTACAGCCAAACGAGCCTTTCTGAGGGCCTAGGATACACGCTTCTACATGAAGGACTGCTTTTTCTTTGCTCGCTCTTCAAAAACATACTTCAAGAACAATATTTCTGAAGAGATACAACACGTATGTCAGCTGCATAGAGTGCAGTAATGGCTCTAATGCGCTGGGTCAACATTTCTATACATTGTGCATGAAGTTAGTGCTGGAGATAATCGCGTTACATGGTCAGGGACTACATTACATTACATGTTTAATCCTGATTTTAGGACAGTCTTCTTAAACAAAACAAGACCAATTGGTTTATTTAAATACCGAGTAATGAGATTTAGCAACAACAACCTAAATGCCTCCTTGTTCCAGAAGACCAAGTATGTGCCTGTGTTTTACATCCAACTTTTGTCTAAGCAGGTTTGTGTATTTTATAACCTTTATGGACAGATGGAACCCCTCAAGAGGGTAAAGTGCACTTAATTTCACACTTGAAAGAAGGGTTACACTTGCGAGAGCTACCAAAGCAAAATTAATTAAACAACACAGGTCTCTAGCTACTTAACATCTGTGCTCAGTGAGTAAATATTACCCCGTGCCCTCAAATAGTTTAGCCTGTGCATTCGTTTTATTCCTAATTCCTTTGTGTGTAGTGATTGAACAATAAAAAAAAGTCGATTCGCTGCTAGTTTGCTGGTGCAAGCTGTAGGCATGGAACCATGCATGTGGTTTCTCAGAGGCCAAGGGGTTACTCAGGCACATAGGATTGCGAGGCCAGAATGAATTGTGTGTGGGAATCAACACTTGGAATTTAACGCTTCTTCTTTGCTAGCAAAGTGTACAAAAAGTCAGACGATGATGCATTGCCTAACAGTAGGGTCAGTAGGGCTACTGTGTTAAGAGTTTATTTTATCAATTATTACATTCGAGAAGATGATTTAGAAAATGAAGATGACTAATTCCATTATGTTACATTGTAATAACGGTATGTACGAACTCTTGTAAAAAACTATATGTACTATAGTATATACTATATATGTGACTCATTTCTTGTCCAGGGTGGTTTTCTTTTGGTTACACTACTTATATAAAATACTTACAGTGCCTTGCATAAGTATTCACCCCTTTGAACATTTCCACATTTCAATCTTGAACTGTGTCATGTAAGCAGGGCAAAGACGGGATGAGACAGATGCAATCGCAGTAAAAAGGTTTATTAATGAGATAGATGGACAAATCCAAAAAAACAAGAGGCAAGTTCAGAGTCAAAAAATGGCAATGGTCAGGCAAATGGCAGACTTAACAAGGTGAGGCAAAAACACGTGGATCAAAAAATGGGCTATGAGACAAAATGCGGATCAAAGAACACAGGAACAAGGTTTGGTAATGACAGGGACAAAAAGGCAACTGAGCGTATACTTCACAAGGAGACAAAAAATCCACGGGGGTATACAGTGAGGGAAATAAGTATTGGACGCATCAACTTTTTTTTCAATAAAGTTATTCACATGAAATTTTCACCAGCTATCAGTGTCAACTCAATATAAAGATTCACAACATTAAAGTCCATAAATAAAATTATGTGTAATAAAGTGGAATGATACAGGAAAAAAGTATTGAAAACGCTAAGAAAAAGCTGTTCTCCAAGTCAAGGTAAGCCAAGGAACCAGTTGAAATCCGTAAGTAGATAGAAAGTAATTATACCTCCTATCTGTGCAGATTAATATCAGCTGGGTTAGTAAATTGATGGTCTGTAAAAAGGCTTTTCATTACCAAGGTTTCACACAAGAAACATCTCATGATGGTAAAAGCAAAGAGCTCTCCCAAGACCTTATATATTGATGGAATATTATACAGACGTGTTTCAAAATTTCTGAATCTTCCAGTAAGCACCATTGGGTTATTATCCGCAAGTAGAAATAACATCACCCCATCATCAACCAGCCAGACACAGGAGCTCCACGCAAGATTTCTGACCAGGGAGTCAGAAGAATAGTCAAAAGACTAGCCCAAGAGCCAAGGTCTACTCGGAAAGAGCTCCTGAAACACTTGGAGGCAGCAGGTGATATTGTCACAGAGAAAACAATAGGCAATGCACTCCACTGCTCACAACGCAGACTCCATTACTAAAGAAAAGGCATGTCGAAGCTTGTTTAAAGTTTGCTACAACTCATTTTGGCAAGCCTATGAAATACTGGGGGAGTGTAATCTGGTCAGACAAGAGCAAAATTTTACTTTTTGGCTGTTATTCTACACACCATGTTTGGAGCAGAAATGGCACTGCACATCACCTTAAAACACTTTAGCAACAGTGTTTGGAGGTTAAGCATCATGATGTGGGGCTGCTTTTTTATCGCATGGTACTGGCAAACTTCATATGATTTAAGGAATGATGAATGGAAACCTTTACTGGGAGATTCTTGAGAAGAATCTGCTGCCATCCACCAGGGTGATGAAGATGAGACGTGGGTGGAACTTCCAGCAGGACTACGATCCAAAGCATACAGCAAAGGAGTTCTCAATTGGTTTCAGAGAAAAAAAAATCAAGGTGTTAAAATGAACCAGTCAATCACCTGACTTGAATCCAATTGAACATTTGTGGAATGAGCTAAAGATAAAGGTTCACAAGTGGGCCCCCCAGAATCTTCAAGATTTAAAGACAATATGTTTAGAAGAATGGGCCACAATCACACCTGAATACTGTGGCAGATTAATTTATTCATACAGGAAGCGTCTTGAAGCTGTTGTTCCAAAAAAAGGCTCCTCCACTAAGCATTAAATACATTTCAAATAGAGGGTTCAATACTTTTTTCCTGTGTCATTCCTCTTTATTACACATAACTTCATTTATGGACATATGCTTGGATTTCTTTATATGTGTGAATTTCTTGAGTTAACATCAAGGTCTGGTGAAACTTTAATGTGAATAGCCTCATTGGAAATATATTTACTGAAAAAAAAAGTTGACTTGTCCAATACTTATTTCCCCCACTGTAAATATACAAGGTAATCAAGAAAGAAACAGATGCAGTTGAGTATGATTAGGTGTCACGTATCTGGGAAACCTGGACTCTATTTCCCATCAGCCACTGCACTACACCACATGACCACATGCGCCACCTCATGCACCTGATTCACGTTTGTGTTAATGAGCACTCATGTGTATTTATAGTCCTTGTCTGCACTTTCTCCTTGTCTTTCGTTGTCTTAGACCCACGTTGTTTATGTCAGTGTCTTTGTCTCATGCCACAGCGTTTTTGCCAAGTGTCTTGTTTTGTAGTCTGTTTGTTCGTTATTAAATGTTTAAATCTGCGAATGCTTCTGCCTCAACCTCCCGAACCGTGACAGAATGAAAGACCGCGTATTAGAAGCAGCAGATTTAAATAATTTTTTCTTGTTTTTTGTTCACGATGGATGCCTGGTACAACAACTACGCGGAGTGGTATCTCCGGCTCACGGAGCAGGGAAGAAGGTCGAGGGCACTGATGGCTCAGACTAGCCGCAGTCTCAAATTGCCATCGCGGTACAGCGCATGCACCACTCCACACCCGGAGTTCGTGGTAGAATATGCCAAGCTACACGGGTTGGAGTGGATGCTCGAAGATGAGACCGAATACCGTTTTCCCCTCCCCTCTTCTGGATATCGCTCTGCCGTCCCGTTCAGACGAGGTCGTCACGCAGCCGTCCCGTTCAGTTGAGGTCGTCACGCAGCCTTCCTGTTCAGCTGAGGTCATCGCGCAGCCTTCCTGTTTGGCTCACCGCTCAGCATCCCTGCTCGGCTGTGGGCGCCTCTCAGCATCCCTGCTCGGCTGTGGACGTCGCTCTGCCTTCCTGCACGGCGGTGGATGTCGCTCTGCCTTCCTGCTCGGCTGTGGACATCGCTCTGCCTTCCTGCTCGGCTGTGGACGTCGCTCTGCCTTCCTGCTCGGCTGTGGACGTCGCTCGGCCTTCCTGCTCGGCTGAGGTCGTTGCTCGGCCTTCCTGCTCGGCTGCAGTCGTCTCTCTGCCATCCTGCTTCGCTGAGGACGTCACTCTGCCTCCATGATCCGCTGAAGACGTCGCTCCTTTACTTCGCTGCGCTCAGTGTGTCGCTCCCCCTTCCTGCTCCACGGAGGACGCCGTTCCCCCCTCATGCTCCTTGGAGAGCGTCGTTCCTCCCTTAGGCCTGGCGGAGAACCTCGTCCTCTCCCTGGCCTCGGGAGAACCTCGCTCCCCGTGTGCCTCGCGGGAGAACCTCGCTCCCCCGCTGTGCCTCGCGGAGAACCTTGCTCCCCCGGAGCCTCGCGGAGACCCTCGCTCCCCTCTGAGCCTCGTGGGGGACCTCGTTCCGTTCCTCTTCTGCCCCGAAGGGTCGCCTGTTTCCATGCCCCGCCCAGGACGTCTCTTTTGCCTCCCTGTGCCATTGTGGGAGCCGCTCGGTCTACTGGCTTTGTTGAGGACCTTTTGTCCGGGGGCCCGGGGCCGCCGGTGGGGGGGCCATGTCGGTTTGGGCGCTCCAGGAGTAGCACCCTTGGGGGAGGGTTCTGTCACGTATCTGGGAAACCTGGACTCTATTTCCCATCAGCCACTGCACTACACCACATGACCACATGCGCCACCTCATGCACCTGATTCACGTTTGTGTTAATGAGCACTCATGTGTATTTATAGTCCTTGTCTGCACTTTCTCTTTGTCTTTCGTTGTCTTAGACCCACGTTGTATATGTCAGGATCTTTGTCTCATGCCACAGCGTTTTTGCCAAGTGTCTTGTTCATTATTAAATGTTTAAATCTGTGATTGCTTCTGCCTCAACCTCCCGATCCCTGACATTAGGACACTTGAGGGAAAACAACCCACACAACATGGGTGGAGACAGGACAGAAACCAAAACACACATGGAAATATAAATAAAGACGAAAACCTGGAGGCATGCACTGTTGTGCTGCTGGTAGCTTAAGCATGCAGAGTCTCATAGGGGATATATCCGAGAAACTGAAATACACATATTTGGGGTTGTATGTCTTGAATCCACACAAAATAGCTCCTAATAATTAAGTGCTCAAAAATTTGGGGACACTCAACTGAAATGTTTCTCATGATCTTAAAAACTTTTTGATCTGAAGGTGTATGATTCTGTTTTGTAGAGAAAAATATAGTCATGCCAATGTATTAATTTATTTCATAAGATAACTAACATTTTGGTTACAAATAAATATTTTTTTACATCGATGACTCTGAGCGAAATATTCAAAAAAGCAGCCGATAAGTGCCCAACGTAGGTGGGAACTCCTTTTATACCTGTAAAAAAGCATCTCAGGGAACTATCTCAAGAAATCGGGTTAGAAAATGCCAAGAATACATTTCTGGAAATTCTAGGCAAAAAGGGTGTTTACTTTGAAGATGCTAATATACTATATTCTTAAGATTTATTTAGGATTTTTTATCACAACATAATCCCCATAGTTCCATTTCTGTTACTCTAGAGTTTTTATGACTTTATTATTATTCTAAAATTAAAAAATTTAAAAATTAAAATGTGAGCAGGACCTCTGCTGCTATGGAGGTGCAATGTCCTGGGTGGATGGATGTGACACTGTCATTGATGCATCAGTAAAACAAACAAAACCTGACTCAGATTCGTGTCACATCTAGCTAGCATGCCTATAGATATGTCAAAAAAATGCAGAGGCCATTCACAGGGAAAAAGTAATCACAGCTATGAAGACATATTTACAGCGGCAGTGAATAGGATAAGCAGAGAAAAACCTTTTGGAAATCCATTCTCATTCAACTACTTCTTGGGCTTCAAATTGAGTGCTGATGCTCCCATTAAAATGCTGTCAGTCTCACCCATTTCCTCTGTCTGTCTCTTAATATGTCTGCCAGAAACTCAGTCATTCAGATGCTAAACAGACTTTCTTTCTTTCCCCGCGGAAATAAGCAGATAAGCATAGTGTTCCACAAGCTTGTCAGGAATGTAAAAGGAGACAAAATGAGTGAGTGGTGCCTTAGCTGTGAATTAGACCTCACCTCCTGAGTACCTCGTCACAATTCATTACCTCCCACAGAGCCACGGACTGTTTAGCCACAAACAATTTCCATCTGAAGCATCAGTCATGATTAGTGTGCTGTGTTATAGTGAGCTACGTGCCTAATGCTACATAAGTAGGCACGTGCTGAATTCACCATATCTCTCTGCAGTTCTTGCCTAGTTTCCTACTGAAGCTAAGCAGAGTTTAGCCTGTCCAGTACCTGGATGGGAGACCTCTTGGTGAAAACTAAGGTTGCTGCTGGAAGTGGTATTAGTGAGGCCAGCAGTGGGCGCTCACCCTGTGGTATGTGTAGGGCCTAATGCCCCAGGGGGGCACTATACCGTAAAAACAGCACAGTCTTTCAGATGATACATTAAACCGAGGTCCTGACTCTTTGTGGTCATTAAAAATCCCAGGACACTTCTTGTAAAAGAGTAGGGACATAACCCTGGTGTCCTGGCCCCATTGGCCGTTCTCTATCATGGCCGCCTAATAATCTCCATCTCTGAATTGGCTACTACACTCACCTCTCTACTAATATCTGGTTTGTGGTGGACGTTCTGGTGCACTATGGCTGCCGTCACATCATCCAGGTGGATGCTACACACTAGTGATTCTTGAGGAGATCCCCCCCAATACTGTGTAAAGTGCTTTGAGTGTCTAGAAAAGCACTATATAACTGTAAGTAACTAAGTTTTGCTGAGGCAATTCAAATTTTTTCCTCCACTGGCTAGTGATAATAAAGCTAAATAGATCAATGAGGTAATTACTTGCCTGCAGAAGAAGATATTCTTATGTTGCAGATTTCGGACTCTGCTACTGTATGCTATTTAAGGTTTAATGCTTGTATGAGTTGGAATTTTTTTGTAGTTTTTATATGCGCAAAGCACCTCCAACTAATACAAAAGGATGACTGGCTATCTCAGCATTCAAGAGTGTATGATTAACCCCATCCTCTCCAAGCCTCTCCTGTGTGTTCTATTGCTGTATTTATTCATGAATATTTTCATCCAGGAAGGAAACATGGAATAAAAACAACAATAATAATTATTATTATTGTTATTGTTAAGATGCTATGCTATTGATTCAAATAAATGTTGCTTTTTATGAATGAAGAAAGAAAGGAAGGAAGATTAAGGAAGCAAGGAAGAGTAAGGAAGAAAAGAAGAAATTAAGGGAGAAAACAAATGTAGGAAGAGGAAGGAAGGAAGGAAGGAAGGAAGGAATGAAGGTTGGAAGGAAGGAAGGAAGGAAGGAAGGAAGGAAGGAAAGAAGAGTAATGGAGGAAGTAAAGAAGGAAGAGTAATGAAGGAAGTAAGTAAAGAAGAAAGAGTAATGAAGGAAGGAAGGAAGTAAAGAAGGAAGAGTAATAAAGAAAATAAGAAATGAAGGGAGAAAACAAACGAAGAAAGAGGAAGGAAGAAAGAATTGCAAATAAAATTTGTAAAAATGAAGAAAACCACCTACAATACAGAGCTGTAATTATTACACCTGCTGAAGCTCTTCTTCGTACTTGTTTTCAGTTTCTTTAAAAAATAAAATAAAATAAAAATCAACACATCCATTTTATAAACAAAGTTATACAAATGTTTAACATCCATGATGATCCCAAAACTCAACGTCCACCATTTTATGTCCTTTCTCTTACCAGGTTACAGATGGAGGCACAATTAAACAGAAGATTTTCACATATGATGCCATGTTTAATACCAATTACTCCCACATGGAGGACTATCGCAGGAGAGAAGACCTGGTATATCAGTCAACAGTTCGGTAAGATGCCTGTATTGAGTTAGTACTTTATATCACCTACATTTCACTCAGAATAGATAGCAAGAGTTTATCATTAGGTTTCAAGACGAACCAAATGTCCTTAGACAAGTAAAAAAAAAATGACAGTGTACTCTCTATAGTATTGTCTCAGCATTTCCTGAAATATATCTGAATAGACATTTAGACTTTGTGATGGGAACTTGTTTTCTGAGTGTAGCCTAAACTTTACCTGAGGCTATACAGCCCATGAGTTGTTGTTGTTGTTGTTGTGGGTTTTTTATCTTCTTCAGCCGAAGTGGGAAAGTTGGCAATAAAGATAGGAAATGGAGTGAGTGTGCATCTGGTACTGTCTTGGACAGTCAATAAAATATTATTTTAGTAAGAATACTGCAAACTGATTTCCTGTGACATAAATAAAAAAAGGTATGCAGCTTATTTTACTGTAAAAATCCACATGGTGTTTTCGATTGTCTGAGTCAGAAGAAGTTTGTTTTAGTAGCCGCGAAAAACCCATAAAAAGCCATCTGACTTTGTCCTAAAAGGAATCGCACCTGTTCTGTGGCTGAATATCAAATGTAGTACTATTGGGCATGTAGTGCAGTAAGTAGACTCTACCTGATGTCAGATTTTACGTGGCTCACTGATGTAAATTCAAGTTAAAAATCAACAAGAAAACATGTGTGTGTAAATAAATGAAAATGAACCTAAAACATTAAATTGTATAATAAAATTATGATTTTGCTTGAGTTTTGCATTTCTAGCTCCGCCTCCTTGGCCCTGACTAGCTAGTAGCTGGTAACTGGCATTTGTCAACATGAATGGGATTTCATTATCTGACTGTGAATTAACCCTATATTCACACTCGAAAATGACTAAGTGGCAAACAATCGTTTATTTTCTCTGTACGTGAACATGGAGTAGCGATATTATCAACAGTTGCTTTGATTTGAGATTTTCTCAGTTCTACGCAAATTAGATAAGATGTAGTAAAGCGACATTCAAACAGTTCCCTCAAACAATTCCTTAGACGGATCATATGGTGTATGTGGTCCAACTTTTTATCAGAACCCCACCGACAACCTTCATTCCTAGGTCCAATTTACTTTTTGATGCACAAAAACTTGAACATGGTTTAAAAAATTCAGCTTGGAATGAAGTATCAGACATAGCTGGTGAGTGTATGTAGGTAGCTTGCTCTGCTAATCTGCCAACAAAGCTAATATGAAGCCTAGCATGTAATGTGTAAGACAAACAAAATTTCATACTGATTGTTTTTTCTGTTTGACAAGTTTTCTTTAGTAGCTATATATATATATATATATATTTATATATATATATACATATATATATATATATATATATATATATATATATATATATATATATATATATATATATATATATATTATACTGTATCTCACAAAAGTGAGTACACCCCTCACATTATTGTAAGTATTTGATTATATATTTTCATGTGACAACACTAAAGAAATGACACTTTGCTACAGTATAAAGTGTACAGCTTGTATAACAGTGTAAATTTGCTGTCCCCTCAAAATAACTCACCACACAGCCTTTAATGTCTAAACCACTGGCAAGAAAAAAAAAGTGAGTACACCCCTAAGTGAAAATGTCCAAATTGAGCCCAGTTAGCCATTTTCCCTCCCCGATGTCATGTGACTTGTTAGTGTTACAAGGTCTCAGGTGTGAATGGACAGCAGGTGTTTTAAATTTGGTGTCATTGCTCTCACACTCCCTCATACTGGTCACTGGAATTTCAACATGGCACCTCATGGCAAAGAACTCTCTGAGGATCTGAAAAAAAGGATTGTTGCTCTACATAAAGATGGCCTATGCTATAAGAAGATTGCCAAGACCCTGACACTGAGCTGCAGCATGGTGGCCAAGACCATACAGTGGTTTAACAGGACAGGTTCCACTCAGAACAGGTTGGTTGGTTCTGATGGTGTGTGTGTGGCGGCAACCAGGTGAGGAGTACAAAGACAAGTGTGTCTTACCTACAGTCAAGCATGGTGGTAGGAGTGTCATGGTCTTTTTGATCAGGCCGTACCCTCGGTATGACAGAGTGGGTATTCCTGTTCCCATACTGTTATGCTAAATGCAACGTCGAAGTTCCCTTTGAAAGGGAACGTCGGGGTTATGCATGTAACCATGTTCCCTGAGCAGGGAACAAGACGTTGCCTAGCACTGTTATACCAGGACAGGCCTGTGAATTGCATCTTCGCTTCAGATAGCAGAGGCTGGCGGCGTGGTTCACAAGTGCCATATATATATCATGTGACACGCTTAATTGCCACGTCACCTGATCATGGCAGGCCTATAAGTAGAGGCATGATTTTACACAAGCTTTAGATACCGGTCACACGCGCAAGGCGTTCCCATACTGTTGTGCTAAATGCAACGTCTCGTTCCCTTCTCAGGGAACAGGGTTACATGGGTAACCCTGACGTTTCTTGTTACCCAGGTGTGTCCTGATTGTTTAAACAATAAATAGCTCTGAACATCTACTCTTGGTTTTAGCCTTCAGTTTCACCTGTCAAGACTGCATTTGTTGTTAAGTAAAGATAAACCAACATGGAAATCAGAGAGCTGTCTAAGGGAGACAAGCGATCCATTTTGAAGTTGAGACAAGAGGGAAAATCAATCAGAGGCATTGCACAAACATAGCTAATACATTAGTTTGGAATGTCCTGAAAAAGAAACTAACCACTGGTGTACTGAGTAACAGAAACCGAATGGGTCGAAAAACAAGAAAGAAAACAACAACAGCTGATGACAGAAACATTGTGAGAGCTGTGAAGAAAAACCCCCAAAACAACAGTTAGTGACATCATCCAGAACCTCCACAGGCAGGGGTGAAGGTAACAAAATCCACCCTTTGAAAAATACTTTGAGAGCAGAAATATAGAAGCCATACAGTACCACAAGATGCAAACATCTCATCATCAGTAAGAATCAGAAAGTCAGATTGGAATTAGAAAAGAAATACAGAGATAGGCCACAAAAGTTCTGGATCCAAGATGAACCTCTACTAAAGTGATGGAAAGGCCAAAGTGTGGAGAAAGAATGGATCTGCTCATGATCCAAAGCATACAAGCTCATCTGTGAAACATGGTGGAGGTAGTGTCATGGCTTGGGCTTGCATGGCTGCATTTGGAATAGGCTCATTGATCTTTACTGATGATGGAAGTCATGATGGTAGCAAAATGAATTCAGAAGTTTATAGGAACATTTTGGGGAAAAAAGTGCTGGACAGTAGATAATATTAGACAGAAATGACTTCTCATTGAGTAGTGTGAACATCAGCCAAAATTCTGTAGCTAAATCATTCCAGGCATTCATAATTGCTATAATCTCATGTAATATGTTAACAATGTAAATCCAGGGATCTTATTTGGCAACACCCCTGAATAATTTTTATACAGAAGTAAATGAAAATTAGATTTAAACATACTGTAGTTTGTGATCGCTGCCTCCTGCTGGTGTGGAGATTTGTTTCCTTTCACGCAGCCACAGACACAGGTGAGTGCCGTACAAAGTTTTATTGCTTATTAACGTTCCACCAAATATGATGATCATGATCGTTAGTTGTGGTTGTCATTATTTTTTCGACATCGATGATGGAGACAGAAAGACAGAGACATCTTGTGAAGATGTCCTTGATTACAAGCTACATCTCAGACTCATTTCCTGATCTCGCACTAGCTTACTAGTCACACGTCTCCTGACCCCAAACCTTATTTTTCTTCAAATCTGTGTGAACAGATATTGCTTTCACATTCAATACTGAGCCTTCTCTGAAACGTGGGGGACACACACACATACACTTACACAAAGATGAATGAACACTCCTACCCAGCAGGAAGTAAATTGACAGCCACACCATAAGAAGCAGCAGGAGACCACCTGCACTGACCTGTCTTTCGCACATAATGCTCAGCTTGGAAGTGTCAAGCAGAGACTTCTCACGATTCTACACACACACACACTCACACTTTGAAACATCACACAGTGAAATCACAAGCACGTCGAGCAGATATTTCACAGGCGTTATTTCTCATCCTCACCCCTGAGCCACATGAGCACGAGGTCTCCGACTAATTCACCTTCCTGCCCTGAAATGAAAGCGTGAGAGACAGAGACTAAGAGAGAGAGACAAAGTGAGAGGACATGATATGTATATATAGCAAGCTAAGGGTAAAGCCAGAACAGGTTCTTCAAAACCAAACAGTTGAAAATTGGAAAAAAAATTCCAATCTTCAACATTTTTTATGAGCTTGTTCCAACGGTAGCCTCGGATTCCTGGTTCTTGGCTGACAGGAGTGGAAACCAACGTGGTCTTCTCTTGTTGTAGAACATCCACCACAAGGTTTGACATGTTGTTCATTCTGAGATGCTTTTTAGCTCAACACAGTACAGAGTGGTTACTCGAGTTACCGTAGCTATCATGTCTGATCGAACCAGTCTGGCCATTGTCCTCCTGTATACAGAATGTTTAATGCTACATTAACTCAAATAACCCCTCTTTACAACCAAGGTGAGCTGAAAAGCATCTCAGAACACACGCCACTCGAACCATGAACCTTATATACAAGTCCATACAAGATTGTGTGGAGTGTTTTTGTGATTGTTGCAGCCAAAAATTATTTTTTTCAAAATTTGAGATCCAAATTTGGATTTTTTGTGCTTTTTTTTTTTGCAGAAGACTACATTTACATTTATTCACTTTGCAGACACTTTTATCCAAAGTGACTTACAAATGAAGAAATACAAGCAAAGCGTTGAATAAGTTGTTTTTTTATTATTATCAAAGTGTGGGGTTGGCGTTTTAGGGGTTAATTAGGTGTTCACTGAAGAGGTGGGAATTTAGCTGTTTTTTGAAGATAGTGACAAATTCTGTGGTCTGGATTGAGGTTGAAAGTTCATTCCACCACTGGGGGACAGCTAGTGTGAAGGTTCTAGAAAGGAATCTTGAGCCACGCTGGGTAGACACTACTAAGCTGTATTCACGTTCGAAGAGGGCTTTGGCCGAATGCGTCCTGTGATGACGCCACATGATTCATCTTGGCCCAAATCTGCAGAAAATCTGCCGTAATTCTGAAAATTTGTGAGCTCCTGCAAATATTATGGAGTTTCCTTGATTTTGCGTTCAGTTCTGTGATCACAGAATCACAAAATGCTGGGGGGAATGATATACAGTATAGAAGGACAATGGCTAGACTGTGTATAATGTCTGGAGGTTTCACATGATATCTGACTTGCTCATGATAATAGAGAACAGTGATGTTCCTTGCTTTTTGACTTAAACCATCTTGGCATGTCTTTCTGTCGTGTCACGTTTTATCTCATCTCCTCCCCTTGTTTTGTCCTAGGAGATTTCAGAAATCTCACTGTCATGTCCATGTTTTTTTTTTTTTGTGAGATTCAGTTCCTCAGACAGCTCTGTTTTCTGATAAAAACCCAAAGTGTCAAACAAGACACTTTTATTCCATTCAATATTCACAGCGGTGCTAAATGAAAACTCGACGTCTCAAACAACTTCCATCTCTCCTGAGGGAGACGGTGTCGTTGAAGGTGTTTAAAAAATTAATTCCTTCTGTTTTTAATTTTTAATGAGAGTCATAAAGTTGGAGCCTCTTTTCTTTATTATATATATATTTTTCACCCTCAGTCAGGGTGACAGCTAAGCAGAGCTGCCAAAGCAGGAAGGATAAAGTTCAGAGCTCTGGCTGTCATTCAAAAACAAAAGCAAATCTTCAGAACCTGTTCCCCTTTTTGCCCTCTTTCTGCTGTCGTCAGCATGGACACTTCGTCTTCCCACCTGCTCCTCTGAGACAGAGCGGCTCACGGCGAAATATTCAGCTCACAACTCTTAAGAAAAGTAATTCCATCCACTCAGGCCCTCCAGGCTACCTTCAGGAGGAGACGGAAGTTCAGTAACACCTCCTCGTAGTCACGTATGACCACCATCTTTCACAGGAATCTCTTGAGTTATAACGATGAGATAGAGCGCGTTACAATATGCGGTGTGTCAGGGAATTAAAGATTGATGCAACAGACAATGCAAGAAAAATGGACTTTATTGTCTTTGATGTATGTGAATTATAATGGAAATATTGACGACTGTAATGGTACTATTCCCCTTTTCCACCTCATTTATCAAAATGGATCATTCGCAGGAGCATTTACACAAGAAATATAATTTTCGTCAAATGTTTTAGGTTGTACAAGAGTGCTTGCGTTTGTGTAAATGTATGTAAATATAAGGAAGCTCATTAATAGAAATCTCAATGGATAGGCTTCAAATCGTATGTTCCTGTAAACTCCTGAATTCATGAGCTTGTATGTTTTGGATGATGATCAGGTCCTTTCTTGCTCCACACTTTGGCCTTTCCATCACTTTGGTAGAAGTTCATCTTGGTTCCAGAACTTTCGTGGCTCATCTTTGTATTTCTCTCTAAATTCAAATTTTTCTTTTTGATTGTTACTTCTGATGAGTGGTTTGCATCTTGTGGTATGGCCTCTATATTTCTGCTCTCAAAGTTTTCTTTGAATGATGTCACTGACTGTTGTTTTGGGGGGTTTCTTCACACACAGCTCTCACAATGTTTCAGCCATCTACTGCTGTTTTCCTTCGCCGACCTGTACCATGTCTGGTTCTTAGTACACCAGTGGTTTCTTTCTTTTTCAAGACTTTCCAGATTGTAGCGAAACTACAACCTGTTTGTGCAATGGCTGTGATAGATTTTCCCTCTTTTCTCAGCTTCAGAATGGCTTGCTGTTCACCCTTAGACAGCTCTCTAGTCTTCATGATGGTTTATCCTTTTTGACAACAAATGTGTCTTCACACCTTGTGCCCGATGCTCCCTGGGATTGGCTCCAGGTTCCCCGTGACCCTGAAAAGGATTAAGCGGTGGAAGATGGATGGATGGATGGATGGATGCAGTCTTCACAGGCAAAGCCTAGGGCTCAAACCAAGAGTAGATATTCAGAGCTATTAATTCGTTAAACAATCAATTTACCCGGGCATACTTGGGTAGCAAGAAACTCCAATATCACTTTAAAAAATGGCTGTGTTCAAACAAAAGCTGCTATGTTCTAAGTTGTTTAACACATCTAGATGTAATTATGAGGAAACATGAGCTGAAATTCTGATCTATCGTCTCATAGTCATCTTTCGATCTCAAACGTCTTCAATGTATAGTGAAAACAATAGAATTGGCTTTGCTGTTCCAATACTTTTGGAGTGGACTTTATATAGTAGAGCAGGTGGTGGGTGCTATAGTTACAGCATTGAGGTGTGTCACATCACCATATTTAATTATGGTTGTCAGGCGGTGGGGAGGACACAGGCGCGGGAGCAGGTGGAGGCTGACAGCGAACACGGCGTGAAAGGAATGCGGGATAATCCAGGGACGGGGTCGGACACTGTCAGGGCGTCGGGGTAAACAAGCGGAAGCGTTATACAAGGCGGAAGATCCAAAAGCGTAGTCAGAGGCAGGCAGAGAGTCGTGGTAAACCAGGAAGTCGTAAAGATATTAGAGAGCTTGGTATCACAGCAAACAAATGTTACGAGCGTATACTTCGCACCGTGAACTCGGAATGTGGCTTCTTAAATACCTGTGTCTCCAAGAAAGCCGACACCAGGTGTTGTTCATTAGTATTCCGGTGATCTCTCACGCATGCGCTCTCGTGGGGGTTTCTGGGAGTTGGAGTTCGGGACGCTCCGGACAGTGCGCATGCGCGCTCGTGTGGGCTGTTGGGAATTTGCGTCCCGACTGGGCTGCGCTCTGACAATAGTTGCATAGCAAATGAACACTCAGTGGAATCTGGAGCATTTTTGCAAGGAAGAGTGAAATAATAATTGCCAAATCAAATTTTACTTCAAAACACTGAGTGATTTATTAGAAGCAAAAGGTGATTTAGCAAAGTATTGGTTAAGGGGTGTGTCACACTTTTGCAACCAGCTTATTGTAAGATTTCAGTGGGGGTTTTTCTCCCCTAAAACATTTCCGTTTGTTTTTGTCAGTAGCTATATCACATTAAATGTGGGAAAGGGGGTGTGTAGACTTTTTATATCCACTGTACGTTTTGAAAAAAGTCAATAAGGAGTAGGATGTATTTTCTTTCTCTGGTTGTCTGCAGGGCAGCTACGAATAAAAAGCTAATAGCCCAGACATGTCTGGGCATCCATGCAATTGATTTGACCTCTGATTTTAACTCTCAATTTCTCTCAAGCACATGTAAAGACCAGCGTTTATGCACATGGGTCCTGTCAGAGTTAGTTAGCTGAGTACTCAGTCAGCTTGTTCATGGTTTTCCGTTTGAAATGAGGTCTGTCTGAGCAAAACACCCTCCAAATGCCCTTATTAAATATACAAGAAGACAGGAATATTTTGTGACCGCAGGAAATTTGGCTCAGTATTTGATATTTGCCCGACATTCAACAGCGAAGGTTGTTAAAAATAACCAAATGGACACACTGTCCATCAGTAGATCAGCTATATTGCCTTTACTCATCTTCTAATGTTCCCTTATGTTTTATATTTAAAGCTTCCATCTTGGAAGAACTGCATACGTTTTATTTCAAGCACTCCATTCTAATAATGGTGTACACGAATGGTTTTATTCCACTGGAGCTATCAGTCGGATTATTAATGGAATATGAAGATAGGTGTAAATGTAGCTATTTAAAGATTGCATTTAAAGGTCGCACCTTTAACCCTATCTTGCAGTACACTGGTGTTCAATTCAACCCAGGTAATTTAAATCGACTTATCTGACATTTTCTATCAGTATAAACAAACAAATTATTTTATTAACTCTGCTATAAGATTAATCAAGACACTATTGGGTTTCTGTGGGAAGAGTATCGTGACTCTGGATTTCACTGCTGTTGAGCAGGGGGATGGGAAAGGGGAGGGGTGTGAGCTGGGCAAACAAGTCACACATCTCCATATTAACACTGGTACAGAGATAATACTAACTAAAGTTTGGTTGCTAGTCAAACACTGTATACTGTATATAACTGCCCCAATCAAATTATAACATCTAATTCTAGCACACTAGGTAAAAAAAAACAAAAAACAGTAATACTCTAAATTCTTAAAGCCCTGAGTGTCTACAGTACTTTCATTTGAGCCATTAACCACTATTGAAATAAATCAGGAATAAATTCAATGCTGGATTTATTTGTGCACCCCCAAAACGGGCAGAAATAAAAAAAATTTGGTATCTGGTAAAGGTCCATGGATCACACTGTTTTAAGGAAAGGCTTCAGATGGGTATTGTACTCCATGTAATTATATACACCCCCACTCCCCCTATTCTTCAAAATGGCTGATTCAACATTGGCCTCAGCATGACTTTGCGCTAATGGTCTCTGATTAAAATATCTGTTGTGAAGCAGTAGGTAGGTTTTTAAGAGAGCTGGCATGACTGAACTTTATCCTCAACCATCCTGATGCTTCTCTCTGTCTCGGTTTTAAAACACTCCTGATAGTGTGGACAAGGCTGAGGAAAAATCGAAGCGGTGAGTAAGAGAAGAAAAGGGAGATAAAAAAAAAAATGTAAAAAAGCGAGGTGGACATCATTCACTTCCCACAAAGCAGAAAGAGGTAATCAGAGAACCAGAGAAGTACTGTATCAGAGCAAAGTGAGGGCAATGCTAATGCTCATGCCTATGCCAAGCCCCTCATCAAATCATCATAATCACGGCATGTCAAGCGGCCCTGGAAAAGAAAAGGGAAAAAAAAACTATCATTAGCCAAGGCTGAAATTGTAGACATCTGCAATGCGAAACCCTCAGAGTGGATCTATTTCTATTCCTCACTTTGTTGCTGCTGTCGTGGCAGCATATACACCGCAATTAAGTCTGACAGCGCTGCTCAGCATCAAGAGAAAGCGAGTTAGCGTGAGTTAGTGAGAGGAAAAGCGGCAGGAGGGTGTTGTTGTTTTTTTTAACATAAAAGCGGCGCCCAGACAGATAGAGAGAACGACAGTCAGAGAGAGAGAGAGAGTGATAGAGAGAAGAGAGAGAGAGAGAGAAATTTCACACCGGCCTCATTCTACATTGATGAGCTTCATCAGACAAGCTGTTTTCCACTTGTTTAAAAGGTTAAATGCAGACGGACTTTGTCGAGCCGCACCGAAAGAACACCCGCGAGGGCCGTCAGGAACATACCGAGTAAGACAGAGACAGAGGGAAGGGGAGGGAGGCTCAAGTGAAAGGAGGACGAAAATAGAACGCAGACTCAAAGGTGCAAAATGTGGCTAATAAACATCTAATTTTTCTCAGCAGTAAGGAGGAGATAGAAAGAGAACGTGCAGAGAGCAAGACATTCTCAAGTAATGATCTCCAGCACACCGGCTCTTTGTTTCTTCCTGTTAAATTTGACTAACAGTATTTAGTCTCGGTCTAGTTGACGAAAACATGACGGTAATATCAGTGATATAGCAATATGGCACATTTATCAATAATAGGCCTCATTTATCAAGCTGTATATGAACGGATTAGTTCGTAAATCGTTCGTACGAGCATTTATACAAGAAATTTGGTTTTCAGGAAAAACCTGTAAATTCTGAAAAACCTTCATATCCTTCTCGTGCTCGGCGTATGGAAATGTTTTTGTATTACATTTACAGCATTTAGCTGATGTCCTGGGTGACTGCAAAACTGTACGTGGTAATTGCAGTCCCAGGGCCATTGCAGCAACCGTAGTCCCAGCAACCACAGCGAGAATGTCCAATTCATGCTGTAGAGCAGCGGTCCCCAACCTTTTTTCCGCCACGGATCGGTTTAAAATCAGACAATATTTTCACGGACCAGCCTTTAAGGTGTAGTGGATAAATACAACAAAATAAAATGATACGACTGGCATAAAAACGGGTATTTTTAAAATATAATAATAAACGTGAATCCAATGTGAAATCGCAGCTTTATTAACAGCATCCTGGTAACATCATGCCAACAACATAGCATGAGTAACTTCCACTCTACGCCTTAACGTATCACATGACCAAGTAACATATCACGTGACTTAGACAAGCGTCTTGACTTGCGTCAAGAGTGAGTCGTAGACGGATGTAATGGAGAGAATCCGGTCATTTTTCAAAATAAAACATTATTCAGACTCATAATAAATAAAACGGAAATAATGCAAGTTATTTATTCTTTTTGTGCGACCCGGTACCAAATGACACACAGACCGGTACCGGTCCGCGGTGTGGGGGGGTTGGGGACCCCTGCAGTAGAGGGTTAAATAGCTCCATCTTCTGTCTTTCAGCCTTTACCATCATCGTTCATTTCATGTTCCAAGCTGTCTGTGCACTTCTGTGGAGTTTTGTGGGTGTCACTTAATGCAAATCAGCTGTGTCGGGAGTGCACTTTGCACTTTCGCGAGAATGTAGAAAATCAGCATTTCTAAAACTTTTGTAAATCCGGCAGAAATTTTTTGTTCGGTTTGGCTTACGCAAAACATTTACAGGCACATTGTGAGCACACTCATTACACTGCATTTAATAAAAGCTGTGATTTATAGGCTACTTCTTACATGTAGCTAGCTAACACATTATATTAGCCTAACAAAACTCTACAAAAACCTGTTTAGTTTTTTTCTGGTGGAATAAAACAAAAAATAATGTTGCTGGCGTTTTAGAAAGGTTACTTATATTAACAAAAGGATTATGACGTTTGTGCACCAAGTCTAGCTATTTTCAGGATGCCTATCAAACTAAAGGGGTGAGGTAAACAGCTAGTCTTGCTCACAGCTGGCAAGTTTTATTGTGGTTCATGATCATATCGCTTCAAAATTTAATAACATTTCTATGACAGTAGGTTTTGTGGAAATCAGGACATTTTACGGATTTAAAGAAAACGTAAAGTTTGGATTTAACTGGAAATTGCAGCGACACACCTAGCCACACCTCTTTCTAATGTATTCATTCTGACTCCACTCCTCCACCTTTGATTTAATTATGCTGCCCTTTGCTAGGTTAACGCTATGGAAAATATCGAGCATATACAATGCGGTGATTTGATGTCATTTTATCCTGTGTTATGATTATGATCATTATGATCACGATCCTAATGTCTGATCCCCCTCCTGCTTTTCCTTTAGGCTCCCAGAAGTCCGAATTTCGGACAACGGGCCTTACGAATGCCACGTGGGCATCTATGATAGGGCCACCCGGGAAAAAGTGGTCCTGGCATCAGGGAATGTCTTTCTCACGGTCATGTGTGAGTACACAGCTAAAGGTTTTCTCTCTCTCTCTCTCTCTTTTCCACCTATTGATTTTCTTTCCTGCTGATCGACTCCTGTGAGGTTTTTCTTTTTCCATCTCATTCTATTAACCATGTCCGGTGGTTTTGTGGCGGTTTGGATATCCAGCATCAGCACTCTATTACTCTCTGTTTTGAAATGAGGAAATGAGGTAGAGAGGAAATGATGCCTGATATGCGCATAATAAGATCATTACAGGCTTTGGTTCATGATGCTAGCTAGAACTTTTAGCGTGTTTTTTTTCTAATGTAAGCTCTTACGGCTAGCCTCCATCATGCGGTTAGCAAAAGTGCTTCATCTTCTGGCAATAATTAGTAATATGAAGACGTGAGAGAGGAAGAGTGTGTGTGCGTAATGACATTTGCGCAGTAAGAATGCTATTAGTGGGGCTGCCTGGTTGTGATAACAGCCTTTGAGCATGCCGAGGTGTGTGTATGTGTGTGTGTGTGTGTGTGTAGTTGAGTGCCTACACTTCCACTAATCCTCAGCAGCGTTTGTCATCCTGCGTTTATACACAAACTCTCACAAATTCACATTGAACAAATTCAGAAGTGCAGCTTCAGTGCCATGGGAATATCTCGCAATTGTGTGTATTCATTTTCTCGCAGTTGCAAATTATCTCTCTATTGTAACATTTCCCTTTTTTATTTTTTATTTCGTAATCGCTAGATAAAATGGTTCCGTTGCATCACTACAAATCGCTCTCAAATGTGAGTAAATATCACTCATTTCTTTTAATCTGAGTTTATTTCTCTCAACCTTTTGACCTTTTATTTATCTTGTAATGTATCTTGTAAAAAGTTAATATCACACAATTGCAACTGAATCTCGCAAATATTTTACAATTGCAAAACTTTTATTTCTTCTGGAAATTGCAAATTAATATATTATTCAATTGTGACTTTTATTATTGTCCCATAATTATGAGTTATTTCAGGAAACTGACTTTTTTCTTCCAGTTGCAAGTCACTAATATCAATATTGTACCTCAAAATTGTGAGGTATTCTCACGCAACTATGACTTTTTGCTCGTGATAGGGAATTTATATCACTGTTTTATGTTTTCTTAATCTTGTCTTTGCGAATCAATATTTCATAACTGTGACTTTTTAACTAGAAATTGTGAGATTATTTCACTCAGTTGAGGTGTTTTTTTTCTTGTAATTGCGAGCTATTTTATTTATTTTTTAACTCCTTATATAAATGTTCAGTAAATGTCTGCTTACAGAGAACCTCACTTGTTACATTTAACAGATTTGTACATCAGGAGTGCAAAGTGGCTTTAGTGGATAGCACTCGCACTTCCGCCGTGTGTGTGGAGTTTGCATGTTCTCCCTGTGTTTCAGGGGTTTCCTCCGGGTACTCTAGTTTCCGCCCCGAGTCTAAAGACATACATGGTATGCTGATTGGCATGCCCAAATTGTTCATAGTGTGTGTGTGTGTGTGTGTGTGTGTGATTGTACCCTGCTATGGGTTGGCACCTCATCCAGGGGGGGACGCCTTGTTCCCCGAGTTCCCTGGGATAGACTCCAGGCTACCAACGGCCCTGTGTAGGATAAGCTGTACAGAATAGGAGAGCATGGATGGATGGAAGGATGAATGTCAAGTCCTTGTGAATGAACTATATTTGTGAATAGAGCTTTTCTTATTTTTCGGAGTAATCAGTGGCAAGACGTTTTATTTGGTTTTTATGTCATTTAAAAAAAAAACTCTCTCAAACTGAACTTTTTTATTTTGCATTAGGATTCTTTAGATTTTGAAAGAAAGTCTGTACTGTTTGCTTTTCCAAGCTCTCTGTAATGATCCAGAGGAAACTGAGCCTCTCAGTGGTACAGCATATCTCATATCGCATTCTCAACTTCGCTATGCACTATTCATGATATGGCAAATTAAATATAGTTTAAATAAAATCATATGAACTGTTATTAAAATATTTTATTACAAAATTTATTTAAGGACTAGAAGTAACTTCTTTCTTATATATATATATATATATATATATATATATATATATATATATATATATATATATATATATATATATATATATATATATATATTCATTATACTTTTTCCACATTTTGTTATGTTACAGCCTTATTCCAAAATTGATTAAATTCATTATTATCCTCAAACTTCTAAAACAATACCCCATAATGACAACATGAAAGGAGTTTGTTTGAAATCTTTGCAAATGTATTAAAAATGAAAAAAACATAAACATTTGCCATGACACTCAAAATTGAGCTCAGGTGCATCCTGTTTCCACTGATCATCCTTGAGATGTTTCTACAACTTGATTGGAGTCCACCTGTGGTAAATTCAGTTGATTGGGCATGATTTGGAAAGGCACAAATATAAGGTCCCAGAGTTACCAATGCATGTCAGAGCACAAACCAAGTCATGAAGTCCAAGGAATTGACTGTGACCTCCGAGACAGGATTGTATCGAGGCACAGATCTGGGGAAGGGTACAGAAACATTTCTGCAGCATTGAAGCTCCCAATGAGCACAGTGGCCTCCATCATCCGTAAATGGAAGAAGTCTGGAACCACCAGGACTCTTCCTAGAGCTGGCCGCCCGGCCAAACTGAGCGATTGGGGGAGAAGGGCCTTAGTGAGGGAGGTGACCAAAAACCCGATGGTCACTCTGACAGAGCTCCAGCGTGTCTCTATGGAGAGAGGAGAACCTTCCAGAAGAACAATCATCTCTGCAGAACTCCATCAATCGCACCTCTATGGTAGAGTGAACAGATGGAAGCCGCGGCTCATGAAAAGGCACATGACAGCTTGCATGGAGTTTGCCAAAAGGCACCTGAAGGACTGAAAGATTGAACCTGAAAGATTGAACAAAGATTTAACTCTTTGTCCTGAATGGCAAGCGTCATGTCTGGAGGAAACCAGGCACCACTCATCACCTAGCCAATATCATTTCTACAGTGAAGCATGGTGGTGGCAGCATCATGCTGTGGGGATGTTTTTCAGCAGCAGGAACTGGGAAACTAGTCAGGATTGAGTAAAAAATGAATGCAGCAATGTACAGCGACATCCTTGATGAAAACCTGCTCCAGAGCGCTCTGGACCTCAGACTGGGGTGAAGGTTCTTCCAACATACAACGACCCTAAGCACACATCCAAGATAACGATTGAGTGGCTACAGGACAACTCTGTGAATGTCCTTGAGTGGCCCAGCCAGAGCCCAGACTTGAACACGATTGAACATCTCTGGGGAGATCTGAAAATGACTGTGCACCGACGTTCCCCAATCAACCTGATGGAGCTTGAGAGGTCCTGCAAAGAAGAATGGGAGAAACTGCTCCAAAAATATGTGTTCCAAGCTTGTAGCATGATACTGAAAAAGACTTAAAGCTGTAATTGGTGCCAAAGGTGCTTCAACACAGTATCGAGCAAAGGCTGTAAATACTTATATACATGTGCTTTTTTGTTTTTTATTTTTAATAAACTTGCAAAGATTTCAAACAAACTTCTTACATGTTGTCATTATGGGGTATTGTTGGTAGGATTTAGAGGAAAATAATGAATTTAATCAATTTTGGAATGAGGCTGTAACATAACAAAATGTGGGAAAAGTGAAGCACTGTGAATACTTTCCGGATGCACTGTATGTATGTGTGTATGAGTATATATATATATTCTATCAAAGATAGGCAATTATTTTCTGTTTTGAGCACTCCTGCACTAGCTTGTTTATAGCTCCCGGTACAGCAGGAGGCTTAGAATTCCATACCGCAGTTGACTTCGCTTTACCTTTTTTTTTTTTTTTTTTTTTTTTTTTTACCTCAGAACAGACCTCATTTGCACAAGGATTATTGCAATCCCCTGCTAGAAAGAAAGTGAATTGTGCTGCTAGTTTGACAAGCCAGATCGGTCCCTCGTGAGGAAAACAACCTGCCTGTTTATGTCAGCCAGTCTCATACCCCCCACCCCCCGCCTCCAACCACCCCGCCCCCCATTAACAATGTAGTGGCACTTCAGAAGAAGAAAAAAACATGCTACATATTTCAGTTCGCCTACACAAACAACTGTGGTGTATTTAGCTGTTTTTTTTTGTTTGTTTGTTTGTTTTGGGTTTTTTTTAACGAAAGTTATAGTTTTCACAGAAAATATAATATATAATAGACAAATATATTGCTAGTCAGGTACAGGTTGTGCTTTTTTTTTTTTTTTTTTTGTAACTGTTTTTACCTGTTTAAGCCCTGTGATATCTCAGAAAATTGTATCATAATTGATCAAGATATTGATTTATGTTGTATCTTTTTATCTACTAATTCTGGGTTATAGTTTAGAAATTATCACTCTATTGTGACTTTTTTAAATCTGGTAATTATGAGTGATACTCACACAACTGCAAATGTGCATTCTCACAATTGCAAGTTAATATCACTAAAATTGTGACTTCTACTTTTTTTATTTCCTAACTGAGAGCGATATTCACACAACTGCTAAATTTATTCTCACAATTTCTCTCAGCGTTATCTCTCTATTGGGACTTTTTTCATCCAGCAATTTATGGAATTAAAATTGTGCAATAAAAAAGTGTTGAACGTAACTTTTCAAGAAAAGAACAAAATACACAGTGAGAAAGAAGGAAAGCACTCTGTAAATAAAAAAAGTTATCTCAGTGGCGAAAATGTAACATTTTTTAAAAATAAACAGCATTCTTTGTTAACAGTTTTCTAAGCTTCCTTTTCATTAAAGATTGTTTATGAATGAGTTTTCATTTCCATTGCCATTTTGGCACAACCCTCTCATGTGGGCAGGGCTTAACAGTGATTCACTCTCATTGACCAGTGAGATTTAGACTGACAGCTCCCTGACCTGAAAGTAGAGATGCACATTAGTTCATAAATATTATTTGAAGTTTAGGTAGTCTCATATGACTATTTTCTTGACATGAGCTTGCAGGAGCATCTCTATTTCCTGGACTGTCGATTCAAATCAGTAAATTGCTATTAAGCCCTCCCCACAGGAGAGGTTTGTGCCAGAATGGCAAATGTAAACTTGCGGAGGGTATACAAATAGTTTTAAAGCGTAAACAAATGACTAGTGAAAAGGAAGCTTAGACAACTGTTTATTTGTAAATCATGTTACATTTTTGCCTCTGAGTTCATTGTTTTTAGTTTCAGAGTGTATATTCGTTGTATATTTTTGTTCGTTTCTTGAAAAGTTATGTTCAATACTTTTGGCACAAATTGTAATTCTAGTAACTGAAATATTAACTTGTAGTTGCAGGATAAGTAGTTGTAGTTTCTTATCCTGCTATTATGTTATTAATTTGTCTTTTGACTAACAACATGCTATAATTCATGCTATAAATGACACACAACAGACTGTGCTGTGTAAATAGACATAGCTGATGTGCTTGGAAGCATAAGATTTTATTCTGCTTATACCACATAGCAATTTGTCAATGATTAAAATGTTTCATTTATTAATGAACAATGTGATTTTTAACAGTTTATAGTCAGAATAAATATTATTGCGATGTAGCATCTGCGAACAAAGTTATCACTTACTATATACCAATAATAATAAACAGTTGTTCTCTCTCGCTCAAAAAACACAGCTTCTCTTATTTACCAACAAAGCAAAAAAAATTACATTATAATATCCATTTATTAGTAGTCTTAGATTATGTGCTATAAAAGTCTGTGTAAACGAGCGCATTAACGTAAACCGATTGCTCAACTACACTGAAGTATAAAAAGCTTTAGGACATCTTTTAAGAAGTATTCACCATCATTTAATTTTTTTTTTGTTGGGCGGGGGGCGGGGTGGGTACGTGCATTTATTATATCATCTTCACTGAGTCCATTTGCATAAAAAAATAACTATTACAAAGCATCATTTCAAATCAATTGAACTCATTTAAGAAGCCCATGTATGAAGTAAATGAATTATTTCTTCATACTAAAGCAATTAAGTTTGTATTTATCAGTGTACACACACTGTTATGAAGCACTAATGGGATAATGTTTCTGATTTTCAGATTATTTCAAACAAAACATTGTTAACTTCAAGCTAGTGACTGAATAGATACTAATATAATTTTTTTTAATGTTTTTGTGTGATAACCAATGTTTATAGCTGCTGTAATGCAAGTGATAACTTGTGGATGTTTGACGACATTACTATAAACGTAAGTATGAAATGGTTACAAAAGCACAACATGTCCTCCAATAATTCATTAAAATTTTAAATATTTGTGGGATAAGAGGAATTAAACACTTCTTGACACCTCTTGACATTTCTACATGAAAAGACTCTAGAATGTTTTCTTGGTATTTCTTATGTATGCAATGCTTATAAATGTGTTATAAAGGCTGTAAGCCTGGAAATCTGTTTGTTCCTTAATACTTAGTTTCCTTTTCTAGTTTTAGACCATAAACTGGTCCATTTATTAAGTGAAAATATTGTAGTTTGATGTTACTATCTAAAGTGGAGTCTTAAATGAGAAGGAAAAAGTCCACACCTAGCCTTTTAACCACTTATTATACAGGACTATCCCTATCATAAATGAATAATATCGGAAAAGTGAGCGCATTTTTCATTCATGCTAATAGACTTCACTGCATCACTGAATATGTGTTCACACAGTCTATCGTCTAATCTTTCAGAAACCACAGGAAAGTGTGTGTGTGTGTGTGTGTGTGTGTGTGTGCCATTAGGCCATGGGGAGTATGCAGTTGATCTCCACTGACCCTTAAATCCCCTTTCCCAATACGGACGATGAAGAATGTCCTCTTGCATTGCAGCTAATTGCCGTCTAAGCTGAAACAGAATTATTCATAACCTATTAGCGTGCCAGGTTCGCCTGAGTAAAGAGGAGGGGAGGGTAAAACGAGACGAGTACAAAAGAAGGAAAACGAGTGAAAAAAAAATAGTTAATTAGTATGAAGCCATGTAGTGAGTGTTTCAATTTTTTCAAAGGAGCTTCATAAATAAGAATTATCATTTTAATGAGTCGCTGCCAATTATTCAATTATTTGCTCTTCAAAGACTTAATCTTTAAATTCATTTCACTTCCTGCTATTGTCCTTCACCCATGTTAGAAACTTTTGCTATGCCTTTGAATTGATTTCGAACTTTAGAAATGGCCAGGGAAAGCATAGTAAGTACTTCTGTTTATTTGCTTATTACTGTTGTTAAATAACGCGTCACCTACAGTATAACGAACATATAACTTACTCCTGACAGGTTTATATTAATGCACCCATTCTAGCACATTATTGTTTCTATGGTAAAAGCTAACACTTAGGGACCTGTGTGGCAAACATTACAGTTCATATAATCTAAGACTGTAAAGTTTTTAAAACAAAGAAAAACATAACTGTTTATATGAGGTTTTCTTTGATGACATGTTTATTTAACATTTATGTAAGGAGGCTCCAGTGTCAGTGCTTTGTAACATTCAGAAGTTTTTGTTCCTTGTGAAATATGTTGCGTTTAGAGGTTACTCGGTGACAGGAAGTTCCATTTTTTTGCCCATCATCTCATAAGCAACATTACATCAATCCGCAAAGCAGTTGTATCCACAGTGTTAATTCTCAAAAGAATGATTAGGCCAGATAGTAGATGGACCTGGGATTGGCTTCCTTTCCAGCACTTAGGCCAGCATTTCCTAATCCAGTCCTGTTTGACCCCTACATTTTTGCTCTTTTTTCCAAGCAGTTCCCACTAGACCTGTTGGGGAGTTGGATAAAACAGGAATGTGGATTATCTAAGAGTCATCTGGTATTAGGTGGGGGGGGCATGCAGTCATTTGCTTAAGCGAGTTAATGCTTTGGGCAAAAATTGCTTATAGATGCACCTCAATTGAATGTTGGCTCTAGAAGTAAAGTAAATAAGACATGAAAAACTAATAGTGGGTAAAATCAGTGTTGACATTTCTGGTAAAACTGCATTCCATAATCTTTTAACAGTTGCACGTTGAAAAAAATTGCATTATTTTAACCAGGTTGCTTAATTATACTAATAATACTGACTGTATCAGTTTAATGATAGAGTAC
This sequence comes from Ameiurus melas, assembly GCA_012411365.1. NCBI lineage: Eukaryota > Metazoa > Chordata > Actinopteri > Siluriformes > Ictaluridae > Ameiurus > Ameiurus melas. Next base: position 21,002,400 of record CM022752.1, read on the forward strand.
TTGAAATGGGTGATATTTGAATGTCTACCTCACTGTAAAGTCTAAAGTTTTCTTAAGTAGGACAGTTATTCCCCATAAAACACTGTTTGCAAAAGTATTAGTACCCCACACTGGATATTTGGCAATGCCTTCGAATCATTTCCTGTAATGTGTAGAATATCCGGGTTATTTGTGTAGAACATTTTTTTGTGTCACCGGGAGACTGATTTTGGGTGAGTTCTAGACATTTGTTTCAGGTCATTAACCTGAAAGATCCATCTCTTGGACTGAAGGTCTAATTCTTAACCTTCTAGCAGAAATGTAGCAGAATTCATGCTGCAATAGAGCTTTTAAACCACCATCTTCTAAACAGCCTCAAGGCATCCAGGATCCAATACTAAATTCTAAAGTGGGTTTGGGGGCTTTTCCTTGTATGCAGTCCACATACAAATGGGTGAAGATTTGAGAAGATTTGGTAAAGTGACGTTCGAGAGCTGTATTTTGTGAGTTAAGCTGGGTTTACTCTGTACAGTTTTAATCCTGGTTATGCTGTCGCAAATAAAAGTCGACTAAACTGCAACCATATATAGAGCTAATAAAAAAGTTTTGGCAGTGTGAGAAATCTTTGAGTGTGACTGCTGCTATGACACTCATTTAAAAAGCCACCAAAAGAAGGATGGCATGAAATTACGGTAAACTCCATGAGCTACACAGCTACTACACATGTGAATGGACAGAAAAAAATATCCTTATTACCCGAAGATCACTTTGACGAACGAACATTTCATGGTGTCCTCTTTTAACCCGCTATGAATGGCTCCAAACTCCTCTTATTCACCTTGTAAAATGTGTTTTCTCTAGACCTAACAGTGCTGATATTATACCAGGGGTTTGTTTCAGTTTATACAACATTTCCTGCAGAAGCCTGGGTGTGAATTGGCAAAACCAAATTGGGGAGAGAAAAAAAGAGCCTGTGGATACATCTGGATTTAATACAGAGGATATCATTGACTAATGACATAAGGCAGAACATTAGCCCTAATCTTTTCAGGGACATCAGTAATACAGTTTTTAAATACCTCTTTAAAAAAAATCTCGTATCTGGACAGCAATAAAATGACAACAGCAGGAGTGAGTTTCAGACAGGTTGTATTTTCTATGAACTTGGATGTTTAAATCACATGGACACATTACACTCCATTCACAACGTGGCGATCGAAGAGGCACTGGAGTAGTGGTTCGTATTTCAGTTTGGGGCGAACCAAAGTTCCATCAACCGTCTGAAAAACAATAATCACAAAATATACAAGAAGCATCCATTTTTCACTTTGCAATTCAAGAAATTATTAATATCAGGGGTGGGTCAGTGATACATGTGGATATGTGTATCCAGACGAAGAATGATCAGACGAGTTTGGTGAAAAACAGTAATTTGGCGTGTAATTTTCTCAGAGATGAACAGAGAAAAGCAATGACATAAATAAAGCACAGAAACAAAGTCACAGAGTTGTAGTTGTAAAATAGGAAGCGACCCCAAGACCCCATTTTAATTGAATCCCATGCAGACGGTCTCGTCATTGTCTCTTATTGCTATCATTAGAGGATCTTCTGTCATGCACAGCAAACCAGTGCCTACCTTTTCCATCCTGCACTGCTGGCCTACTGGTTTGCTGTGACATGACAGACCATAGCGGCCATGTCTGTAGGCCGCGGTGCAGGATGGGATAGGTAGTCACTGGTTTGCTGTGACATGACAGACCATGGCGGCCATGTTTGTAGGCCGTGGTGCAGGATGGGAAAGGTAGTCACTGGTTTGCTGTGACATGACCGACCATGGTGGCCATGTTTGTAGACCGCGGTGCAGGATGGGAAAGGTAGTCACAGACCATGGCGGCCATGTTTGTAGGCCGCGGTGCAGGATGGGAAAGGTAGTCACAGACCATGGCGGCCATGTTTGTAGGCCGTGATGCAGGATGGGAAAGGTAGTCACTGGTTTGCTCTGACATGACATCTTTATTATATAATTATTAAATTTGAAACTAAAAAAGAGTCAACCAAACTGCAATAATGAAACTAGGATTTCTGGGTGGACGGAGAAGTTGAGAGTGCAGCTTTGTCATCAAGGACCACAGCCTGATGTAATAGTCATGATTACTGTATACTGAGGAGAACCTGAGTTAGTTTTTGGCTTTTAGTAGCAAATAGATTCTTGTTTAATCCTTGATCACTGGACTCCCAGCCGTCTCCACAAAGACACAGCAAAGTGAAAATGTCCTTCATCAAACTGAGTTTTAACATAACTCACAGTTCATGATTTTTCTTCACAGCAGGGTATTAGCTAATCGATTTAATTTCAGAATAAATTATCACCAACAGTCTCAAACACACAAGTATACTACATCCAGATTCTGCATTATCATTGTAAGTAATTAAAGTACATGTTTAATTTAAGCACCTAAAGATTTACAGGACTAACATAACCATATTTTGTTATGGAGTTCATAGAATCACACACTTGACAGAACTACAAGAAGCGCTATTCAGTACCAGAACCTATTCACCTTGAGAAACCATTCATCCTCCTTTTAAAAATTTCCCCATGGTTTATCACTGAGCAATAAAACAGCCATGGACCTGGTAGTTTTTCATGGCAAAGTGCCTCAAGTGTGTATGCATGGTTTCTTGTGAAAGAGAGAGAGAGAGAGAGAGAACCATGTATTGTTTTATTGTTATTTTCATTTGGTTTTATTTAATTTATTGCACTGCTTAATTTTAAAATGGCTTGACAATTAGCAAGTAAAATATAACCTTTAATTAAAATTGTAACCTTATAATTATTATACAATTGTTGTATTGATATTATTGTAATTATTATAAAATTGGAAAAAGACCGTGCAATGTTTTTCCAATTTTAAACTGACAGGTTTCTGTGGATCTGCGCCCACTGTAGCCTCAGATTCCTGTTCTTGGCTGACGAGGTGTAACCTGGTGGGGTCTTCTGCGGTTTTAGCCCATTTACCTCAAGGCTCTGTGTTGTGAGATGCTTTTCTGCTCACCACAGTTGAAGGGTAAAGAGTTGTTATTTGAGTTACTGCAGCCTTCCTCTCAGCTCTGGTCATTTTCTATTTTCTATAGAAATAGGCCATTTTTCTATCAACAAGGCATATATATCTACAGAACTGCTGCTCACTTGATGATTTTCACATCCTTCTGTCTTCAAAATCTCCAGATCTTCAGTTTCTGAAACCAGCCTCTCTGGTACCAACAATCTTGCCAAAGTCAAGTTGACTGAGATCACTTTTTTGCTCTTAATTTGCTATTGAGGGTTTATATTAAAAAAAAATCAAGAATTCCACTCATGATTTAATAAGCAAAATGAATATTAAAGCACTATTAATATTAATTAATATTAATATTAATATTATACATACATCTGCAATAACAACAAAAAAAGGCACAATGGCCCATTATGTCTATTGTCTAATGCACTGAAGATAAATGACGGACTGAATGAATTAATGAATGAAGGAATCAATATACTGGTGTATAATTATAGATTTGTCTTTGCTTTAACTTGCTATTTGTGAAGTTTGACATCAAGTGCTTAATGAAGATGAATCAATGACTGATTTAAAAAATGCAACAATGTAAACAGAACTAATGTCCAGTGAGCAGAAGACACTCAGAAGATACTCAGGGCATAGTCACCCTTGAGTTTCAAGCAGGACCATGGGGCAGACCTCAATATCTCAGACGCCTCCAAAACCTCTCTATCCATGATTTAGGGAGGCGCGAGGCCATTCAAGACTTTAAAACCATGTTAAGACTTTGGTCTGCTGATTGGAAGGTCGTGAGTTCAAATCCCAACACTTCCAAGCTACCACTGTTGGGCCCTTGAGCAAGCCTCTTTACCCTCATACAACCCTTATACAACTGCTCAGTTGTATAAATGAGATAAATGTAAGTCGCTCTGGGTAAGGTTGTCTGCCAAATGCCTTTGTAAAAAAAAACAAAAAACAAAAAAAATAACTGAAAGAATCTTATACTGGAACCTGTAATGGACCAGGAACCATTGGAAGGAGGCTAAACAAGGGGCAGCGTGATCCCTTTATTTCAATAAGCATTCTATTATAATTAAGTCCAAAGATTTAAGAGTTATCACCTATATACAGTAAGTAGTATAAGGCATTACAATCATCTTTACAGTAGTCAAACTTCATCTTGTTATGAAAAGATTTGCTGCTTATATTAAGAGTTTATTTGATGATCAGATTTGAGGTCCGAGTCAAAAAAATGACCTAACAATTCCATTCCATGACCTAACTTCCAGTCAGGTTTTTCTATTCTCAAGATAGATATTGTGAAGCTTTATTGAAAGTTAAACAACAACAACGACAACAATAAATTAATAATTAACATCAATAAAATCTGTGTGTTATTTAGGCTACATCCACGTTTATCTGGATAGATCTGAAAACTGCATTTTCGTCTTAAAACTCTCTCAATCTACACCGGCATTTTCAAATGTTTTCCTCATGCTTAAACATGTGAAAATGTATGAAGCTTTGACCCCAGTCCTTTCCATTCTGGCGTTTATTTGAAAGTGAATCTGAAGGTTGTACGAATGACATTCATTTTTAACAAAGCTATCAAACTGGATAGCTGGCACAACTACTGCAGTACAACATCCATCCACCGACTTGTTTGTTTTGAGTTGACTGGGTCACATGACTGTGTCACATAACTAAAAATACATGATCACTTTGCCATTTTCTCAGTTCACAGTACAATGTTAGACCAGTGTTTTCATATTTTTCCATTTGAGAAAGCGCTTTCAAAATGCTCAGTTTTTCCAGCACAAAACGCTGTTTCAGTGTGGACAGAAGTCCAAAATGTAGAGAAAAGGATGCGTTTTCAAATTTATCCAGATTAAATGTCAACAAAGTTTTAGGAGAATATGTGGGAACTTTAAATTAGGTAAATTTAAGAGAAAAAAACAACAAATTCGTCAGTAAAATAGTTTTTCAGTAGGAATGCTGTATACCAGAGCACAAATAACAGATTATAATCAATAAAATTTATAAATCTTCCATTTTCAATCAATGTTTCATGTCGAAGGTTTGTATACCACAGCAGAAACAATAAGTAGATAAATTCAGGTAACCAGAGAGAAATCATTACTTCTGCAGTCCAGTCTATATGTTTCCATGACACATGCCCACTTGTAATTATGCGGTGTGTATTTTTAGCCTGACAGCATCACTGGCACCAGGCATTTGGGAAAGTTGTCATGAGGTCAATGTGTACACAACATTCATCATAGCATAGCATAATATGGCTTTGAAGGTTACCGTGGACCTTCAGACTGTTTTCCTTCATCTAACCTTGTGGTAAATCTGTGAACGGTTGCACTTCTCTTCAAAAGACCACTGAGATCTTGTGGATTATTTATACAAGGTACAAGATATACTGTCCTCTGGGATTTAGTTTCAGCTCAGAATCTCAACAATTTATGAATTTTTGTCAGAATTTCATTCAAAAAATAAGTGGAATACTTAGGAGAAAGAAAATTTATGAATTATTAAATTGCTGCAGAAGAAGAAGCCCAAGGTTGATCATTGAGGTGGAAATAAACAAGCATTAACTTTCTAAAAACTCTTTTGGAAGACTACAAGTTCCTTTTAATTCTTGCTTCCAGTTTTGTTTTTTCTTCTAACTGCCACCATCTGGTATGTTGATTTGACAGCTCTTTATATAGTCCAACAGCAAGTGCAGTAATTTATACAATTAAACTGTGAATTCTCTGAACTGTCAGCTTTTCTCCACACCATATCCACCCTGTATGTGCAAACCCATGAGCTGTCAACCAATCAGGACGCAGCCTCCATCTCCCCAACCTTTAAGGTCACACTATACCATGAGTAAGAGAAAATTACTCTTACACCTTTCAACGTTCTGATATAAAAATAGTTTGTTTCATTCAGACATCATGATCGAGTTAAACAATCCGTAATGCAGCACGGATTCAAATGTCGTTTGTGTAGGTAGATTTCTTCGACTTTTTACCTGAACTCATGCATTAAAAATCAAAGTTCAAACAAAATTAAAAGGCCAAAGTTCATTTTTAGACTGTCACGATTCCCCTGTGAAGCAGAGCGCATTAAGCACTGGTGCACGTGCGCATGCTTCTTCCATGTTGACCTCATGTCTTCGTCCCATCTTGTCATGTGTCTTAGTGTCACGTGTGTTATTGTATTGTTATTGTATAATAAAAAAAATAGGTCCAAATAGAGCAAATAAAAATATTCAGTAACACAGTAGAAAAGTCTTGATAAGTATGCATCTTAAATTATATATATCGCTTTGCTTATTTGTAAGTCGCTTTGGATAAAAGCGTCTGCCAAGTGAATAAATGTAAATGTAAATGTAAATGTAAATGTAAATTGGGCTTCACTGCATAAGTAAGAAATATGCAAACAAACAAACAAACAAATAATTACCTGAAAAGTCCTGATATGAGGTTTAACATATGAAATTTGTATTTAAAAAATCCAAATTTGTTTCATAGAGGTCTCTAACCAGAGCACAAATAAGAGAAAAATTTTATATGATAGATAGATATAAATTGATGTCCTAAAAGAGAACAATGGAAATTGATTGATTGATTTGTGACAAGTAAAAATATATTTATTACTTGAATATAGGCAAATACATCTAATATTCAGACCTGCCAGACCCCAGGAGGAATAATGTGTAGTACATTTTCAAGATAGTCCTTTCACAATTGACTGGTAGAAACTGTAGTGCCCATATATACAGGGTTTTACGGCATCCACCAGGTGCATGAGGGGATTAGCGATTCTGCTTTAGTTAAGATCTAGACACCAGAAAAGCTGACTTTCTTCCTATTCTAAGAAAAAGGTACATACAGCAATTAAAAAGATTTGACACGTTGCAGCTCAAAATCTTTTTTGTTCCTTCGTATGTTTTGTTTTCTCTTTCGGAAGCCAAAAAAGGGCAATTTTCACCTTTTGTGGTGAAAGCTGTCATCTGTATATTAACTGGGATTAAATAGTTAACTGGGAGTCATCTATTTATATACTTGTCCACTATTAGCTATGTTATTAACTAACTCAAAACATTCATTACCTTGACTGAAAGGTTGGATGATAAAATAAGCACATCTTTCAAGCAAGAACATTGAGATGAATTATTACTAATGTGAGATGGGAAGAAGGAGGTGGGGCTTCCAGGGTGGTCAGTTCATATCAGCTTGTCCAAATCATCTACTAAACTGTCAGTCGTTACACATTCTCATGTCCATTTATGAGATTTGACCGTCATTTTTAATTGGTGGATAAAAGAAAAGTGTACAGCATTTTTGCTGAACTCAAGTGATGACTCATGACAGAGTATTGTAATGAATCAATATTTAGGAATAGTTTTAATTTTGATATTATGATGAGGGAAATCTAGGATTGTAAAGTCAAATTTGAGATGTTTTAGTAATGTCAGGCATGAAATTTTATTTAGCATCACTTATCTTCATACTTTAAATGTATAAGGGCTGCAGCAGTGGCTCACCATCTTTCCTCTCTCACACTGAGCTGCTGTTAGCAGATCACATTAAATCTGAACATGCCATGACTGCTGAGGATCTGCCATTATTTTCTCGGCATGAACACTGGAGCTGTTTATTCACGCCCGCTCCTGAAATGCTCCCATGGGGCAAAACTGCTCAGAAAGAAAGGGTGGGGCCATGAGGGGAAACCAAATAGCCTTAGGCGCAAACCAGAATGACAGAAATATGTCACGAGATGAATTTAGGATCTTGTTCTTGAGATTTGTTCTTCGAAATCACACATAATTTATTCAGTGATTGTAACCCCTGACCTCGTTTCAAAACGATTTAAAGCAGATAATTATTATAATAATTGTAGCATTAATTTGCATGTACTTATTTATTATCAATTGAATAAATAATTATGCATATTTTTATCCAATGCAATTGATAAATTAAGCAGAATCTTTAAGTGCTAATGGTATCTCCCTAACATTTTACTTTTTTTTTTAGTTGTGATTTTGTACCTGTACTCCATTGCCTTCATGAAGGCTTGGTGAAAGCTCTTGGTAAAGAATAAAACATGTGGAGGTGTTCTGTTATAGGAAATAAATCAACACAGGGTGGTGCGATGTGGCCCAAAGCAAAGCAGAGTTCCTGTACAGTTGGCTTTCTTGAAGCTCATCCCAAAAGAATGCCTCTTCATTTGCGGGTATTCCTGCAAGATGTCATGTCATCCATAAAGCATTGTTCTTTACCACAATGAAAGCAAATGGTTTAACCAAGTGCCTACCATTGTGCAAATCTGCATACTGTATACAAATATGATGTAATCAATTCACAGTTTGGAAATTATTGTTTGACTTGAAAGCATACCAGGATGCGGAATTGATATATTTGGGCCAAATGCGAAAAAGAAGGAGGTGGAGCTTGAGATGTGATCTTTCTCCCAAACTTTGGTTCATTTATAACACTGTTAGTCTGAAAATGTATAATAGCAAGCTTCTGCATGCTTTAAAAGGGAGCCTGGACCTGCCATGAAATGGTGGATTGGAATCAGACAATCTGGAAGCTCTATGTAATCTCTACATAATTTCTACATAATCACCTTCTCTAACTTCTCTAACTGTGCACATTTCCTCTGCAACATGAAAATCAAACCAAATTTAAACAGGGCTCAAATTAAAAGGGGTGTTGCATAATGACATGACTCTAAAGAGGATGGGTAAAATAGGATGGCAGTTAAACAAGGTTTTTGTTTTTTTTGGTGGTATTTATGGCTAACTCTAATCAAAACAATCAATGAAAAATTGGCTAGAAAATGAAAAGCATCTCAGTTAAAAGTAAAGTAAATGTCTTGTGTTGTAGTTAAACCTTCATCTGCAACTAAAATGAAAACATCAAAGTAAAGAAACTCAGCAAGGTGACATGCGGCGTTAATAAAATAGCTTATTCACTGAGGTTTGCTTCGGAGCGACCTTCGTTGGTTAAGACTTAAGTCATCTAAGTTAAGTCATCCTCTTTAAACATCTCACAGATCCCATCTTCAAACAAGGCCTGATCTTGAAAGAAGCGTTCACCTTGTGAAAACCTTGGAACTCTCCATGTGACATCTCTGCGAAAACACACTAAGACATTTTTTCCTTCGTTCAAGCTTTTATCTTGGGCAGAAGCTTGAGTGCAGCGCTGCATGGTTCCTTTTCTCTATGTCTCCTCATCCTCTTCCCCAGCTTTTCCCGTGAGCCTTCATCACTTCACTGCCAGTACCACACCCCCCACCAACACAACCCCCTCTCCTGTAATTCTGCCAGAAGAGAAGCTCGTCCCTGGGGGAAGTCTGACTGGAGCTGAAGAAGAGCTAGTGAACTCATTTGCCCACATTTGCTTCTTTGCTCTCAGTGTGGTTTAGCACATCAGTGGAAACATAGCACCTTCTGACAAGGACATGTTTCTTCTACAGCGGAAGATCTACACATCGATACACATTGTTTGCTCCACCCACTTCACATTGCCAAAGGTCGCTCTGACAATTTCCAGCTGTTATTGAAAATTAACAAATTTCCATAACGTTATAGAAATCGTAAGGTTCATCATAAAGTTACAGAAAAACCACATACAGTGGTGTTTAAAAGTTTGTGAACCCTTTAGAATTTCTACATAAATATGACCTAAAATCTCATCAGATTTTCACACGGGTCCTAAAAGTAGATGACAAACAAATTAGACAAAAGTATTATACTTGATCATTTACTTATATAGGAAAATTATCCAATATTTCATATCTATGAGTGGCAAAAGGGGGTATGTGACCCCTTGTGCAGGAATAACTGCAACCGAATGTCTCTGGTAACTGTTGATCGGTCTTGCACATCGGTTTGGAGGAACTCGTGATACACTTCCCCAAACATGTGTTGTGAAGATCAGCCTTTGCTAGACCCCTGTTCTTTAAATAAAACAGAGTGCCTGCTCACACCAGATTGAAAACAACTGACTAGTTTCTTCAAATTAACTGCTAATCCTAGAGATAATCCACAGATATGTAATATTGGATCATTTTCCATAATAAATAAATGACCAAGTATAATATTTTTGTCTCATGTGTCATTAATTGGGTTCTTTTTGTCTACTTTTAGGACTTGTGTTAAAATCTGATGAGGTTTTAGGTCATATTTACGCAGAAATATAAAAGATTCTAACGGGTTAACAAACTTTCAAGCACCACTGCAGAGATTTTTTTCAATCTCCCCAAATGGTGCTCATGACAAACAGTTTTGTTCTCAGGTTTCCAGGAAAGTCTTGATGCAAATAACCGACACCACACAAGAGAATTATACGTTAGATTTGGAATTAATTTGTTTTTACAAACCCATCAAGATGAGCTTCTAAGAAATGGCCTCACCTGTACAACTTGCATGTTTTAATTGGCTAAATGGCTGCGTACCAACGCTGTCAGTGGACAGCTAGAGATTTGTTATGACCCCCCTCGAGGATGTATTACACGTCTGCTTGTTTTTATTTATTGCCCCGAGTCATGTTCATCCCACATGAGGGTCTGAAGGGTGTAATTTACAATGCCTTGATCACCGCAGCTGAGTCTGAATCAGGCCGTGTTAGTGGGCTGTCGGACTGAAGGATTGGTGTTATTCCGGAAAAAACTCTTAAAGCTTATTTTTTTTAGAGAGAGTAATATTTTTAAGGGGGGCGCATGGTGGCTTATTGGTTAGCACATTCGCCTCACACCTCCAGGGTCTGGGGTTCGATTCCCGCCTGGGCCTTGTGTGCGGAATTTGCATGTTCTCCCTGTGCATCAGGGGTTTCCTCCAGGTACTCCGGTTTCCTCCCCCAGTCCAAAGACATGCATGGTAGGCTGATTGGCGTGTCTAAAGTATCCGTAGTGTGTGAGTGTGTATATGATTGTACCCTGTCCAGGGTGTACTCTGCCCTGTGCCCGATGCTCCCTGGGATAGGCTCCAGGTTCCCTGGCGACCCTGAACAAGGAGTAAATGATAGAAGATGGATGGATGGATTGTTCTTAGAGGGTCTCTAAGTATCTAAGTTTGGATATACTGATTCTGATGCTATGTTTTTGCATCTTTCATCTAAACTTAATGCTAAAGCTGAGTTCAATATAGAACTGTATAAAACTGACATGGGGCGGGGCTTCCTATGCATTCAGTTAGCGATGTCTTTGACTAGCTAGCTGGTCCATTAGCTAATATTAGTGATAACCAAATAGTGGGGTTTTTTGGGGGGATTACTTTTTAGCACCATTTAATTAATAATTTTGTTTGTTTATTGTAATTGGGTTTCATTTACAATGTAGAAGGCTATCATCAGCCAATCACTGGTGATGTTTATCCATAAAACATGGCATCATCCACTTTGGTGGTAACTAACTACAAGGACATTGAGGTCAGGACACAAGGTTTTATTTTTTTTTGCAAAATGTATGAGTAAGCTGCCACACAGAAATGAACAATTTTATTATTTCATAGTAGATGAAATGTAAATGTTCATTTCAACAAATACATGAAACATACAGTCCATAATAATAAGCATCTCAGTTCTATCATTTATATTAACTAGATGGAATACATGATTTATTCATGCTAATGATTATCCACTATTCTTTAATAAAATCTATTTAATATAATAAGGGCAGTACTTACAAACAAGGTCTTTTTTTCCACTAAGAGAGGCACTAAAATGTTTCTAACTAAGAATTTAAAAAAGTTTATGAACATGTAAAAAAAAAAATAAATAAACCTGACAGACAGCGTGCAGTCTGGTGAAGTAAGTTACTGTTTGATATGAAACCCAACTCACAGATAATATCAGCAGTGCAACATAAATACATTTATTCAATACATAGGGAGGGGACACCCAGGCCAACTGATCACGCAATCACACAAACATTCACACACTATGAACAATTTGGACATGCCAATCAGCCTACAACTCATGTCATTTGGACTGGGGGAGGAAACTGGAGTACCCAGAGGAAACCCCTGAAACACATGGCAGAGCCAACCCCAGAGGTGCGAGGCAAATGTGCTAACCACTAAACCCGTCTTTGCGCTTATGTATGTTTGTCAACATTTTTTGTTTTTACATGTGCTTTACAAGTTTATTTTATCACGTGTGAAGTTATTGTATCATTTTGTTAGGTAGTGCACAAAGCCATGATAAAATCAGTGTGTTGCACATCCTCGAGTGGCTTGTTGCTTTTATATAATGCCAACAAATACAATATGATAAAATCAAGCATTCAGTAAATGCATTTTTGTCATTATTATCAATAATCCATCCATCCATCTTCTACCACTTACTCCTTCTTCAGGGTCGCGGGGAACCTGGAGCCAATCCCAGGAAGCATCGGGCAAAAGGCGGGGTACACCCTGGTCAGGGTGCCAGTCCATCGCAGGGCACAATCACATACACACACACCCATTCATACACTATGGACAATTTAGACACGCCTACCATGCATGTCTTTGGATTGGTGGAGGAAACCAGAGTACCCAGAGGAAACCCCGCAGCACGGGGAGAACATGCAAAGTTCGCACACACATGGTCCTGGTGGGAATCGAACCCTGGAGGTGTGAGGCAAACGTGCTAACCACTAAGCCATTATTAATAATATTCACAGTAATTAATAATAGGTTTCATTTCCATGACCAATATTTGCCTGTTAACAGTAAACATTGCTTGAAGAGCAACATAAAAGATTTGTACATACCTTGAGGACAACAAGTAACTGCGTAACTGTTTATTTTAATTAAGTCTTTAAACTTAATTGACAACAGGAACTACCTTGTCTCATGCATGTAAATCATTAAACATGCAATGTTTAGTTAATTCGTAATTATACTTTAGCAAATCGCCGTCGTATATGCGGAATAACACACTCCAGACTGTGCAGTTAGTTGAAAATAATCCATCTAACTGGTATGTTATTGCTTACTCAATATCTAGCACATTAATACAGAATTCAATTACTGTGATGCGGTCATATTAGATGTGCATGTATTGGGGATCAGATTATAGAACCTAAGCTGTGTTTAATCTATTTGTTAAAGTGTAGAGTGTTTTGTAAAGTGTTAAGGTGTCGATTTAGAGGGCAAGAGGGTGTTAAAACCACCAGATTGACACAGTTGCTCGTGTGATCATGATGCAGCACTTGAAAAAAATATCTAGTTCTTGTTGCTTAAAGGAATTCCTTGCTTTCTGTCTCCATTCGAAATGACCCTAACACCCTGTTATATTAGGGACCTTCACTAGCTTTTTTGTCCTCAAAGCCAGGCACGAGAAGTGCAGTGCGGTGAAGTGACGTGAAGTGAAGTTTGGCATCGGTGTGCCACAGTAGCCAAGAAAATTGAATTAAAACCTAATGGAGTTGAGGTGCACGGCGAAAAAGAAATAAAATATCTGCAGTCTCAGGTGTGTCAAAGTCAATATGTTTGTCAGATTGGCCCTGAAGAGACTGACTCACCTCTATAAATGATACTTTGTTCCAAATAATTAGGACTCTACAGATCAGCGCGCCTGTTGAATCTGACTTCATCCCCGAGAGTACCATCTTACTCGCGCTAACCTATTGTGACTGAGCGACTGTAAAATAGAAGCGGGCACTTTCGCAATAATAGCTCCGTCAAAACACGAGCCGTTATTTCTGCGAGTCTACTGTACAGCCTAGGAGCTAACATGCTTTGCTCTCGCCAAGAAGAAATGAGGTGATTTATCCACACAATGCCACCAACTTCACTTCATCGACTTCGCTTAAATGACAGCAATCTGTAAATTGACGTACAAAGCGTTCTGATGTTACATAGCTCTAAGCATTGTTCCGTCTCGCAGATGGGTTCAGAAAGCACTTTGTGCATTATAGTTAGGATGCACAATACTGTTCTGTCAAATTATGCTTTTCTTATAAGATCGTAATGTTTTTCGAAAGAATATGGGAAAACAGTTATTTACTGAAAGTGGCAGTGATTAAAAAAAAGACACTTTAAAAAGCCAATATCAGCGGTTAGTCATTAAGACACAGGAACAGTTAACGCTATTTTAAGCAATGAAACGAAATTTAATGTAGGACAGGCCAATTGAATGATAACATTTTATTCCAGTATTATATCATATACCGTCAGTCAAGTCCATAAATTTTTGAACGTCTGTTAAGTTATTGTCATTTTAGCTGTCTAGTGAAGTACATGGTGTCCCAAATGTCTCCATACATAGGGGGAATTAACACATTTTAGGAAGAAGTGCAAAAAAGTGCAGACGTTCAGCTTTTAGGGGGGATTTGCATCCAACAGTGTAGGAATCGCAGCACTATATATGCACACAAAGTATTTGACAGCTTTGCATCAACTTCATTTTGCTCATTTTTACCAGTGTTTCCACATACAGGTATGTTCCTAATTTAAAAAAGATTAAATTAATCCATCTTGTAAAACACGTTCCACCAACAGCCAGTTCACGGCTTGACGAATGGGTTTAGTGCAGGGGGAGGGATTCAAAATTTGTAGGTTGTACTATAGTTACCACATCAGCATATGTCACACCACCAAGATGTAAAACATACATACCATAAGAAACTTGTTTTGAGAAAGTCAGTAAGAGCACACTTATCTGTCTTCTTTTCCTGGTTGCTTATTTGGTTATTTCTGGTAACTAGAAATAAAAAAACAAATATCCCAAACATAAAATTTTATTCTAAATAAAAAATGACATGGTCAACATAAAAAAGACAAGGTCTACATCCATTCCCACCTTTATTGAATTTGCCTGCATCTCAACTTTTGAATATGGTTTATAATGAGTCTTTATTGGTCAAATATACATTACAGCACAGTGAAATGCTTTTTTCTTCGCCTATCCCAGCATGTTATAAGGTTGGGGTCCGAGCGCAGGGTCAGCCATGATATAGCGCCCTTGTATCAGGGAGGTCTTGCTCAAGGGCCCAACAGTGGCAGCTTGGCAGTGATGGGGCTTGAACTCCCACCCAACCATTCCAATCAGTAACCCAAATCCTTAACCATCAAGCCACCATTTTTATCCTAGTCTCCCCTTTTAACCGAGTTTGACGTTGCCTACTTGTGTTTTGACCCCTAGCATGGACACCTGTTTTTAATCTTGGAAATCCCTAAATAAAACGTACATAAAATACAGACTTTTCTGCATTACACATTACGTTCATTAGTTTTCTCAGATACAATATCGTGCAATTTTATTAAAAATTAAATAAAATGTAAAAAAAAAAATTAAATAAAAAGAGAACCCTTCTGCTTCTGTTTCTGCAGGTAAAACCATTCTACCATGCACACTGTGTTCTCATTGTGACATTGTGTTCTTTTTCCCTGCGAGGGTTAACCTCACCAAACTGGCAACTCTGCCTCAGCTGTGTTTGGGAATAAACAAACAAGCAACTTGTGTAATACACTAACACAACACTGTCACAACACTTTTAACAGGACTAAATGATACTCAGCACCTGCCAAGCCTCTTTCGCTCAGCATCTGAGTGGGATGCACCTGGGCCGTATCTGTATTCCTGTGCCGTAATTAAGCTGTCAGCTTGTTATTTACAAAGAAGGACCTGTTTCCGTTTCATTTAAGCTGCGACTGGTTACAGAAGCACAAGGCCATCTAAACAGTTTACTGACCTACTACTTAAAAAATGTCATGTTTATTTTGGCACTAACTAAGTATTTTAGAAGTGGAAATTCTGATACTTAATGCATAAATGAATATTCAGTAAAAAAAAAATATTGCTTTATAATATGCATTATAATGCTTTCTTTAACAAATTTTGACTGATGCTTAAACATTTAAAAGAAGACTTTTACTGTAGAAACTTAGACTACTTAGTAGTCTATTTTTAAAACAACTTAGGCAAAGAAGTTAAATTTAAATCATTAAATTTAAAGCTTTAGCATTAGAATGCTAATGAGTATATAATGTTCCACTGGGACAGATAGACTGATATATATATCCCACTCAGAGAGATATATATATATAGTGTTGTCTTTAACCATGGCGTCTGGTCGCTTAGTGGTTAGCACATTAACCTCACACCTCCAGGGTTGGGGGTTTCGATTCCCGCCACAACCCTGTGTGTGGAGTTTGCATGTTCGCCCGTGCTGCGGGGGTTTCTTCTGCGTACTCCGGTTTCCTCCCCCAGTCCAAAGACATTCATGCAAGGCTGATTGGCATTTCCATAGTGTATGAATGGCTGTGCGAATGTGTTTGTGATTGTGCCCTGCAATGGATTGGCGGGGTATCCAGGGTGTACCCCGCCTTGTGCCAGATGCTCCCTGTGATAGGCTCCAGGTTCCCTGTGACCCTGAAGGATAAGTGGATGGATGTCCTTAAGGATGGAGGTCTTTAAGGAAGGATAAGGATGGATGGATGGATGTCTTTAACCACAATGGTTTCCTGGTGAAAGCCAGTGAAATCTAACACTGACTATATTTAATTCACCATCATGCAGGAATAATTCTGAGCAAATCCAACATGGCTATACATCATAATCACATTCACTACGTAGAGTACAGCATAATGTGTTTAGTGTGCTACATACCAGATAATGACTTAGATAATGTCTCTTGTTTCATCCTATCAAAATGAGATTGAATCCCAACCAAGAGCCAAGGAAGCAAACTTTATGATGGATGGAATTCTCTCTCTCTCTCTCTCTCTCTCTCTCTCTCTCTCTCTCTCTCTCTCTGTCCTGTCAATCACAGCAACACTAGCAAGTCATTGGCATCTGTGAGCTCATGTATGCGGAATTGCACTTTCCTCTGAGTGCATTATGCTGCCATGTGATGCAGCATAAGCAGCAGGTTGAAAAGAAGTTTTATTTGATTTCTTTAGTTTAGTTTAGATTTGTTCTGATTTGTATTTTTTGGGGGGTTGTATTAAATAGTATTAAATGTTATGAAAATTTGACTAAGCCCTTATTGGAAATGCATAATTTTTTATGATGGCAGAAAATGAGAAGCTTGAAAAACAAGTCTCCCAGTCGGAAAAGAAAAACCTCATAATGTAGACAAAAGAAATAAAAGTTCAAGAGTTGATTTGTGATAATACCATATTGTGGCTCCATGAATTGAAAACAAAATAAAACCATATTATGAGGGGCCTAGAAATAATTATTGTGGCATTAGATTTGTACACTTTAAGCTTTTAAACTTTAAATAAATTTGACACCACTATTAGTTAAAATAAATAATGTAATATTTTAAAAATAATTGTAAATGGTTTTGTTGTATTCTGTTCGCACTTTGCTCCTTTTTTTTTCTTTTAATGTAGGCAAATATGTGTGGAATATTCTGTTATTGCTTATGTATGAGACCCAGCATTAAAGATACTAACCCGCTGATGAAGTGGTGTGTAATAATGAGTTCTATATAATTACACTCGAACCTCTGTCTGTACTAAAGCCCTCACAGTAGAGGTGTCACTGTAATTACAGCTCTTCACATCCTTTCTCTTCACCCATAAACTCACACCAGCAAGGCAACATCTAAAGGTCACTGGAGTAATGTGATGACCTGCAACTTTATATTTTACATTTCCTAACTTTATTGATTGCAATGATTCATAAGTTAACACTGATGTCATTTGTAACTATAATTTCATCCACTTTTTTTGTACAACATCTGATAAACCAAAGAAATGAAGTCTTTTCTTCGCAGTGGATTTTAGTTCATCTTCATATTTCTAAGCACCGCAATCGGGGAATTTGAGAAGCATAATCTGACAGAAGAGTATTAATTTTTTTTATGCGATAATGCATGAAGTGCTTTATGAGCCTGAGTGAAAAGGAAAAAAGCACAGGGACTATCGCATCACAACAGATCACTCTGCAAATCAGTTTCAAGATCTTAAGTCAGTGCAACAGCATCCTTAGTGTGCTCTGCCTTACTTCTGCATTTCATATTCACAGACCACGAACAGCTGATTATCTCAATTCCCTTTCTGGAAAATTCACATTTTTACATGTTGTCATGTAATATAGTATGTGTTTTCATGTGAAACACATTTTTTAACCCTGAGATTGCACGTCATGATGCGAATAATATGAGATGAATAGAAGTCAAAATAAAATGTAGAAATAAATTAATCAAGTGGAATATTAAAATTAAATAATGTGCAGGAAAAAGATCATGTGATGATAACTGAATCGTGTAAAAAAAAAAGTGCAGATAAAAAAAATCATGTGGGGAAAAAATCTAATGTGAAAATGAATAAATCGTGCAAAATAATCATGCTTCAAAATAAATGAATCATATTTGAAAGAAAAAAAAAGGAACGCATATGTAATGACACGGGACTTTGGAATCAGGAAGTAGGTGCAGGAGCAATGTCTTTATTAATAAACAAACAAACAGACAAAACACAGCAAACGCAGTCTCTGCAAATCTGCCTTTGAACTAGAATACGTGAGCAAACATGGACTTACGACTGCTAGCATGCTAAACTATACCATCGCTACAAACCAAAAAACTGCGCGATGTGCACAGTCATACGAGCGGTTTAAATAGCCAACATAATACTCTAAACATAAACACCTGGGTCAATTTAGGCTACACCCTCACACATGAAGCCAATGTTGAAACGGGAAGAGAACAAAACCAAAACAAGAGTCACATGTCCACATAGAAATCGCGCCACAGTGCCATCTGCTGGCGGTGGCGTAACAGAACCCCCCTCCAAAAGGCGCTATTCTCCGGAGGGCCAAAGACCCCCTCCAACGGGGGTCCTGGGTTACCGTGAACGCTGATACTCGCTGCCACGAAAACAAGGCAGCCTCTGCCGGGCAGCAGACTCGTGGAGAACCACCCCCAGTGGGAATAAAAGTCAGGGTGCCGCCCCTGGTGGAGCTGGAACGCTGGGCGGAATCCCAGCGGGGCTGGAAGGTTGGGCGGAATCCCCAGCAGAGATGGAAGGCTGAGCGGCATCCCCAGCGGGACTGGAAGGCTGGGCGGAATCCCCAGCAGGACTGGAAGGCTGGGCAGCACCCCTCTTCAGGCCTTGGTGGTGGTTGTGATGGTGGTTGCGGTGCTGAACAGGCGCTAGCTCAAAGGCTGCTGAAGTTTATATCGTGAGAAGTCTGCTGCTGCTGCAGCTGCTGAGGTACTCGCTGTTGGTGGTGATGGAGCTTCATTTTTTTCACCTCCTTCTCTCGTTTCTTCCTCTTCTTCATCTTCTTGCCTTTGCTCGCTGCCTCCGCACCGTCCCTGGGATTTTCCTCCACTTGAACACACAGTAAGTCGACCTCCTCAGCTGGGCTGGACAGCAGGACAGCTTCCTTGGCCGTGCAGGGCAGCGGGACAACCTCCTCAGCTGGGCAGCAAGGTGGAGCGCTGTTCGGCGCTATGCGATGGAGGGTAAGCGCCTCCAGGTTGCGGAGTATCTGATCCACCTCATCCTGCCACTTCTTCATCTGGAGCTCCTCCTGCTGTTCCCACTGCCACATGTAGAACTCCTCTGGAGTCGGGAAGTCGGTAATAAATCCTTTTTTTTTTTTTTTTGACCAGGCAATCTCCTGCTACTTCCCTGTTACGGCGCAGTATTCTGTAATAACACGGGACTTTGGAGTCAAGAAGTAGGTGCAGGAGCGATATCTTTATTGATAAACAAACAAACAGATAAAACACAGGAAACGCAGTCTCGGCAGATGTGGCTTTGAACTAGAATACGTGAGAAAACATGGACTTACGACCGTTAGCACGCTAAACTATACCATCGCTACAAACCATAATACTGTGCGACGTGCGCAGACATGCGAGGGGTTTAAATAGCCAACATAATACTCTAAACATAAACACCCGTTTCAAATTAGGCTACACCCTCGAACATCAAGCCACTGTTCAAACGGGAAGAGAATGAAACCAAAACAAGACATCACATGTCCACATAGAAATCGCGCCGCAGTTCCGTCTGCCGGCGGTGGCGTAACAGAATATGTAAATAAATAATTTTTGTGTAAGATTATGTGAAAATAAGTGGGTTGTGAATAAAAAATATATAATTTGTAATAAATAAATAAATATATAAATAAATAAATAAATAAATAAATAAAAATTCATAATAATACTATTAATAATAATAATGATAATAATAATGAAACCATTAACGAATAATGAAAACATTGTGTAGAAAAATCACATGCCACTTTTCAATAAAAATGATCCCACATTACTAATAACTGTATTAAAAAAGTAAAACTGTAATATTTTCTTTTCCATATGTAAAAAATTATTTTATCATCTGTACAAACAAAATCACAACTGAAAATAAATTAATCACAGAAAGGCCAAGCATGTAAATATAAATGAATTATGTAAAAATAAATCAAACCTGAAAATAAATGAATAGTGTTTTTTTAATCGCATGAAAAAATAATTAACCGCGACCCTGAAGAAGGAGTAAGCGGTAGAAGATGGATGGATGGATGGATGGATAGATGGATAGAAAAAATAATTAAAACATTGTGAAACCTATGCCAATTTTCAGTAAATGTGATCCCACATTATTAAACCTAAGTAAAACTGTAAAACTCTTTTTTCTACCTTGGGTTAATAAAGGTATGTGTGTGTTTTGTATGATTCCCGCTTTAGTGACTGTGAACACATTAACAAAGCTTAGCAGCTTCAAGCAACAACTTGTGTGTGTGGTTCTGTCATTTCCTCAGCTCACACTTTATACAAAAATGACGAATAGCATTTTTCCTGCTGATGTTCACAGTGCAGAGTGGATTTTTGTTTCGCCTGGAGATATTCATTTAAGTGGTAATTTCCCCTGTAATAGTCAGCTGTGCAGGGAAAAATTAAGTGTGAGCCATTGTTAGAATAAATGACTTTCTAAAATACACTTCCTCAGATAGTGGGATGTGTCACACTCAGGTTCTATA
Organism: Ameiurus melas; assembly: GCA_012411365.1. NCBI lineage: Eukaryota > Metazoa > Chordata > Actinopteri > Siluriformes > Ictaluridae > Ameiurus > Ameiurus melas. The sequence continues at coordinate 21,023,359 of CM022752.1, forward strand.
CTCAGGTACTATATGTGTAGTGGCACTGGGAAAACTCTTTCACATGCTACAATTCTAACATTTAAGCTACACACTTTTCTGAAATGAAATATGTTTCTGAACCAGAAGGAAAGTTCTAGCATTACAAAACTGAATTGATTCAATTTATGTCTGTTTTGCCATCCAATCAATGTGATCGTTCTGTGACAGTCACTGCGTGAGGATTACACAATTAGCTAACAACATTTTAGCTAGGTTCTACGCATTTTTACACAGATTGACTAGTTTTTAAAACCAATCATTTTCATACTATTTTGTAGGATTTGTACTTGACTCGAGCATTATTTAAATTGAACACTTGTACTAAGAGTAAATTAAGTAAATTTACAAGAGAAAAACAACAAATGTTAATTCCTTACATTTCCATTCAGACATTCAAAGTACTTCTTACAAATCTATAACGCCATGTTTCAAGTAAAAAATTAAATATCTGCCTTTAAAATTATCTTACGAAATATGTTGCCTAACGTTAGCTAGTTAGCTAGTTAAGGTTTGTAAATTAGCTAGTTAAATTACCTCACTAGTAAAGTTTTATAAAGTAACTTGGTAAAATAGATAGCTAGTTAGGTTGTGTCAATAACTTGTTAGGTTAGTTCAGTTATTTTGGTTGATAGCTACTTAGATTTTCGAAATTAGCTTGCTAGATTTAGTTAGGTTAGTTAGATTGCTAGTGTAACGGGTATGGAAAATATTCCATAAATTTAATGTGTAGAATTACACAAAAAGGAAGTGTATACAAAATGTGGCTGTCTGTTTGTGTGAATGCTTTCCCTTTAATTGTCATGATGTCACTGCTCTGTGTAATTTCCTGTGTTGGCTCATCCTCTTCCCTTTTGCATTATGGTTGAATGGGAGAAGCACAGTTTAAGGATGATTCACTCAGGGAGACTGCTTGTTTGTGTTGTCAGAACAGAATAAACGAAGAGTTGACCCAGTTGCCGTCCACCTTTATATATATATATCTATATATCTATCTATATATCTATCTATATATATATATATATATCTATATATATATATATATATATATATATATATATATATATATATATATATATATATATATATATATATATATATATATATATATATATATATATATATATATATATATATATATATATATATATATATAAATAAAACACACAACGCAGACTACAACCAATTACACTAGCTAGTTAGGTTTTGTTAATAACTTGCTAAGCTTAGTTAGGTTGCTAGCTGCTTAGTTTTTCTAAATTAGCTTGCTGGGTTTAGTTAGGTTAGTTAGATTACTAGCTAGTTAGGTTTTGTTTTCATTGTTAATGTGATTTAGTCCAGAGAAGCTGCAAGCCAAGTTCTACGTTTGTCTCATTTAGCACAACATATTCCTTATGTTTGACTGCTTAGCGAACTAGCTAGTCACATAATGAACTTGTAGTCAGTTCTTTTCAAATATTTACTGTTTGCTCCTGAATACTTGTGTAAGTCTAAATGTAGAGACTTTAAATATGTATTGAATTTTTTCCCCACATAGTTTTTTTTCCCCTGTGTGAGACAGTGTATGTTATAGTCAGAAAAACCTAAATCTGTTTTTGTGTTTGTTTGGTTGGTTGGGTTTTTCATTTTCTGTTTGAAAGAATACAACCAGTATCTACACTCACCGTACACTTTATTACAAACATATATACACCTGCTCATTCATGAAATGGTCTAGTCAGGCAATCATTTAGCAGCAGAGGAGTGCATCAAATTATGCAGATACAGGTTAAGAGCTTCAGTGGGCACAGGCTCACTAAAACTGGGCAGTTGAAACTTGGGAAAAGATCCACCAAGCTGTGTTCAGTCTGTGAACACTGTAGCCTCAGGTTTCCATTCTTGGCTGACAAGAATGGAACCTGATGTGTTGTTCTGCTGTTGTATACGCCTCAAGGTTTGACATGTTGTTTTTGCTTCATGTTATATGTGAGAGGCTTTTCTTCTCACCATGGTTGTACAGAGTGGTTATTTGAGTTCCCATAGCCTTCCCATCAGCTGAATAGCAGTCTGCTCATTCTCCTGAATTCACCATCAATAAGGCATTTCCCCCCACAGAACTGCTCTTTGATGTTTTTTTTTTTGCTTTTTGCACCATTTTGTTTAAACTCTAGATACTGCTGTGTGTGAAAATCCCAAAGACTTGAAATACTTACATTTTATTTTGTTAGTATTTATAAGCCTACATGGCTACTTGAAGGAGTAGATCAGATATTCTGAACCCATGCAAAAATGAAATTAATATTGGATTGCTTAGTTAAATAGTCTTTATTTTTTTCCACATTTAAATTAAAACTCTCAGTTCTTGGAATTTTCACTGGTTCAGTGGGGAGAAAGTTGAGCTCCGAGTTGTTGAAACTGCTTCATTAAAATTCTGGACTGGGAAGAAAAGGATGAGGTCCGACCGCTCTGTGCTTATTTATGCTCAGGTTTGGTGAAGCCGCTCCAAATCCCTTTTGCTTCGAAACTAATTTACGACGCAACAGAGCAAACCAGATTTCCCAAAAGCCCCAGAAGCTCCAACTGCATAATCAGCAGACCAACCACATCCAAAGAAAATGAGTTAAAAAAAAGTAAAAGAGCGGCTCTTAGAATATTTACAATGTGAATAGTGGATTGTTAGCGAAGTGAGTGAAATTGCAGAAGCAGGCAATGACTCATTTCCAAAATCAAATGCACAAGAGGAAGCCCTGGTGGATTAAAACAGGTTATATTTAGCACTGCATGAATATGTTATGGCCTGTATTTTGGACGCCTTGTAAACGGAGCAAGTGGGCATTGGTTGCTTTGCTTTGGCACATCCTCTGAGCGCGGCAGCCAAAAAAGCACCTGTGGAGATCCAGTTTTCAAATCCGCAGGCCCCCCACTCTCACATTATTCACTTTTACCTTGAGGAGTCCGTTCCTCACACAAAAGCCGAACAGAACCGCGCCCCGCTTTTGTCTTTGGAGAGCTGTGCTAATTACGTCCCCCGCTAGGTCGGCCTGCTCTGAATGGGCACTGCCTGCAGTAATGAATGCAAGGTCTTGTTGAGGTATTTTTCAAAGACATAATCAACACGACACCTGGTTCTTGCCTGCGGTTATAACTGTGACAGATACACAGTGCAGGTTGAAGTGCGGATGAAGGTTTGCGGTTTTGTGGATGCTATCTTGGTGTAGAAAAGGTCAGACCGTGAGCGGGGGAGGACTGAACATTTACTTTACATTACAGCAAGTAAGCTTTAAATAAGTAAATGCAGGCGAGTGCAAAAGTTTATATAGCCTTAAGATAAAATATAGAAGTTTGAGACAATTATTGGTTTGGGTTTCACAGGCAGTCCCGATAACCCTGTGTAGGAGCTCCACATTGAGTTATCACTCAAACTCAACAGTCTTCTTCTTTTTTTTTCTCCCCTCAAATAAAAACGGTGAGCCAAATGACAGTTGAGCGGGTGTTTTGAGCTCACTAATATTAACTGACCCCATGGAAGTCCCGCCTTCTCCCCCTAGTTCACATTAATAATCTTTTGGGAAGTGCTCTTGCCTTGCATCACGTGTTAAATATATAAAGGTTAGGATGGATGCAAGTGCAGATAAGAGCTTTTAATAAAGACAGGCAGGCAGACAAATCTGAATCATGAGACAGTAGCATAGTCAAGAAACAGGCAAATAAGCTTCCTAGGCATGAACTAGGAAAGGCAAGAATCATGAACGAGGAACAAGAAGCGAGGAACATGAAAAAAAACAAAGAAAAGGGGTACAAACGCCTTTTATGGTGAGGACAATCAATATTTCACAAAACCATTGTGTTCAAGCAGTCTTTTTATACTGTTGTTGTGAGTGCTGTGAATTTGTGTAATTAGAATGAATGTATATATGAGTGTTCTGGGAATTGCAGTCCATGGTGGCCATATTTGTAGGCCACAGTGCAGGATGGGAAATGACATGACATCTTGACTATTGAAATATGTGCTGACAGGCTGGCTTCGCTTTCATACATGGTAAATGGAAAATGTTTAGAGTTCATCGATGAGAGATAATAGCTAACAATGTATGTTTGACACTGCTAAGATTAGACAAGTATATCAGTTAAGTATTTTATCAGGGATGCTACAGAAAATTCAACCACAGAAACATTTCGAATGAGGAAAAAAAGACAAAAAAAAAAAACCCCAAAACAAATAACAGGCCGATTATAACGGTTTGCGAATATTTTTATGCTAGTGATAATTTAAAAAGTGATCAGAAATGCTTTTTGTTGTTTGTTTGTTTTTCCTCTCCTGCGCCGGTGAGAACAGACCCGTCCGCCACATGGAAACATTTCACAGTTTCTATGAATTGGCATTAGACAGTGATTTGTAAAGCAAGGCCTCCACTGAAAATATATATATATTTTTTTACTATTTGTTGTCTTTTTTATATTCACTTCTACACATTTCCCCTGCTAGCTTTGATTTTAATTTTGCCTGATGTCACACATTTTCTTCTTCAGATCCAGGGTCTCATTTATCAAAGTCTGCATAGAACAAGTTCTAAATTTGTGTGTAGGGACCCCCAGTACGCACGAGGAAATCTGCTTTTATCTCACTTGCTTATGCACAGCTGTATGCAATGGATGTTGATAAATCCCACACATTATTAATTGCTTTGCCTGTACATTAACACTAATTTGCATAATGAAAAAAACCCAAATTGCCATATATGGCAAACAAGTTCCAGTAGCATGCTTAGTACTTATGCATGGTTCACCTGCAAATCTATGTGTATCTACGGTTGATAAATGAGACACCAGATCTGGAAACTGAGTGGGTGTTCTTCTTTTGATTTCCCCTCATGTTGTTGTCTTGTTCACCCACATTTCATTTTGGACTATTATTTTGTACATGAATTCTAATATATAAAAAGTTTTATTTTCTTTTTTCCCCATTAAATAACTGAGGAACACAAGCTTTTACCCTAACCTTTTTCTCCTTTTGTCGTTGAAATGTAGCGTCTCTGCGCAATTTTTTTTTTTCTTCCCAGCACTAGAGAGTGGAAAGTTTGGAAACCTAGGCAAAGTACAGAACCATTTTGAGCAGTGTAATAATGTAATGAAATGTAATATAATGGAAACTAACCATCATCGAAATAAGAAAAACATAGTCAGAGAAAGACATTTGGATCGATAGTTGGTTCATTTTTGGGATAAAGCTTCTGAAAATTTCAACTTTTATTCATCCAAAATTAGAGGATAGATAGAGTGTAATGCTGCAGTTTCAAAATCCAGGCACTGAATCAACAACATATGGGCTAAAGAACTGCCTTTTAACTATTTGAATGAGTTTCTTTATTCAAAAGCATTTTTTGCATTTTTGGCTCTTGAGGAGGTGTAATAGCACTTGTCGGTTGGTGCAGCAAGTAAGAATGGGTGTACAATCTAATTTAGAACTTATTAACATCAGGTTTGCAAAATAAAATAGATGACAATATCTTAATATTATCAATATCATATCTTAATATTTACTATATATAGATATATATATAGATATATAGATCTGCTGAATTGCAGTGTTTACGGTTATGGATAAATAAAACTTAGTGCTCAGTGCTGTAGGGTTTTCAAACAAACGTCACTCACCATCTGTTTAAATCATATACCATATTTTAGAATGACATCCCAAACCATGTTCAGCTGCTGTTTAGGTATTTACAATAAAGTTCTTGTAGAAAATGAAATAAATCAGACCACCTTGTTTGAGTGGTGTTGTCACTTTACAAGGCCTGATGTTGACTAAATCAATATTTCATAGATATGAAAAGCTGCACGTCTGTGGATGTGACTGCATTTCAGTAAGCCGTGCTGGATAAGGGCTTCTGCTAAATGCCATGAATGTAATTGACTGCGTCACCATCTTTCCAATTTGATCTCACTGACTAGAACTGAGCAATATCTTAATACGTTCTCCAAAATTTCAACAAAATGCAGGATTTTTGGAAAGTTCTGGAAATCAGGTGAAGCTCTGGGAATCAGCTGAGGCTCAAGGAATCTGGGAAACAGGTGAAGTTCTATAAAACTGGGAATCAGCTGAGAATCTGGGAATCAGATGAAGCTCTGGGAATCAGGTGAAGCTGAGTATCAGCTGAGGATTTGGGAATCTGGGAAACAGATGGCATTCTATGAATCTTGGGTTCTGGGAATCCAGGGGTTAGGTGAAGCCCTGGAATCAACTGAGGCTCAAGGAATATGTGAAATATGTGAAGTTCTATGAATCTGGGACACAGCCAAGGCTCAGGGAATCTGGGAATCGGATGAAGTGCTGGGAATATGGAAATCAGGTGACGCGCTGAGTGTCAGATGAGGCTTTGGGAAGTTTGGGAATCAGCTAAACCTCCAGGAACCCAGAAAACAGGTGTAGTTCTGGGAATCAGTTGAAGCTCTGGGATTGACCTGAGGCTGTAGGAATCTGGGAAACATGTAAAGTTCTGGGAAGCCGGGAATGAAGTGAAGCTCTGGAAATCAGCCAACAATTGGGGAAATGGTTGAAGCTCTGCAAATCAACTGAGGCTCTGGAAATCTGGGAATCATGTGAAGCTCTGAGAATCTGGGAATCAGCTGGGGCTCACAGAATCTGGGTATCACAAAAATCTTTCTTTCTTGGAACTAGTGTGTTGTTTTGGTGGAAAGTTCAGGAATATAAAGTGGTACGCATTTAGTAATAAACAAAACGTTTAAATAATGTTCATGAAATCTGTCATGTAGGTGAATTTATTTTACAGTTCTCTGGTTACAAAAAGTTTGTTGTTTATTTACAGCAGGTAATTCATCCATGGTAATTTTTCTCTAGCACCTCAGCATGAAAGGTAAATTGCCCAGTTTCCTGCGCATAGAGGTTGAAGAGGCCAAATCGGAGCAGATTGTGTTTTTCGGACTCCTGTCGTTTAAGCATCAACTTCAGGCCAGTGGGCTTTACAGGAGCCGAGCCAGATAACAGGCTTCCATCTGCCACTTTTTTCTCCTCAGCTTTTCTGAGAAATCTGTTCTTTTGTCTGCCTGCTCTCTCAAGTCTTCACCCTCATCTTCATTCGATCCTCTGCTGCTTTTCTTTCCCCCAAGATAGAGCTGTATAAAACCCTGACATATCTCAGGCTCCATTGACCTTAAGTTGAAAATTGAGTCCCAGGAGGAGAATGATCTGCTTAAATGTGGCATTTGAATATCAATGCCTTGGTGTCATGTTAGAGTTCAAGTAATGAGGGCTGGAGGAGCAATGCCATTGACACTGTTGTAGTTGTTGACGCTGTTGACACCAGTGACAGCTTTCAGTTCTGTTTCATACATCAACCAAACCATATGGCCGTTTCCCCCAAACTGTGGATTTTGATGTGATCAATATATCCTAGGACTGTGAATGATGTTGTGACACCAGTTTTTGTTGCACCTTGTCAGTCTCCTCCATCACTCTCACAGTGGTTGCTCAAATCTATGAAATGTTCCACTCCTCGTACCTACTCCTGCCTACCTTCCAAAGACAGGATGGAGATGATCACAATAAAATCTGACAGGACAGTAGCGGTGAATGCAAATGAAAGGGACACTGGTAAATGCTAATGCTGAAAACAAAGTGAGACTGAGTGATTACAAAGCACTCGAGTGCCTTTTATCTCATGGCACCACTTATCCTAGAAGTGCCATCTCAAAGGGGCCCAGAATGTCCTGCTATTGTTCATCTCAAGGGCCTTTTTTTTTAATCCACCAAAGAAGAAGCATTGCTTTGACTGAGGTTTGCTCAAGTCAGCTTCTCTTCTCATTTGCATGTCCTTTTTTTAGCCTCTTATCTGGCAGGTTAATGAGGTCATAAGGTGACATAACGCCTCCATTAACACGTCATGCCACACCATATAAGCCTTCATAAACATTACAGAGACTCATTCATATAGGCTTCAGCTGTCATAGAAACCGCTGGAGTCAAATTGATCTTAAGTTGTTATAACACATTAGTGAAGTGATGTAACACACGTTTCATTTTTCTCCCTCTGAGATGTTTAAGAATGCTCATGCTCAGTTCCAAGATGCTGTAATGAAAGTGTCATAAGCATGACTAAACTGTAATTCTTCCTGGATAATCATGCACTAATACCTGAATTAATACTTACTTAATATGAACTAATGGTGAGTTAAGGCATGTACTAATCACAAACTGATGAAGAGCTAACCTGAATTCATGCGCGAATAATGACTACCTTAAGTACACTGTAAAACCAGATAAGTTCATTTAACTCAAAAAAAATTATTACCTCAAATTTTTTAAGTTGATTAATCAATTTCTTTAGGCCAAATACACTGAAATAACACAAATTTAACTCAAACTTTGTCATTTAAAATACATTTTTGTTGTATTTAAATGTATTTGGCTTAAAGAAATTGATTTATCAACTTAAAAATTTAGAGGTAATTAGTTTCCTCCATTTTTTTCAGTTAAATGAATTTATCCGGGTTTACTGTGTACATGTTAGTACATGTTTGTTAGTTAACATATTAATTAACATGTAGGGGTAAACAAAATAAAAAGCTGCTCTATGAGAAAGACTATGAATCATTCTTATAAATATAATTTGCCATATGCAGCTGTCTACAGAGATATCACTGGATGGCGCTGGATTACTTTCATAACTTGTATTGATCCTCCTTATCGAAGCATTAATTGCAGCCACTCTGCACCTCTAGTGCAATTTTATTGACTTTCCATCTTTATGTAGCAAACAGAACCTTAGCTTGTTTTGTGAAAGCGTCAATGAGAGCCATCCAGAGAGAGCAGAACCCCCACCACTGCAGCACTTACACCGCGGTGTGATGCTTTAACATGACTCTGGTGGTTGGAAGCAGGACCCCTGGTGCTTTCTCAAACGACTCAAAGCCAGAGTGCGCGCTTGACCTTTTTTGCTCCTTTTTTTTCTCAGTAGAAGCTAAGAATCATGCACAGCATTGCACATTTTTTAGGGCCTAACCTTTGCCATGTGTTTCAAGGATAAATCAAAGTGCAAGAGCCATTGTCAACTTTACCCTTATAAATACTGTTATCAAACTACTCGCACCACCATTGGTATTGAGAGTACAGGGGAGAAACATCCAACAATGGGAGTGCTTTCATATACGCAGGGTTTTTTGTTCATTTGAATGGTAACCTGTTGTTTTTGTTTTTCTCACTATGGTTCTTTAGGCAAGAGAGAACACAGCAATCATTCGGAAACAGCCAAATATCTGAGTGAGGTGGACTCAGTCTTTCTAGCATGGTTCGATTGCAGTGAGAAAGCAATTTGACTCAACCCAACTGCAGGAAGTGAACCAGCCATGCCGTGTGTTTTGGGTTGCAGCATTTTTTTGTACTAGCGAGCTGCTAAACTGAGCCATGAGGCACAAACTGAACAAATGGAATGAAATGCATGAAATGTGTTCTGGAAAAATAAAAATATATATATTTATGGATATATATATGCACAAAATGTTTGAAATTAGATGTTTATATAGTTAACTAATACTTTTTTGAACACAGGCTCTTGGTAAATGTTTGTTTACATGTCGCTGAATTTTGAGATTTTCAGTCCTACATCCCCAAACCCCACCCCATTTGCTGAATTAAGTGCAGCATGAAAACTGAGCCAATCTGACTAGCAAACAAAACAAAAGTGGCTCTGATTCAGATTCCACAAATGGAACAAAATGTGTGAAAGTGACCTTACATATTTTTATCAAAAAATAAACTGTTTACAAATCTAAAATTTGTGGCCAAGACAATTCTACCAGCATGTTTTTTGGAGAACTTAGATGGCAACACTGCTACAAATCCATTGGTAATGCAAAGCTTACCTTCAGAAAAGATTTATGGACTTTCCATCCATCCATCTTCTACCACTTACTCCTTTTCAGGGTCACGGGGAACCTGGAGCCTATCCCAGAAATAATCAGGCACAAGGCATTGTACACCCTGGACAGGGTGCCAGTCCATCGCAGGGCACAATCACATACACACTCACACACCCATTCATACACTACGGACACTTTAGACATGCCAATCAGCCTATCATGCATGTCTTTGGACTGGGGGAGGAAACCAGAGTACCTGGAGGAAACCCCCGCAGCACGGGGAGAACATGCAAACTCCACACACACATGGCCCTGGCGGGAATCGAAACTCGGACCCTGGAGGTGTGAGGCAAACATGCTAACAACTAAGCCACTGTGCACTCCTTATGGACTTTCTTTGAAAAGAAATAAGTAGGTGCGATAACTAGCAGTGCATTGTGAATTTATTAGAATTAGGTAATTACATTAGTATGCCAGCTACAATACCTCTGTTTCAGCTCCATTTCTAGAGCTAGCATCAGCACATCTGAAGCTGTGGTGATGCTTTGGTGAGAACAATCTAGAATTTAAAGGAACAATCCACTCTGAACAAGTTGCATATTTATTTTTATAATTAACATTTGATCTTCAGTTGCATCCAGAAGTTAGACGTTGTGTCCACCAAAGTGTTTTTTTTTTTTCCTGAAGCCAGCGACGTGCTGAGCATCTATTCCACAATAAGTGCTGCACACTTGACGTATTTTTGTTGAAAATTTTTCATCACTGTCACTTTTTTACCCAGCCGTCCAATCACGTTGGAGGAGGGGCGGGACAAATACCGACCAACCGTCACATCCTACTTGTTCAATGAATGGAGGAGAAGTTAATATTGCTATCGGGGCAACACTTCAAACTGTGACCTGCTCAAATATTCACGTATTCCTTGAACCGGCATCTGTACAACTTCAGTTCTTGGACCAAACAATGGTATTCTCCGAGATGATTCCTCGCCCGCAAAATCTCATGAACCCACATAGGTCAGCTGGTCCATCCTCTCTTTCTACATGCTTCAGCCATCACTTCATCCAAAGCAAGAGCTAGAGGAAGTACTTTACATTGTGTTGACATGTTTATATTCAGTAATTGCTGATAAAATAAACTAAAATAATCTGCGAAACTAGTAACACATTACTTCTGCAGATATTCCGTATCATAGCAACTAAAGAGTCTCGGCTGAAAAAAACACTGCACCTCCAAAGAGCTCTCAAACAACCCCAGCTAGGCGTTTTCAGAAGAGTGCCTGGCGTTTTCAGCTGCCTAAAAATGCTTTGGTGGACACATAGCTTTAGTTTGGAATGGTTTCCTACATTACCCCAGTGGGGTTTAGCCCTTGCTTATCTACACTTCCTCATCTGTACCCTCCTCAAACAGACATCAGTTTGATGTACCCTCCTCAGTCATCTCATAGATCACTATGGTATGTAGCCATGCTGGGTCTCTTCTGTAACTTAGCCCAACTTCATTGTAGGGCTGCATTGAATTCTGGGACATTGAGTCTTTGCACCAGTGTATCGACTTCTACATTGTATTTCTCATTAATATGACGGTGAACATCGCTGGAAAACGGAGAGTGAGAAAAGAAGCTCTTTTTGCTTTTTATGAGCTAACAGCGAAATGCCTAGAGATCTTCTCATAGGAATAACAAAAAGACAGACCCAATCAACAGATTAGCACCAGGATCATTAAACACATCACAAATAACAATATAACAACATATTTCATGCGTTTCATGGTTGTATTTTCCTTTCAAATTTTTTGCATTGTACACACATATCAAGTTTCTCAGTCCTCTAATGCATTCATAACATGTGTGTCCCAGCGGTGCATGTAACATTTTATATCAGGGGTTCGTTTTCCAAGAATAAGGCCCTGATTGACCAAGATCTGAAATAACTGAGCAATCTGCTAAATTGTGGAAGTAGTTAGTGGCATTTGTCAGGTGATTTACAAAGAATAATTGCTGAAAAGATATCATATGCACAGTGAATGATGAAAACATGATTTAAAACGGGTTCTTGCATATGTTAATTGTTCTCGAATGTCAAAGAAATTACTAGAAAAGTCGAACTGAAACACGAAATGGCGAAATTAGAGGAGTTTGTTCATGAGACAATTAGGGATATCAAAGCGCTAGAGCAAATGGCAAAAAAAAAAGTTTTAATAAAAGACGGGAGACTAAAAAGACTAAAAGAACAAATGTATAATTACAATATATTACCAAATACAAAAAGGAGATTCTACCAAGTATTTTAAGAAATATTGTAGAAAATCTTTCAATGAGCCTAAATGAATTTCACATTTTCACAGGCTTTCTGCTGATCAGAGGTGAAGGCGTGTGGAAAATATCAACCTTTACTGTAATAATAGTGGGTCAGCATTTCAATAAACTTTCATTATTAACATGTAATCAACGATTTCCCACAAATCTAATACCTGTCCTTAATTTACTCACACAAAAGGGATTTTTAAAGTTATTTCAAATTGAAAGTCGTTTTAATACTTGCAGTTGTGTAACGGCTGAACATCTACATGTCCACTTTGTATTATTAACAGCTAAAATTGGAAACGTACAGTTTGTATGGTTAAGTTTCAGATGTTAAGCAAACTAAATGGACATTTTCATTTTCAGATGTTGAAAAAACCAAAACATTCATGAGATTCAGACGTTACACATACAGTATCAGCCATTAAACCAACAAAATGGAGGACGTTTTTAAGTGAAAGACAGAATCTTGTTCATATTTGGGAGCTTTTTCCAAGTTTGCTTTTCCACAAATATCTGGGACAGCTGGTATAAACGTGTCCACATGGCTTAACCCACCTGCCTTTCAAAGAAAAAAAAGACATCAACATCTATAGCATAATATTTGCATTTAAGAAATGTCTTAAGGCAAAGCATTATTGACTTGAAATACTCTTTTAGCATTTTTAACACTTTGCTCAACCCTAATAGTTTCATTTTCGAGGTGTTGACAGATAGGACAACCCCAAATCCGAAAAAGTTGGGACGGGGCAATTTAGGACTAATAGCGGTGTGAGAAGTTAATGTGATACAGGTTAGGGTTAGCGGCTTAGTCCTTCAAGAGCAAGGATGGTTCGAGGCTCAACAATCTGCCAACAGATGCATAAGCGAATAATCCAACACTTTCCCAAAGACAAATCAGTAGGATTTGGGTCATTTCACCTTCTACAGTGCACAATATAATTATACGATTCGAGATCGTGTTTTGTGGGTCAACAAGTCGACATCTCAAATAGTTTTTAGACAAAACAGCTGTCGTGTTCTCTGGGCCAAAGAGGAAAGGGACCATCCAAACTGTTATCTGTGTCAGGTCCAAAAGCCTGTCATGGTATGGGTGTGTGTGTCAGTGCCCATGGCATGGGTAACTTACACATCTGTGAGGACACTATTAATGCAGAAAGATATGTACACATTTTGGAGCAAAATATGCTGCCATAAAGAGCAGGACAATGTCAAACCACTTTCTGCGCTGATCACACAAGCGCATGGTTGCGTAAGCAGAGAGCGGGTGCTAGCATGGCCTGCCTGCAGTCCCGACCTGTATCTGATGAGAACGTGTGGTGATTTATTAAGTGCAAAATAAAGTAAAGAAGGCCCTGTACAGTTGCATAGCTGAAGAACTGCATAATGGATGAATAAGGGAAAATTCCACTTGCTAAACTTAACCAAGTGGTGTCTTGACTCAGCGCCCAAACGCTTAATAAGATTTATTAAAAGAAAAGATGATGTTACACAGCGCTAAACAGTCGACTGGCTGTCCCAACATTTTTGGAATCTGTTGCAGTCATCAGTTTTGAAACGAGTGTATATTGCCTCTTTTTGTTTGTTTTTTGCATTTTCCATATTGTCCAAGCTTTTTCAGAATTGCGGTTGTATATTTTAGCATAAATGACACATTTATTGAAGGTCAACTCATTGAGCACATTTCAATCCATTATCTTCAATTAAATAAAGTAAACTGATTAGCTGAATGTATACGGCTGATTATTGCTCATTATTCTCATTCTCATCCTATTAGAAACTGCTGATGAACAGCCTGATATCCTGACGATTTTCAGGATGAGGTCAAACATCACAAGCTACTATTAATCTGCATTGATTACTTTCAGGATTCGTGAGGCTTGTGCTCGTAATTAAAACTCAGCTGGTTTTAATAATTCTTTTAAAAGAAAAAAGTTATCTGGAAATTGCTTTTGGTGAAAAGCAGCCGGGGTCGACCCGTGTGACTTTCGGCTTTCAGCGAGGACCCTAGAGAGCTTAATAACAGACCTGAGTGAGGGAGAAGCGTAACCTCCTTGTTCTCAAAGGGCCACTAAATCCTTTAATTATCAGGCCGAGGAGACGTGCCTCCAGGACGCTCTGTGCTAAACGTAGACTTTGGTCATGAGGGGGGAAAAATCCCATTTGCTGTTATTTTTTAAAGAGAGATGAGTCTTGTCGCTTCAGGCCGCAGTGTCAGAAGGGATCCAAGGCAGTCCCTGTTAGGATGAATGACTCGGGCACGTAGGCTCTGGAGGAATGAAAAAGCTGATACATTTTAACAGAGATAAAGTGGTTTTTGATGTGGCCATGCAGCCGGAGAACATGTAGGTTAGCTGCTCGTGTCATTGGACTGTAAGAAAGCTGCATGTCATCAGATTAAACACTGACTTTTTTGCATTAAAGCTATGCATGCACCACAGTTTCTAAAGTAACAACAGAGTAAAGAGAAAGAGAGAATATATTCCGAAACATATTTTCCACCTTTTGCATCAATATACTTTATTTTGAAATCATTTTTTACTGCTTTTGTTACTTTCCTTTCTCTTTTCCTCCTTTCTTTCTCTTTGTTTCCCTCCTGTATGGAGTGCCTATGACTTATTATTTTTCTTTTCCCTCCTTTTTTAATTTTTTTCTTTCACATTAACATTTTTTCAAAATATTTTGTTCTCTTCCTGACATTTTTGTCACGTAAATCACATAATGGAGGTTAGGACAGATGCAAGTGCATGTTAGGTAGTGTAATGAGAAGACAAATCCACAGGGTTAGGTAGAAACCAATAACCATAGACTGGTAAAGGTCAACCGATCAAAAACAATCCAAACTAGGCAAGGCAGAGAATTAAAACCAAGGGAATAACAAAATAAATAAAAACAGACAAGGACATGAGGTAAAGGTTTGTTACACAACAGAGACAAGTCAACACACACACACACACACCAAGACGGTGTGTATGAGAGTCTCTTAAGTAGTGTGGTGTGATTGTGAACAGGTGTGTGTGTGTGTGTGTGATTAGTCCACAGGAAAAGGTGCCTTGTCTGTGTGTTCCATTGGGAGTTGTCGGCCTTGATTGTAGTTCGTGGTGCATTCTGGGAACTGGAGTTGCTGGTTTGCTGTGACGTGTCAATTTTCTTCTCTTCTTTTCTCTCCCTGTCTGCCCCTGTTGGAGTGGCTTTAATATTTTTCTCTTTTCTCTTGTTCTCTCATTTAATGTTTGAATATATATTTTTTTCTCCTATTTTTTTAAGAAGGGGAAGAATAAAATAAAAATAAATATATGCTCCACATTAAGGCATTTTAAAACTTGTTGTTGTTCATATGGTGGAGCTCTCTTGGAGGAGGTGTTTATTTAACATTTTTGGAAGGAGTCTCCATTGTCAGGGGTAAAGCTGTAAGTTCTCTGAAGTGGCAAAGTCTTCAGGACAGAGGAACGTACAGTTTGTGGGGTTTTTTTTATTAACATGACCAGCTGCTTTAGTTTTTAGCTTCAAGGGTCAGAAATTATTAAATATAACTACATACAGTTGAGGGCATAAGGTTACATACTGTATGCCTTGCAGAATCTGCAAAATATGTTCATAATTTTTTTAAATAATAAAAACAGTAATATAATAACAGTAACTAACTGTTTTTATGGATGTTCCACAACCTTAAATGTAACTGTAAATGAAGTGAAAATATGTCTTCCTTGTGTTGTTGCTTAACAAATTAGAAATTGTAGTTGCTGGTAAATTGCTATGGTACAAGAAGAATAAAACCCAGGACACATCACCCTGTCATTGATTATTTTCCTTTTTTTAACTGGTTGGATGACACTTGATCAGTCCCTGCATGAAATCAGACCCTGGTGATGACAACATTATGACGTGACATACAGGAACAGTAGTAAAAACCATTTTGTAGTACAACTTACAGACAGTCACATCATTCCCTTGTGTGCGTCCCTGAATATGTTTCCTAACATGCATTGAAGTTTTCGTTTTTCGGAAGTTGTGAAATAATGGACTAAGAAAAGGAAAATACGTGAACGGTATAATCTCCAGCAAATGACTGATTCGTATCAGCCCTGTCCAGCAACATTATCTATTGCGAAGGTGATATTAATTTGCGAGATATCACCTAGTCATAATATTTACTGGCCAGGAAGATTGACGAAGACAAGAAGTCAGTAAGAAATACATACTGTAGTTTGAGTCCTGTTATTGAAAGCATGTCTGTCATGCTGTATTTCATATTTTTATGCTTGAACAGCACAAAGAATGAAGGAGATTGGATTAAAGCACAGCAGCTGATCAGCGATTAAACTCATATTCGTCGAATTCTGACTCTAAATGCTGTTTTTACCCCCCTTTCTTCCTTAGAAAGTGCAGCTAACCTTGAGTGCAGGAAAATTGAATAAGAAATACTTGTCACATCAAGCAACAAAACCTAATCCTTCATAGGATTAAAACACGTTATTGTAGTGTGCCCAATTCTGAAATTTCATCTATTAATCCATCAGTGATTTTCTGATGCTTTATCAGGGATTATTTTGAGTCTGACATCTTCAGGTTTACAATATCCTTCATCCTGGGTGCCTGATATCTCTGACACACACTGAAAGATGAAAGCTGTAGCATGATGATATGATTTCATGATGGGTTTATTTTTTTTTATTCCTTATAAATTCCTTCATAGTTTGTCATTTTAAAATAACATTACCAGCTGGGTAAATCATTAATAGACACTAGGTAAATAATGCATCTATTAATCAAGACCTAATGACTATTAATCATCATCATAAAAAATATTTACACTCTTAAATATTTGTACCACTATAGAATAAATGGGGTGTGATGCAGCCTGTTGTACTTTTTATCCATTTTTAGTTACATTAAATGCTGTTCAACATTTATGGAACAAGTTATATAGAAAATAGTTATATAGAAAAAAAATGTGCCTCAGATATTGGAAGAAAATCCATTCTTATCCAATCCTGGAACAAATGGAAAAGATTGGAAGTAGGTTTTTAATTTTTTTTTCTTTTTTCTCCCAGAACATAAACATCTCCTTACAGAAAATTAAAGAGATTAATTCATGTTTATCGATTTTTCTTTCTCAAATAATGTATTATTAATTCAATTTATTATTAAACTGTCATTGCAATACTGTCAGAGCTGCTGCTTCAAAAAATCAACAACACCTTCATTAATTAACCTAAAATTCATACAGTAAAGTTAACCTTTTTCTATTCTAATATTTCCCAATTAAGTATTAAATGCATTAATGAATAATTTGTAATAGTGTTAATAAATTAAAAAGTGCATATGTGCATTTTTTGTGGAAATTGTTTTTCCATTTAGAACTCTTTTAGGTGGTTAAAACCCCTAATTATCCAACAAACCCTTAAAGCTGCAGTACTGAACTTTGGCTCTTTATTGCCATCTCTGTTTGAAACATAGAATTGCAAGTTACTTGCAGAGTTATTTTTTTAATGGGTTGTGCAAAATTTCCCATGTAAAATTCACTAAAATTCAGGCATACATATGGGTTGTATATTAGCTCCAACACGGAGGAATGGAGGTGGTGGCGGATACAGTTTTCTTGGAGTAGAGGTGACTTGCAGTCTCTCATAGTTAAAGCAAAAAAAGAAAAAGAAAAACATAGGAATCTTGATACCTAGCTGAATCAAGCAAACAAGTGTGCTAATGTTAGCTAGCTACCCATTGAGCCACTGAAATGTATTACCTGAACAGCAGAAAAAATGCCATCTCTGTATCACTCTTCTGTCCCTTCAGATCTCACAGTTGTCGCCACAGGCTCTGTTGCTTTCCCTTTTTGAACGCAGGCTCTCTGCAGTTTAAGGTTTTGACAACATATGATTCCCCAGATGTCAACGATGATTTTGTTAAGAACTATCCAGATTAAAAGCAGTCATCTAGACAAGATTAAATTCTAAGAACAAGCTACAAACGCTCCACCATCCTCAGCGCACACACATGCGATTCTTTCTGTTTACAGACGTGACGTAACCACGCAAAAAGGCCACACGTTTTACAAATTTCTTCTCAAAATATTGTATTTTTATTTTCTAAACAGTGGTCCTGAAATGCTGCCGTATTGTATTTGTTACAGTAAGTCACTTATTATTTATCACTTAAAACATCGTTAAAAATTTATAAAACATTTATATATACAGTATTCTCTGCTGTTAATTATTGTTAGACATTATTAAACATTAGCTATTTCTTTCTCTCTTTTAGCAAATCAGGAAGAGGGTATCTTTTCTTTCTTTTTTTTTTTTAATGAGTCAAACAACACAAATTTTCATTAGAGCTGTATATTAATTAGAAAGCTGACACCGGTCCATTAATTTACAGCCTTAAGGCTCCTCAGGGGAATTTGTGATATTAACCGAGACGGCAAATGAAATAATTGTGTCTTCCTTTCAGGGGAGATAATAAAGCTCAGGAGTATTTTACTCTTAATAAGACTAAATTTGCCATCCATGAAAAGCACCACTTTTGCCTTCTTTAAAAAGCAAATATTGAGCGATTGATATCGAGTGTAATGCAATATTTAAGATATAAATATTTAAGTTATGAATGGGTGAAAGAGTGAGGGTGAGCTTTGATTTAATACTTGTACCTGGTGTTGATTAAATTAGAAATTTAAAGAAATTATTTGGTGGCTATGGGTGGCTGTGTACTAATTCTCAGAAGAAAAGCCCGAATCCGAATAAGTTTATACACTGGTGCAGCATAAATACATTTACTTCTATTGCAGCACTGTTAAATTCTTAAATGTGATTGGTCAGATGAGCTTCAAGGTTGATATTACAAGCTCATTCATATGGAGTCTTCATATAAACATTGTTTATTGTTGATAGATTATAATGTTTTTGGTGTGGAGAAGCTAATTGAGCATCTTTGGAAGAAGCTTCAGTGTTAGCACTGTACCAACCATCCATTTTGTGTACCATTTATCCTACACATGGTTACAAGGGAGCCTGGAGTCTATCCCAGGGAACTTAGTGTATAAAGCAGGGAACAATCTGGATGGGATGGGAACCCATCACAGGACACAATCGCACACACATTCACAAATGTCTGAATTTCTACGGACAATAACGCATATACGTCTTTATATTTGTGGAGGAAACTGGAGGACCCAGAGGAAACCCGTGAGGCACAGAGTGGGCATGCAAATTCTGCTCATACATGGCAGAGGCAGGATTCAAACCCTTAAACGTCTTAACCACTAAGCAAATCTGAGATTATGAGCACCACCCACATATCCTTGTATTTGGAGTCCTGCAAATTGTGAAAACACCCTAGTAGAAAAGTAAACATGTTTACCGCAAACCTATGAATGGTCAAATTTTATTTATTTATATATATATTTTTTTTTTTTGCTGAAGTGTTCCTTAAAAAAAAGAACACTTTTTTGAACTCCTAAATTCTTTCTTTTATAAACCAAATAAATTGCATGATGGCTGAAAAGTCCAAACAGATTTCAGTCTAACAGGACAAGAACTTCCTTTGCCGTTTTCATACAGCTTTTATTTCCTGTTTGTGTGAGCGTTATCGATTGGGAGATTTTATAAATGCTTTTTCCTCAGGCAACTCCTTTAACCTGCTCCACTTGCTTCACACACAATTTCTCACGCCCAGGCGATAGCGGACCGTATTTCCTCAGAAAGTGAATCCGTGAAAATCGTGTTTCAGGTGATAATGCAGTCCGGGGGATATTCAGCAATGATCTCTGACAGCAGGGCTTGTCATGCGTATGAAGAGAGTTTGGAATGCAATGTTTTTGCCACATCTGTATAGATTTGAATAATGAACTAGCGTGGTGGTGGTGTTGTTGTTTTAGATTCTCCAGCATGTGAAGTGTTTGGTACTTCTTCGTCTATAGACTCAATTTCTGTTATGGGATAGGTTCTTTTCTTTTTTTTTTTTCCCGATCACACACTTGTAAGACCTCCCAGAGGAGACCTTGCCCGAGGCTGTGGATAATATATGTATGAGTGTTCCCACTTCATCTCTAACAACCTCCGTCTCTCACCGTGACCAGCCTTGCGACTGGCCTGGTTTTTATGATTTAAAACAGCTGTGCAGGACAGTATTTGAATGCAGAAAGCCGTAACAGCACTCATGGGAGCAGTGCATTGTCTTGCTGGTTTATCTCCTCGCATATGGAAAGGTAGACCACACCAGAGCAGCGTTAAATCTGCAGGCTATATAATGCGCTGTATAATGCAAGTGCTTCACTTTGAGTACTGCTGGCCTGGGCATAAGAGACATGGGAAGCTGCCAAGGGTACTATCTCAAGGGGGTGCCATTTTTAATGAGCTCTCAGTAGCCCTGATCAAATGTACCACTGCAGCCTTTCTTCACCATAGTTTATTGATGATGCCGTTCCACACCCGCTTGCCCCAACTGCTGTAAAGATCCTCGCCATGCAATAACAACTAATTGGTAAACAAATATGAATTTGCTTTATAAATCAGAGCTGACAAATGCTGGATTCAAATTGGTCAGAAGATATTGAATGCTTTGCAGTAACAGCTTGTCTGCAGGGTTTATATCAATGTGCGCATTGTAATATATCATAATTTCTAGTGCAGACAAACAGCTTTACACAGGGAACTTGTAACACTCCAAATAAACAGATTATAAAACTTGCCTAGTTGTTCACATGATGCAGTTTTCTGTAAGGAAATGTTTATTTAGCATATTTAGAAGGAGACTCCAGAGTCAGTGCTTTGTAACAGTCAGAGGTAAAGCTGTCATTTTAAGTTTTCCAACATAGGATATTTAAACTTTCCGGTCTCTTCATAACATGAAGACCCTGACCAGGGAGTTATTAAGGCTGAATGTAAGAATGAATTCTAAAAGTATCATTCATGCTCATGTTCTTAAACGTGATCTTCCTTCATCCTGTGAGCTTTATACTGTATCTGACCACTCACTCACGTGCAAGTAAAAACCTCCTGCTCAGTCCCAATCTAAAAAAATAGCACATTATATGTTCAATCCGTTATATCCCTGATGTGAATAAATAATATACTGAAATGCTCTCAGCTGTCCATCACCTGAATCTCAACCCGTGAAACAGCGTCGAAAATTCATGATGTGAACAAGTGTTTCAAAGTCCTAAGACACATAAAGGAAATCCAGTGTGTGAGGCTGAGGGGGTTGGTGAACTGGGCGAGCAAAGACTATATGAAAAGATTCTACAAAAAGCATTAATAATGCTCTTCATGTTGTTTTGTGTCAAGTGGTATGTCCTTGCCATCCCCATATGTTTATGGATGTCTCTTTTCACCTTCACAGCGCCACCCAACAACATCTCAGTAGTAGCAGAGAACACACCGGCACCATTTAGCCGCTACCAAGCCCAGAACCTCACTCTGATCTGCACTGCCAAAGGAGGCAAACCTGCACCATCGGTAAGTCAAATTTACTTGACACATGCATCACAAATCACATCAGGGTCATCCTTAGTGCTCTATTGAACGCTGGAACAAAAGACTCAGTGCATGACTGCTTTACTGCATAAATTGCAAAGTTCTATGTCATTCACAATCTTGATTTTGGTAGCCCACGTCGTTGAAAATTGGGGCCATGAACCTTCCGGATGTTGCCATGGCTCGGTTTAGCCATACTGGTGAACTCCACTAGGCCATTAATCACACTTCATGGGTACATGGTTATGTATTCTGGATCTGTCCTGCTTGCAATTAAGTGCCCAGCGCGACAGGAGCACGAGGTGAAAATGATTTCCGCCACCCTGTCTTGAGCTGGGCTAGAGCAGACGCTGGCCTCACCTGTGACAACCTCTATCAGTGTCCTAGAGTTCATTCCCAGCACTGTAGAACATTCTCTCTCCATCCTACACTCCTTATAAGATTTATCAGCCTCTTCATGAGCGGAGTCTTAATTTGTGTGAAATTACATTTGACGAAATAAAGTGCCTAATTACCTAACAGCTATTGCTCTCAGTGTTCAGAAAATCTGAAAACCTGGGGTTGGAATTGTAGAAGGTGCAAACCTAAGAATGTATTAAGGATTTTGAAATGCTTTTCATGGAGAACATGGTTCACAATTCTCTAAATATGTCTTCAACTTGTTAGGGTTGTTCACTAATCTTAGGGTCGGAGGTTCGATTCCCAGCCCGGGTGACTCCACATGCCATTCTGAGAACACTGAACCCCATGTTGCTCCCGATGGCTACCATTGGTGTGTGAATGGGTGAATGAGACACAGTGTAAAGCGCTTTGGATAAAAGTGCTATATATAATTACCAGTGTTGAAGAGGCCCATGCTCACTCTCAGAACATTTTCAGTAGAGCAGGATAGTTAATGACAGCTGTTAAGATGTTTTATATGTTAAGATGTTGTTTTACAACATCTGCAAACAAAGTATAAGTGCCGTCAGAAATACATTTCCCGCACAAAAATATAAAGCTAGTAATGTGTGTGTGTGTGTGTGTGTGTGTGTGTGTGTGTGTGGCGTGGTTATTTTTATATATATATATATATATATATATATATATATATATATATATATATTTTTTTTTTTTTTTTTTTTGTGTGTGTGTGTGTGTGTGTGTGTGTGTGTGTGTGTGTGTGTGTGTGAGAGAGAGTCAAGTTTGATAGCCATTCGTTGTTATTTATGTCTTCCTTCCTCACCAAAATCAAGGTTATGAACTGCTCCTGTCCTGAACTTTCGACAGAACACATTAGTCCCAGGTATTTTTTGAGTTCAGTTTAAACCCATTCAATTCAAGTGACCAGACAAAGAACCACTTATGAACTGAAGTGGTTGAATTCAATGAATTGAAGAGCTGCAAACCTATGTTATATTACCAGAAACTGTCTACATCGCTCAATCCTGTTCTCAGCTTGGAATTGTGTTTTTCCACAATTGAGAGGCTGGAAACTTTACTGTTCTATCCCATTTATCATTATCAAATAATTCCACACTTTTAGAAAGACAATTCTTTCCTGCACACTGACCTGTAAATTTTAGATGCATGCCTTAAAACTGTTTGATTTTTGGACAAATGAGCCAGAAAGATTTGTTGTCGCAGAGACCCGACCGACATTTTTTTTCCCTGAACTATGGGGGAAACAGTCTAGTCCAAATTATATTACATCTAATTTGGAGCGTTGCCTGACTCACTAATACAAGCTCTACAAAACACTGCTCTGAAATTAATGCATTTTTGGAAACAGTTTTTGTTGACTTGCAGCGTAGAACGGCCCCACGGAGGCTCTGTGAGCGCAGCCAAAGTCGTCTAGTATGACTTTGTATGACTAAATCAATAGCGAGTAAACAGATTTGGAGGATGTTCAGAGATGGATCATCCACTCTCCCTTCTTCGCTTTTATCTAATGGTGGCTCTGTATTTTTCCCCCAAGTTGGAGACAAGTGAAAATATAAAAGTAACTTGGATATTCCATAGTGTTGTTATGCTGTTGAAAGCTCTATTCTGATTGATTTGTTTTCTATAACAGCAGCTCTGACAGTAGTTCCATTCTGCTTGTTGTAATACATTATCATTTCTATAATAACAGCTTAGAAAAGGAAATTGTATGGTGGATGCTTGGAGGAGATTTATAGAAGTTTAACATTTATGGAAGGAGTCTCCAGGGTCAGTGTTCTGTAAGTGTTAGAGGTATACTTTACTTTTTGCAACATGGGAAATGTCAGTAACCTGACAAAGTACATTTGACTTAGTGGTAAGCACTTTGCCTCACACCTCCAAGGTTGGGGGTTTGAATCCCACCTCCATACTTTTTTTTTTAAGCATTTAATTGATTATTTGTTGTTTAAATTTTCAGATTTCTTTCTCTCCTTGCATACCTTTGAATTCTGAAAGTCTTTGAATAACAGCTGAACCAAAAATCGATGGCACGGCTTCATCATTTCACCACCTTCTCGAAATCAATTTGTGACAGCCATTGTGCATAGCTCTCACAGCTCAGCGTAGTACATCATGTGTGCAGTGTGCCGTGCACCCAATTTATAATACAGGATTGCTCTCTCCACGCCTTTTTGTTAAGTCACGCTATGCGACACAGAGCAAATCCATTCTGGGGTCTTTATTTTCTCTTTATATTGCTTTTTATTTCAAACAACATGCATGTTAAACTTTAAAAAAATGGCTTGTTTTAAAGCATCCAGCAGTGTTTTATTTTCAAGTATTTTTGTATAAAATACATCTGAAGTGATGCTTTTTGTTCAACCATATATATTTACAGCTAATTAGTCATATTCAGAAAACATTTTCTTTATATTAATAAGCTTGCTATACTAGCTGGATTTTTTAAACAGTCCTTTGTTCCCTTGCTAGTCCAAACCCAAGACTAAGAAAAATACAGATTTCAGATTTAATGTGATTAAATAGCAATGAGAAATAAATCAGTTGTACTGACCTCATCATTTTTAGTGTCTCATGTGTCTCATGCTAATCATATACTTGTGCACTAAATAGTATAGAAAAATAATGTACAACTAATTTGGAACAATAGTAGCAACTGCTCTACGTTCATTGCCTGCAGTGAGCTAATCACCTAAAGTTATTCAACTGAATTTCTCTAGTGACAAATAAAGTCAGTGGTTTTGAACAGTGTGTGAAAACAGGAAGAGTCTTTGTCAAGGCTTGTCTTGGAATTTCACACAAAACAGTCTCTAAAGTTTACACAGCATGGCATGAGAAACAAACAACTTCCATTGAGAGGCACTTCTGTGGATAGAAATGTCTTGTTGATGAAGTCAGAGGAGAATGGCCAGACAGGTTCGAGCTGACAGGAAGACTCTAGTAACTCAAATGATCACTTTTTACAACATCTCAGAAAGAACAAAACCTCGAGGCAGGTGGGCTAATACAACAGAAGACCAAATCAGTGTCCATTCTTGTCCGTCATGAAGAGGAATCTGAGGATAGATTGGCATAGGCTCACCAAAATAATAATAACTGAGTGTAATGAAACTTGCAGTCACACCACTGACACACAGAGGTGATTTGAAAGGAACTGGTGCACGTTTTATTTACAAAACCAAAAACAGAAAGGCAGTGTGAAGGAAAGGAATGAATGAAGGGAGGGCTGTGTCCACAGCGGTCTTCACAGCTGAGATTGTCATGAGAGAGGAAACTGTACAGCATCATGGTGGGGTGCCCATGTGGGGGAAAAATATCCACAGAGGGGGCAGCGAGGATGGGCAGGTGGGGAGCTCTGTCGTCCTTATTGGTGGAGTCTTCTGAAAGACTTCACAAAGAAACACAAAGTTATGAAGAGACCGTTCACCTTGCTGCTCCCGGAGTGCCCCTTTAAACTCTGCCGCTGTCTCCTGGATAGGAGAGAGCCGCCACTGCAATCAGCGATCACCAGCCATGTGTGGTTTGGACCGCCCCGCCTTTCAGCCATGCTTTGATACTGTCCAAAACACTAGGGGTGCTGAAAGGGAACGAAGGCTCTTCGTGCGGCTGCTGCTGGCAGGCTGAAAGCACAGTTCCCAGCAGCAGCAGTCGCACAAAGAGCATTCTTTCTCTTTTGGACGCCTACCTGCAGTTATTAAAAATTTTTAATTGTCTGACTTAAAGGCTATAAAGACATAAATAACAATCTCTTCAACAGCTTGAACACATCATGACCCTCAGCATGACCTTATAAACTAAACTATAGCAGTTCCCTATTGAAGTGCTTGTGGAAATCTGGTAGTTTTTACTCCATACAATCACAAGCACACACTGATTAAGAAGGAGTTGAATAATGAAGGCTAATAGCGAGTATTATTGAGTGAGAGCGGACCGTCCCAGTCTTTACTCCAGTGTCATCTCCAAATAAATTATATCATCCTTTTCAATGGTACATTTTAATGGTGGGTTGAGTGTGTGGGGGTTTGGCCAAGCACAGGAGCATGGACTATTGTCAAGCAGTTAAATGAGCTTGCCGCTTAGAAATTGGGCTCCTGGCAGAGAAGAAGATGCAGGTGCTTTAATTAGTCACCATTCAGGAGAGAAAGGGGCCATGCATGGTCTCTATTCGCAATTGTGTACAGGCTCTCGTGTTGAATTACATCTGTTTGTACAGGCCACCTACAGTAAATGAGCATGATGCACAGTGGTACACTTTTGTATGTGACCTTTTATTATGCAGACATTGTGAGAGCACATTTGTGTTTGGGGCATCCTACAGAGGGTCTGATTGAGTGTCTCATATATATATATATATATATATCTATGAATATGAATGAATGAGAGAGAGAGAGAGAGAGAGAGAGAGAGAGAGGAGTCAAGTCTAATGGTGAATTCTAATTGAGTTTGTATATTTTATCAATGGAAAATGTGAACTTCAAGCAATAATAATACCCCCACTTACTTTTATTAGATGGCCTTCCATTATATTCCTTGTACCATATTCTAAAATGGGTGTACATCATAGCTATAAAAGCATGTTTAATTCAAAGAACTAAACCAAATCTAACTCATAACTACAAATACAGTACTTGATCGTGAATATGTGCTCACAGAGGCAGCAAGTTTCATTGCACACTGAGTGCTAGATTTCCCTCGTAGTGCCTGGCAGGTGCAAAATAACCACACAGAACAACAGAGCATAACAGGACAAGCAATCTTTGTGCATCTCTCTCTGTCTACAGAAAGAGTCTCTGCCTGGTTTCATTCTGCTCATGAGTACCTGCAAATTAATTATATTGAACAGCCCATGATACCTGATATTACCATTTTTCACACTAAATAGAAGTCAAATCAGACCCCTAGTGTAGAGCAATGTAAAGCAGGTATGGGCTCACATCTCAGAAACAAGTCAGGTGTGTTGGTCTTTATTGCGAATCAGTGATTGACTCCAAATCCCAAGATGCATTAACCAATAATGATATCTATAAAGATATTGGGGGGAAAAGAGAAAAGTTTATGGAGTGCAAAGATGAGAGAGATGGGAGAGTAAGGACATCTTGTGTGAGTTTTTCTTAAATCTCTTCTTAACAATATATATTTTCCACCCATCCATCCATTTTGGAACCCATCGCAGGGCACAATCTGACATATATAAACACACTGGAAATGCCAATCAGCCTACAACACATGTCTTTGGTCTGAGTACCCAGAGGAAACCACTAAAGCACAAAGAGAACATGCAAACTTCGTTCACACAGGGCAGAGGCAGGATTCGAACACCCAACTCCGGAGATGCAAGGCAACAGTGCTAATCAATAAGCTTTTTGTGCCCCCAGTATATATTTTTAATATTTGAAAAACAGGTATATGTAATAAAAACAGCATTTATCAGTTTATTAAACGTTATCACCTAATAGTGCATGAAGTGGAATAGTTTTTATAGCCCCTCTTTTTCAGAGCCAGTTATTGGTGTTAATAAATAATCATTACATCAAATTCATGGTCAAATTGTTTGTTGTGATTGCTGCCATCTCATTGGTTTTCCGTTTTTTCATCAAACTGTAGCGGACTTTTGCCTATATAATTAGTGCGGCAAAATACGCCCAGGGTTCTCTTACCCTATTCAACTTCAAAGTCTAGGGTTGCAATTCCCCTGGTATGTGTTTCAATGTCCTACAGTGTCACTGACTAGATGAATGGTGTTAAAGGAATTCCGAACAACCAGGTAGAGTTTAGGTATATGTACTTAAAAAAAACAATTATATGCATAAATCAACTCAGAAATAAAATGTATTCAAACTTTAACGCATGTTATCCCTTTTTCTAAGGTTTTTAAGTCAATACCATACCAACTCAACAGGTTACGTATAAAAGCATGTACATGCATAGAACAAGCAGTTTTCAGTTACACCCTTTAACTTTAACAATAGTCTACCTAAGCCGGCACACCAGACTTTCTACAAACCCCTTGTATGTGTTACCGATGCAGGCCTGAATCGTAGCTCGGGGACGTTGAGGCCTGAAAACTGTACTGGCCGCTTCACGCGAATCGCGCAACAAAACAAACTCGCTCACTCACGAGGTTGACGGAGATGTCCGTGTCCAGAGATTGTCCAGAGTCCATGCACCGTCACTGCAGCCCTACTCACGCGTTCTCGGTGTGCGCAGTTACTCACGCGATGCTGTAGTTCGCGTATCTGTTCAAACAGCAAGCTGTCTTCCTCCGGTTAATCTCGCGGTCTTGTTCCTCAGAAGCAACTCATTGGCTGTGGAAGCCGGTTAGCCTAACACAGTCCTAGCTACCGAGCTGCTAATTTTTCAAGCAATACCATTAGCTGAACTATTCAGACAAATTCGCTTTGAAAACGTCTCTATGTGATACCGACTTCTTCTACATACAAAGTAGTGAATAGGTGATCGGTCTGACAACCATTAAGTGTTCATTAAGCATGAAAAGTCGCATTAATCACTGTACAGTTCTCCAGTGTGATCTTCTCCATGCCTCACCTGCAGCCCTCCAAAAAAAAAAAAAAAAACACGTGACCTTTCCTTACACGGGATTTGCATCCTCCCCTGACCTCTCACCTTTCCCATTGATTGGCTAACAGTTAACCTAGAAGTAAATAATTGTATATCTTTCATATTTTTTCATAGAACAAAGTAACCATCTTTTCCACATGAATTTGTACTTACAATTATTTATCATGGGAATACAGAATTCCAAAAATACAGTGTGTGTATTTAAATTCGTACAAAACAAAAGGAAACTTAACCATGTATTTTCTACAGGGTTACAAAACATTTCATGACGAGTCTCACAGCTAGTTTAGCAACGAATATGTGGAACTACTGAAACTACATTGAAAATGACCAACTAAACAAGTTTAAAGTCACAGTGAAGTGCCTTGAAATGCGTAGCATTATTCGATGCGTTGATTCAATTTCCACAGAAACAGAAAGCCAGGGCAAGACATATCAAGTAACTCCACCCCCTTTTTAAATATAGCCAATAGCGTTTAACTTACCTCACAGCCCGGGCTAAACCGTACTTGACAGTTAGTACCATGGATTTTTATAATGTTGTGGACGGGACTCTTCAGATTCTAGAGAGCATTTGATTGGATAGAAAATCTGATGAGAAGCTGAAGTCTAGAATGATGTCATCAAAATTGCTGAGCCGCATCTGTGGAAGAGAGAGAGTGTAAATTTTGAATGCATATATCTTCTAAATGCGAACTTTGTCACTGTTTTGGAGCTCAGTAGCTTAAACCTAAGGCTTACATAGACATACTTAAAAGCCACAAAACTTCATGCAGAGACAGTGTTCGAATGGCCTTCACAGACAATATGAAATAATTGTGGAGCAAATGCACATCGTGCAGAGGCTTCACTTGCTGTGCCATGCACATGGCAACTAGGTGAACTCCATAGGTGAATGTTACACAACTAAACTTGTGTTTGTTACATATGAGACTTTGCAGCAGGCAAGGTTCTTCCTGAAGTTATGAAACATGTTATGAAATTTTAATAGCGCCACCTGGAGTACTGGAGAACTGGTACACAGGGGCCAGTGCAAAACCGCAGCCCATATGTTAGCTTGTAAGGTCATGAAAGTGGTGTCATCTTCTTGCAACTCTTGCAGATGTTGCCTTCACATTAACTATGCTCTGTAAACACTGCATAACTGATAAAGACCGACGGATGCAGAGTGGCAGCTTATCGTCTACATACAGTAAATGTCGAGATGAGAGAAAACACTCGGCTTCACTCCGCCCCAATCTCACTCAGAAAGCAATGCAGCTTTGTGAACCATGATCACTTATCCTAATCAAGAGTGCAATAATGACGTACAGCTCTAATGATGTTATAAGACAACAATAATGTAAAGCTCTGATTTGTTTGTGCAATTGATTATCTTCCATGGGGGAAAAAAAGCAGTGCCAAGCATTTTACCACACGCTGCAGGAAACCATTAACAGAAACAAGCGATGCTCTGAAAAAAAAAGCATGTAATCTAATTCAAAGCAGGCTTGTGCTGTTTACAAATACTGTTATTAGTGTCCTGTGGCAGTCGTTTTCTCTTAAGTGGGTTCTTCCTAATGCATCGTTTTTTATCTGTTTAAACGTCATGTTTCACTCTTGCAGTTGAAATTATGCATTAGCACACAAATACACACATAAATGATGCAGGTGCAAAAATAGAATGAATAGTCATTGTGTGACCATTAATTTGTCATTTCCAGTTCACCAGTCTCGTTCTTTTTTTACATATCAATCAACCACTTTCTATAATTTTGTTGTTGTTGTTGTTGTTTTTTTCACCAGGAAATGTTTACTTCTTGCATTTGGTCTGACCACTCCTGATTATATAATTATGGCTATTACAGCCCAAGCAAGTAGCCTGGATGTTACAGCCAAAATCTAATCGAAATGGCCGTTCACAACTCCCCTGTATTTCTCTTTTCTTCCTGACAAACTCCACTACTGCAGAGACATCTGAGAACTTCTGTAAGTGGCAGATCTCAGAGATACAGTACATTATATGCCCAAAAGTTTGTGGACACATGGCCATCACACCCACATGTGATTTTGAACATGCCATTCTAGATGTAGTCCCACCATCACTGTTATAATAGCCTCCACTCTTCTGGGAACGCTTTGTAGTACATTTTTGGATGTGGCTGTGGGGATTTGTGTTCATTCAGCCATAAGAGCATTAGTGAGGTCAGGCACCGATGTTGGGTGAGGAGGCCTGGGGTGCAGTCAGTGTTCCAGTTAATCCCAAAGGTGCTCAGTGGGGTTGAGGTCAGGGTTCTGTGCAGGAAACTTGAGTTTTTCCATTCCAACCTTGGCAAACCATGTCTTCATGGAGATCTGTTTGTGCACATTGTCCAGCTGGAACAGGTTTGGGTCTCTTAGTTCTAGTGAAGGGATGTAATGCTATAGCATTCAAAGACATCCTAAAATGTGGGGAAATTTTAGTTGTTTGGGGAAAGTCCCCACCTTCGTCTGACGGTCAGGTGTCCACAACCCTTTGTCTATTTTAGGGTATGGCTGAATCTGAGGCGTAGAGGGTAAAAAAGAAGGGAGTCAGAACAGTCCCCTGTGGTGCCCCTGTATTACTCACTACAGTACCAGTCTGTGCATGCTGTGGCTGAGAACTCAGATAGTCAATAATCCAGTTCACTAATGAAGTGTCTAAGATCTAAAACACGGGGAAAGAAACTGGTTACTGTGACCTGTAACATTGATTCACATCACTGTAAATGAACCATTTCTCTTCTAGCACTAAGAGAAATTAAGCTTCTCAGAGGATCTGCAGCCACACATTTGTGTAAATAATGCACTGTAGCCATGGCTGTAGCCATACAGTATATCCATCCCAACATCAAATTAAATTTAGGAGGAAGAATTAAACTGGCAATAAAATAGCATGTGCAGCAGGCTGCATTTTCATTTACTCGGTGTAAGGGAATAAATGTGTCACTCTTGTAAACACACTTTCACTTCTAGATATATGGACAGAGTGTATGAAGAGATAAATAATACTGGGTGAGATCTAAGTTTCAGCTAATGGCCATATTTATAGTATGGGGAAAGCATGCAATTGATTTATATTTTTTTATGTTGAAATGGTTTACTATTAGGCATATAGCCACTGTTACATATATGTATATTAGTGATACAGATGTGTTATGTTATGTTACATGTACAGTATTGTTATTATACAATTCTATCACTATTTCTATAGTATATTTTCTATTTCTGGCTCATTTGATGCATTCAAGTGATTAAATTCAGCAGTGCGAATAGTGTTGCTAGGCAACTTGGAAATATGAGTCTTCAGCTTGAACTAGCTAAGGATCAAACATGAACAATGTTGCTAAGTTGCGTCTTTATATAAATGCCATAAAGGCAAATCGCAGTGGAAACAAAACAATCTGAAATAACTATTTTCTTCAGGTGTTAAGGTTAATAAATAAAAAATGAAAATGACTTAAGCTGTAATTACGGTTATCAAATAAAAACCAAAATTTTGGTTTGGTCAGACCAAATGTAAGTACAATTTGCCTGGTGAAATACAAGAATACAGTATATACTTGTGTATTTTACTAGGCAGATTTTTTTTGATTCTTTTGATCCATTTTGATTTACGTGATTCACTGATTCGAAAAGAGCAGGTTATAATTACACATGTTTAATAGCTAGCATTGCATGACATACATAGTACACACAGTACCATGGCTAGCTAGAATCCTACTCACAACTTTTCAGGAGTTCTGGATGCTCAGCTTTAGTTGTAACAGGAAAAAACAATTCGCTTTGCTCAAATGCATGGAAAGATAGTCAAGCTCTGTGGCAGAACCAATTAAATAAACCGATTACCTCCATTTCAAATGATTAGAGGAAATGTTCAACAACAGATAGCAAAATGAGGGATGGCCCAAAGCCGGCCTGCATTTGTATTTAATAGTTACTCCAGTCATTTAGCTCACCATAAAAAACTTCACATTAATGAAACAGTGTCTTGGACATGATATGGACCTGTTTTTAACGTACACTTTTGGCCGGAAATGCAGCACAAGCTTTAGATATACCAGGTGGCATTTGAATCAGTTCTGAACCAGATTCCAAATTACATGGTGGTTATATATGTGGCTGCTTATGGCTGGGTCAGTTTTTTTCCCCTTCGACCTTTATAAGAGCCCTAAACTTAAACATTTTTGGCCCAGAATTACCTTTTACATAAGACACAAGTTTGTGTTCTCTGTAACAGCAGTTCTGACAGTAGTTCTGGCTGCAAGGCTTATATTAATATACTCATTATTATATATTACTGTTTCTACTGTTTCTTTCTATAGTAACAACTCATTCACACAGACTTCTGAATGCTCCACATTATCAAAAATGCATGTTATTTTGCAAACAACATACATTCACTATCCACTTTAATAGGAAATAGGAATACCTATACACCTGCTCATTTATGCGGTTATTCAATTAGCCAGTCATGTGGTGGCAACAGCACAATGCATAAAATCATACAGACACGGATCAAGAGCTTCAGTTAATGTTCACATCAAAAAGTGTGATCTCTGTGACGTTAGCAAAGGCATGGGTCTTTAGTGTTTACACAGAATGGTGCGAAACACAAAAAACCTCTTGTAAACAGCAGGCTGAAACACCTTGTTGATGAGAGAGATCAGAGGAGAACAATAAGAAGTCTATAGTAACTCATATAAGCACTCTTTACAATCGTGATGGGCAGAAAAGCATTTCAGAATGTGTTTCAGACTGCAGACTCACTGCACCCAGGGTGTTTCTTGGTTTGCACACCATTGAGACTGTTATGTTTGAAATTCCCTGGAGATCAGCACTTTCTGAAATACTCAAACCAGCCCATATACGACTAACCTTCATGCCACGGTTAAAGTCATAGACATCACACTTTTTCCCAATTCTGGTCTTTGATGTGAACTTTAACTGAAGCACTTGACCCGTATCTTCATGATTTTATTCATTGTGCTGCTGAAACTTGATTGGCTGTTGGATAACTGCATGAATGAGCAAGTATAATGGTGTTTGTGGCATGGAGGTTAGTTTATTTATCCCTGTCTCACTGAACAGGCTACACAGCTACTAGACAAGGCTCTTGTTATCTCAAAACTGGACTATTGCAATGCACTACTCCTAGGCCTCCCAGCCAACTCCATCAAACCCCTTCAGATGATTGAGAATGCAGCAGCTCACCTTGTTTTCAACCAGCCCAAAAGAACCCATGTCACACCCCTCTTTATCTCCCTCCACTGGCTTCCTGTAACCGCCCCCATCAAATTCAAGGCCTTGATGCTCACGTACAAGACATTGTCTGGAACAGCATCTCCGTACCTCAACACTCTCCTTGAGGTTTATGCTCCCTCGCACAACCTGTGATCAGTTAACAACTGAAGCCTGGTAGTACCTACTCAGTGAGGCATGACATTCCTTTCCAGAACCGTCAAACTGACTGTCACTCAGTGGTGGAATGAACTTCCAACCTCAATCCAGAAAGAATCTGTCCCTATATTCAAAAAATGTCTAAAGACCCACCTCTTCCGTGAACACTTAACTAACCCTTAACTTGCCCCTCCCCCCTCTCCCTCACTTATATCTTTTTTAAAAATTGTAAATTCTGCACTTACTGTATACTGGCTCTTACACCTCTACTCTGCTTCTATAGAACTCAATAAAAAATCTTGTATGGTAGCACTACTTGTATTGTTCACCCCTTGTATATCACTTTGCTTGTATTTCCTCATTTGTAATTCGCTTTAGATAAAAGTGTCTGCTAAGTGAATAAATACAAATCTGTTCCTATTAAATTATGTATATATATTTTGTAGGGTTCTAGCCCATGATGGGTGGAGCACAGACACACAAGAGGCCCTTGTTGGGTGGTTAAAGAAGGTTAGCTTTTATTTTTGTTTCTGTCCCTTGCTGTGTAGGGGGAGTGAGAGAGTGTGTGTGCGTGTGTGTGTGTGTGCTCGCGTGTGGTTGCGTGCGGGCTGTAGCTGCCAGATTCTTCTGGGGTCGAGCCTGGCTTCCCGGGTGAACGAGGGCTCTTCTGTGCCGTCACGCAAGCGTCCGTAGTCAAAGGGAGGCGGCTTCGTCCGGATCCGACTCGCCGGAAACACAAGACACACACACACACGGAGGGAAAAAAGAAATTGGTTCATGGTAAACAAACGGTTTGGCAACAATGAGCGTGTGGGAAAACAAAACCGATGCGCACATGTCATGCGAGATCAAACTCTCCGAGCCAGCTGAAGGACAACCTCTTATACCCTCCCATCGTCTGCTGGATGGTGGATTTTTCTTGATCGTTGACCAAATCACCGGTTGGGGGGCTTTCGGCGGCTCTGCCCTACCGCTACGCATTTCCGGGTTGTTGTTTTTGATGTGGGGCTGTCTCTTCTGCGTAGCACTGGTGCACTGGTGAGGGCATCTTTCACGGCTTGGAAGGCCCTCTCCGCTTCGGCTGACCACTTCACCCAGTCTGGCTCTCCTTTTCTCATGAGGTCTGAAAGGGGGGAGGCTACAGAGAAGAAATTAGGCACAAATCGCCGGTAGTACCCCACCAATCCCAAAAAGGCACATACCTGTTTTTTTAAGTGGGCCGGGGGTAGGTTATTATCGCTTCAATTTTCTTCATCTGGGGCTTCAGCAGGCCCCGGCCGATCCGTTATCTGAGCTACTGAGGTCCAACCATGTGGAGGAGTGGATAACTCTATCATCCAGGTAGGCCACTGTAAAGAGACGATGTGGGTGCAGTACAATGTTCATTAGGCGCTGGAATGTCGCAGGCGCCCCGTGGAGCCCGAAAGGGAAAACCCGGTACTGCCAGTGGGTCCATTTAGTTGTCCACTCGGGAGAGGGGATAGCTATCAAATTCTGAGATCTGGTTCAGCTTCCGGAAGTCGTTGCACAGTTGCATGCTTCCATCGGGTTTTGGAACGACTACGATGGGGCTAGACCAGGGGCTATTGAACCCCTCAATGATGTTGTCTCGCAGCATTTGGCCAATCTCCTCCTCAATAGCCTGGCGGCGGGCCTCTGGGACTCGGTAGGGACGCTGTCGCACCACCACTCCTGGCTGGGTTTTGATTTCATGGTGGAGAAGGTTTCAAGGTAGAGAATACATCTGTGAAATGACCTACCAACTCTGATAGTTCCAGCTGTTACACAGCTGGACCGAGGTACCCTCTTCATGGCCTGTCCCTAGGGCCGCGAACGCTGACAATACTGAGGCGGGTTCCACCCACTTTTTTAATAGGTTTGTGTGATACGTTTGGGTGTCGGCTCGTTTACTGGGCTGTTGCAAATGATAGCTAATGGCCCCCTTCCTCTCAAGGACTATCAGGCTAGAAACTTGCAGGCGCTGTTTGGCACTAGTAGGAACACCTGGTTGCCATAGTCGGAACTCTCGGGGTGGCTCGCATATGCTCCTGGACAATCAGGGCCACTCGGTCAATCTTCTCCTGCATTTCCTGTACGTACTCAATGACCGAGCGTAACGGAGTGGGCTGTACCTCCTAGGCTTCTCATGCTATGACCAGCAGACCTCGGGGATGCAGACCAAAGAGGAGCTCGAAGGGGGTAAAGCCCGTGAAGGCCTGGGAGCACTCTCGAACAGCAAAAAGACATAGGGTAAGAGGAGATCCCAGTTCCTGCCTTCCTCGTTCACCACCCTCCGTAGCATTTGCTTTTAGGTCCGGTTGAACCTCTCAATGAGCCCATCAGTTTAGGGCTAGTATACTGACGCCTTTAGGTGCTTAACCTGAAAGAGCAGACACAAGTCAGCCATTAGTTTAGACTCAGCTGAAGAGGAGCATCAGTTCCTTCGCGATATTGCAGGAGGTGGCCTTGCAGAGTGGTACCACCTCGGGGTATCGGGTGGCATAGTCCAGGACGGCTAGTATGTACTCGTGACCCCAGGTGGACTTGGGAAGCGGCCCCACGAGATCCATACCAACCCGCTTGAAGGGTGACAGGGAAAAAAAATGCCGAGCAGGGGAAAAAAAAAAAAGGCGCGCGGGGGGGGGCGGGGGGGGGCGGGGGCCGCGGCCGCCCCGGGGAACCCGGCCCCAGCGGCCGCCCCCCTGCCTGGCCAGACAAAGCGATTTTCAAGTTTCTTCAGGGTGTTGCTGCAGCAGGTGGAGATGGCGGCGGCGCGGGGGGGGGGTGGGGGGGGGGGGGCCAGGTCCATCAAAATCTGTGTTTTGGTTTTGGGGACTACCAGGAGGTCCACAAACTCCCCTCCCTCCTGGTAGAGGAGACCGCCCCAAACGAGGAAGAAGGAGGAGGGTAGCCTCTGGTCAAGGTCCTGGTTGACCCCTTCTACCTGCCGTACCTTGGCCCAACAGTGTTTTAGGCGGTCATCCTCCTTCTGCTCACACCCAAAATTTCCTTCTGGTTCACCTGTTGAACCACAGACAACATAGGGTAAGTATGTGTGTGTGTGTCTTAATTTCTGCTGTGGCATCTCCCTCGTCTTTCACCAAGTAGGCCTGCCGGACTCGGGTCTCCTTCAGGCGTGGCATTGCCCTGCCGGGTTTTGGCGCTGGACTGGCTGGAAACCCTGGCCAGTCCCTTTTAAGGAGCAGGGGCACCGGGAGGTCGGAGACGACACCGACTAGAAGGGGCCAGGAACCTGCTTTTCCGCGGACATGGACCTCAGCTGCTGGGACTTACCTGGTATCCCCATGGACGCAGGTTATGGGGATGGTCCTGGTCCGGTCAAGTTCTTTGGGCAGGACCATCGGCCGGGTAAGAGTCATGGTACTCCCGGTGTCCAGTAGGGCGGTGACCGGGCTCCCCTCGACCCCCACCATCAGGGTAGGGGCTTTTGGCGGGTGCAGCGAGTGGAGGGCGCACCCCGCCAGCCACGGCTTTCAGGCCTTCTTGGGTGGCCCTAGATCCAGCTCCGTAGGCGTGGGTTCATCCAGGGGTGTTTCATGGGCAGGTGAATTCCGGAGGGTCCCCCCCTCAGGATAACGCGGGTGGTCGGGCCCATGGGGCAGGACCAACTAGGGTGGGCTACGGGTTCATCGCTCTTCCCGGTTGGGTTCCAAAGTGGCCAATGCACACTCCAGGGTAGCTAGGAGCTCCTGGGGCATCCCTGGCGAATGTAGCCCCATGACCTGGCGTTCCACTGGTGGTAACGCACTTAAAAACCGGTCCATAGCCACCTTTTCTGCCACCTCGGTGGCGGTGTGTATGTCCGGCTGAAGCCATCTCTTAGTTGTGCGGATGGGGTGTTCAGCTGCCCGTGTGGTCTGGCCTCCGGCCGGTAAGCCCACCGATGGAAATCCGCGCTAGCTGGTGGGGAGTCCGCCCACACCATGCTAAGATTCCCTTTTTTATCTCCCCATAATCAGTTGCTTCCTCCGGGGTGAGGAATCAGTTGCTTCCTCCTTCCTAGAGGGGGAAGGAGGCAGTGGATCTCATGGCTCGGATCTGGGAGAGGCGTATGCAATGGGCGTCGTTGTTCTCATGGCAACTAGCTTCTGTTGTGGCTTGAAGACTCTGGGCGAGCTGCTTGGTAACTGTTTGTTGCTGGATACTGACCTCCAGCAGTCATTGTAGCATGGGGTCCATGCTGTTTACTGGCCTCACGTGGGATGGGAGAATCAAACAAAATCAGTAAAAAATAGTTTTTTTTGTTTTGTTTTTTTTTAGATGGGTGGGTCTGTGCTCATGGGTGAAAACAAAACCGATGCGCACAGGTCAGGTGAGATAAAACTGTCCGAAGCGAGCGGAAGAACGGCCTCTTATACCCTCCCCTCATCTGCTGGATGGTGGATTTTTCCCGATCGGTGCTCCAATCACCAGCCGGGGGTGTGTTGGCAGCTCTGCCTTACCTCTACGCGCTTCTGGCTTACTTACTAATTTACAAACTCATTCACACCTAGGACAACCCATGTGGACATGAGAAGAATATGCCAAACTCCACACAGACAGTTACATTAACAATTTTGTTCCTTCACAGTTGAAAAAATACTTGTAAAAATATTTTATTGTCTTTTGTTTAAATATTACTTAAAAAATTAACACATGCATAATGCAGCATTTTAAATTAGAAGCAGAAATTCTGTACATGAAACCATCTCCATGGTTTCTTCTGTCATTCTCTCTCTCTCTCTCTCTCTTTGTCCAAGAACTTGGTAGCAATTTAAAAGCTTACGTCACTGATTGCGCTTATTTAGTCAGTGGAGTGAAACAGCCCTGAAGGTCTAGGAGAATCAAAGCGCACCCCAAACAATCATCTCACACAAACGGCAGACAAAAAAAACCCAGGAAAGACAGAGAGGGAAGAATGAAGCCAAACGGCTGGGGAAATGTGGCGTGTCGTGTAATGGCACTTTACTCTAGTGCAAATTGAATTCAAAATGTCCATCCGCCCCAGAATGGACAGGCGGATTAGAGAGAGATGCAATTCTGTTTTTATCGCCTTGAGTGCAACCCCAAAAATAAAAATAAACCTGAGAGCTGTGGAATGAGTAGCACCAGAGACGACTTGCTGAGAGTATTGTGATTTTAATACAAATATCTAGAAGTTGTGTGTAGTGGGGACTTAATTCCCTGTCAAAAGATTTACTACTCAGGAATCTTTAATATCCACATGGCACACAGTAGGGGAAAGCCTCATAATAGGAACGCAGTCTAGCTGAGGAGTAGGACAATATAAAATCTGTAACACACGTCTCAGCCATGGATTAATGACAGCACTGCGTGGATGGAGCTCAGCTGAGTAGCTGTTTAGCTTAACACATATTTCTGCACACGTAAAAGATGTGTTTTCACTCACTGACAGACTGACTGACTGATCCCCATTGTTAAAATGTGCAAAATATGTATCAATACACTTCTCACACATATTCAAATTTTGCCTATATTTATTCCCACACCAAGTAGTACTACAGTTCTTACTTACAAGTGGTCTCATGTCCTCCCATGTCACTTTTATATTATTATTTTGATCAGGAATTTTTAATCAAGGACCAAAGTGTGCATCATTAAATGTTTCAGTGAATTCTCACTATCATACAATAACATCCGGTGAGCTGGCGGCATTAGTGAACAACTAGCTTTTATAGGTTACTGCAGCCATTTTAATAACATATTGGTTTGCCATTTGTGCAGAAAAGGGCATTAACTATTGTACACGTTGATGACTGTCCCTTACTGGTCTTCAGCGAGAAATGGTTAAATGCAGTAAAAAACTTTTAAACACAAATTAAAAGACTGTAGAAATGGATGTATTTCTGTTTCTGTATTTCGTATGGGCAATGGACAGAAGTGGGTGGTTTGATGCGAACTGATACGAAGCAAAGAAACTGTTACCACTAGGAATTTGACTATTTTCCAATAAAAGCAAATACTGATGTGTGTTTTATTACTGAGCTAATCTTATGACAGAATTTTGGGAAATGTTCTCATTATTTAGAGATTTCTAATTCATAATTTTTAAGAAATTTTCTCACTCTGAACAAGACGTGTTCTTTTTGTTTTAATATAACACTTTTTTTAATCTTCTGAAACATTCATAATTTCTGGAAATTATTTGGATATTTAAAAAAAAAACTCACAATTTTGAGAATTATTTTGTTTTAAATAATAATTTTGAGAAATGTATTCATTATACAGTAAATATACAGAATTATATACTGAAATATACAGTATTTAATTTAAGACTGTAAATTTTGAGAAACTTTATTGTAATTACGACCGCATAATTATGGTTTATTTTTCTTATATTGATACAGTAGGAAATGGGCTTATATGGTCTGCTAAATAATTAATTAAAGAAGCCTTTTGGAATGCAGTTAGCACATCTACATTCCTTCTGCATTGGGCAACAACTAAGTTTGCTTATTCTTGCCAGTCCAATCTTGCCATCTTCTTTGCCAATCCGATTGGGGGTTATTTTACTCAATTCCAGCAGCCTTCAAATCTCTCTCAACTTTTTCCTCTCTCTTTTTATAGGTATATTTCAAGCGAGACGGTGAGCTGATTGAAGTGATC
This sequence comes from Ameiurus melas, assembly GCA_012411365.1. Taxonomy (NCBI): domain Eukaryota; kingdom Metazoa; phylum Chordata; class Actinopteri; order Siluriformes; family Ictaluridae; genus Ameiurus; species Ameiurus melas. The sequence continues at coordinate 21,064,030 of CM022752.1, forward strand.
TCCTACGTCTCACCGACGGCAGCCGATGAAGGAGGAGGCTTAGCAGGTGTGCGCAGGGCAAGGCCTCTGATGAGCAGGGATCTGGATGACACCAAAATGCAGAAATCACTGTCTCTGCTTGGACGCCTCTACACTGAGAGTCCAAGACGGAGCTACGCAGCCCGGCAGGCACGTTACGAGACCAGTCCAGCTACAGAGGCTATCCCAGAGACGGTGGTGAGCCGCGAGTTTCCACATTGGGTGCAAAGTGCCGACCCGGCCTACTTCTTCAGCAATGCCCACCTCCCACAGAGCGATGGTTCTGTGACTGTGCAAGCCAAGCTCACATGGACCCTGAACCCTCAAATGGACAATGATGCCCTATTCAGCTGTGAGGTTAAACACCCAGCCCTCTCCATGCCTATGCAGACTGAGGTCACATTGGGTGAGTAGTATCTCAACAGTGTATGAGGCTGTTGTGTTTTAATACATTATTTTAATACCCACAACAACAAGTAAGCCCCAACAAAACCCCCCCCCCCCTTACACCCAAAAAAAAAGATATTCTTCAATTCATATTATTATATTTTTTTTTTTTTTTTTTTTTTTTTTTTTTTAACTTTAACCAAATATTATTCCCCTTATTTTCAACCCCAAACACAACTACCCAAATATAAAACTTTAACATCTTCAAAAATCACTACTTACCACACCCCCCCCACACAAACAGGAGGAAGAAGATAGCAATTGGTGAGCCTCAAAATTACAACCCCCCCTTTAAAAAAAAAAAAAAAAAAAAAAAAGTAAAACATTTTATAAAAATTAATTTTTTTTATTTATTTTTTTTTTTAAAAACAAAGAAAAAATAAAAATTATACCTTAAAAAAAAAAACACCCAAAAAAAAAAAAAAAAAAAAAAAAAACAAAACATTTCCCACCCCCCAAAAAACCCAAACAAAGGAAAGAAAAAGAAGAAATTAGTTTTACTGTACTGCATGGGATGGTTGATGAACCTTATTGTTACTGTTGGAACTTCAGAATAACATGCAAGTTGCATGCATGCAAGTTATGAGTTCAAATCCTTCCTGGCTATTCCAGGGTGAATAGTCAGGGAGGGTTTAAGATAATTCAGAACCAAAGTTGAGAGGAACAGTGAAAGGAAATTAATGGTTTAGCAAACTGACCATGGGTTAAATCTCAAGGTCACCATAATATCTGTATTATGTATATCTGAAATGTACAAGCAGCCAAACAAATCCAAACATAATGAAGTCAAATGCATTATTCATGCCTGTGTAACCCTAGGTCATGCTGGATGAGTAGAATATCATCATTCCATGGAGTAGTCGTGCTTTACTGCTGAGACTAAATGAACATTCATAGCATTTCCTGAACCTCAAGGTTACCTTTGAAACTTCATAATAGCTGTGCTCATGGAACCTAAGTGGAAAGGTTCAATTCTCAACTAGCTTTATGTCTTGGTAAAGAAGATATAGAGGGTTGTAGAAACATCTTAAGGATGATTTAAGTCTAAAGTTGGGTGCACTACAAAAGGAGATTCATGGTTGAGGGGATCGCCACTATGAAAAGATCAACACTCTGCCATCTCTGTGCCTGGTGACTGGATTATAGGGGATTGAAAAAGTTGAAAATGTGCCCTAATGTTTATTTAATGCCAAAATAGAATGGACTATGGATTAGCAGGTTTATCATAGGTTAAACCCAGGGTCATCTATACTTGAAGGTTACAAGCACCCAAATCCCAGGGCCACCCCAAATCCAAACAAAGTGAATGTTGTGAATACAAACACCATATCCATGCCTGTGAAACATAGGTCATACTGCATGAGTTATCATCAACTTATGGTGTGGCTGTGCTTTAAAGCTGATTTAATACCAACTAATTGATGAACCGCAAGGCTTCTTTAGAATAATATGCATTTGAGGTATTTGAAACCTACATTGAAACACTCAGATGACACTGTGCCAGGGTAAATAGGATATGGAGATTTGGAGAAGTTTATAGTAAATTTAAGACCAAATTTGGGAGACCTGCAAAAGAAATTCATGGTTTAGCCAACTAATCTTTGGTTAAAGTCAAGATCACATTACCCCTTGATGCCTGAAGTGTATAAATGTCTAAGCAAGGTGAAATCAGTGAGATCACACACTACCTCCATGCCAGTGCAGCCCCAGGTCATGCTCAGTGTGTGGGATATGATCAATTTATGCAACGTTTGTACTTTAATGCTGATGTAAGATCTAATAATTAGTGGACCTCAAAGTTATGTTTGGAGGTTCATAATAACCAAGTTTAAAGTTCCTATACATAACTAACTTTATGCTTGGGTTAATAATAAGAGGTAAGGGGTTGGAGAAGTGTGTCTAAAGTATCCGTAGTGTATGAATGGGTGTGTGAGTGTGTATGTGATTGTGCCCTGCGATGGACTGGCACCCTGTCCAGGGTGTAACCTTGTGCCCGATGCTCCCTGGGATAGGCTCCAGGTTCCACGCGACCCTGAAGAAGGAGTAAGCGGTAGAAGATGGATGGATGGATGGGTTGGAGAAGTCCCCAATGATGGTTGTAAGCCCCAATGATGATTTAATATAAAAGGGACTATGAAATGATATTGAAGATTTAGCAGGTTAATCATTGGTTAAACTCAAGGTTATCTTAAATGTCAAAGCAAACATGAAGGGCACAATTGGCCAAACCAATCCAATCAGAAAACCAATTCGCCGGCCATGGTTATGCAGGTGGGATGGTGGAATGTAAGTATTTGTTGCACCCAATGAAAAAACAAGTCCAAACAACATCTCAAATTCTTGTTTTAAATTCTGGCATTTCCAGTCGTTCCCACATCTGCGTTTTTTCTGTCTTTTGAAGTTAATAAGGCAAAAACACAGCTTGTCATCTTACAGAGAAACTGCAAAAGCTAAAGACCTCAAGATGTCTTGAAGACTTTCCCATATTAGAAAACCTTTACCTCTGACTGTTATAAAGTGGAGACACTGGAGACTCATTCTAAAATGCAACATAAATGGCTCCTCACAGAAAACTTTTCGATATCAGTTATTACATGCATTCTGTTTGTTAATATGGAGCACTAAACATCCACTATAGCAGTCCTGTTGTAAGTTAATGTATTAGAATGACAGCATTAATATCAACCTTGTAGCCAGAATTCCTGCCAATCAGAATTGAGCATTCATTTGTTCTGTGGTATAGATTTTAACATTCACCCATTTTTTTCTTTAAAAGAAGCCTTTAGGACAGAAACAGCCCTGACCTGATTCAGAATTCAGTGCCCTTGGTGACTTGAAACTTTCATAGCCCATTTTTTAGGGACTGTTGGTCTTGCTAAACCCAGCATTCTTGAGGAACTGTCTAAATAAGTTGACCTTTGAACACTACAATTTTTCTTTCACTGATCAGGACCTAGATAAAGGAACCTCTTTCTAAATCAGAGGGCGAGAAACAAACCTACCTGCAGTCATCACTTTTCTCTTGGCTTGTCCTCTACCTTCCTTGCTCTATCACCACTGCATCTTTTTACATCGCCCTCTGACAAATGCATTTAGAGCAACTCGGACTTCCATTTGTTGCTTAATTGTGTTACAGCCGGGCAGATTGCAAGACCTAACGCAGAAATGCTGAATCTAGCTGTGATTGACAGGCTAATACATTGCACTGCTGGCGCGCTAGATTGAGTTAACTTAAGACCATTATTGAAAAAGTCAACCTGAATTAGGCGAGTGGAGTGAGAATTGAACCATGCGCTGGCCTCCAAGATGCCATTGTTGTAGATGCCAGTGTGATCCTAATAATAATAATTTACCATGGTAACTGAGATGTTATGGAGATTTCATGCTAGTTCATTTTTCACCATTCATTTGCTGAAATAGCTACATTTGTATGCAGCTGAAAAAGTGAAACAAAATGAATAGGATCCCAACAGGTCTTTTTTCTCATGGAGACCTGGAACAAACTGGCTGTTAACGCTAAAACAAAGATGGCCTCCAACAGATCCTATTATCATATCAAAAGCTACACGTGCTCACAGCCTTCCATCTGTAAGCCATGGGAAGAGGAGGGGGAGTGATATGATGCAGGACAAACTAAACAGATGTGTTTCTGACTTCCTTACATGGGAACAGTAATAAATGAAAGTGGGTCACATGGAGAGTGGGGTTTATACAAAGGACCTGCAGTTTGATGCTTTCTTCTCTCTATTAAGTACTCTTTATTGTCTCTCTATCTTTCCTAACAAAGTCCCTTTTTTGGACCTTTTTTTGGTCTGCTAATTTCATGACTAATAGAATCGGATGGCTTGGTTCAATTCATCACAGTGGTTTGTGGTTCTTATACAAATATTTGCTAAAATCCGTCACTCAGTATTCAAGAATCTATCAAAATGTATAGTCTATGATTATAATCTAGGTTTCTTTCCAAAACAACAAGGAACAGAATAATACAATTGATGTTAGTTTAAAATATGAACCACAGTCTATAACTACAGTTAGTTTTCTCTTCTCTTGAGGGAAGTGTTTCATATTTCAAATCCAATTCCAATCCAGTTATATTTATAATGCACCTCATAAAACAACATAGTTGATCAATGTAATCAAATAAAATGACGAATTAATAACCACAAATTTAAAACATCAACACACACCATTGAAGAAAAACTACAACTATGAGTAGCTACAGCAACAGTACCTCAACACTCATAACTAATCAAAAGCTAATGTAAAAAAAATCTTTTTTAACTGCTTCTTAAATTCATTCAACAATGATGATTTTCTCAAATACTCTAGTAAACTATTCCATAGCCTTGGGGACTTTAGTTTTGATTGAGGAACATGTAGGAGATTTTGCGCATTAGATAGTAATGAACTCTTTGACTCATGAAAATGAATAAGAGCAGCAGTGTATGCCAACAAGAATTTGGGTTAAATGACAGATACAATTGAATATCATCGGCATATGAATGAAAAAAACACACACTGTAATTACCCGAAATCATTCCTAACGGTAGCATATAAAGAGAAAAGAAAATGGGTGCTAAAATCAAACCTTGCGGGATACCACATGATAGGGGTGCTGAGGGCGATGCAAAGTCTCCCATCCAAACCAAAAAACTCCTATTTTGAAAGTATAATTAATCCACCTTACATTGCAGTCAGATCTAGGAGTAAAAGTACAGTGAAGTTTCCATGGTCGGTTGCCATAAAAAATATCTTTAAAATCTCTCTGCACAGCTGATTCAGTCCTGTGATGTTTTTAAAGCCCGATTGAAACATTTTACAGATCTCATTTGTATCAATATATGACTCTCCAGTTTTAGCCAGGAATGGAAATTTATAGATTGGTCTAAAATTAGCTAACACACTCTTATTCAAGTTTGATTTCTTCAAAAGGGGCTGAACCACCACATGTTTAAAGTAGTCAAGCACAACCCCCAAAAGCAAATTCTTATTAATTATGTACACGATATATGGGCCAACTGATTGAACAAATGAGTCGGAAAAATATCTTGCAGAGATTTTAGTTTAAGTACAATGTCCTCAAGGGTGGAAAGAGAGATCGGCTCAAAATCTGAGAAAGTAACACCAGGTACAACAGCATATGAACATACAGCATATTTATAGTCTAGTGATTAGATAGATAGATAGATAGATAGATAGATAGATAGATAGATAGATAGATAGATAGATAGATAGATAGATAGACAGACAGACAGACAGACAGATAGATAGATAGATAGATAGACAGACAGACAGACAGACAGACAGACAGACAGATAGATAACAGACAGACAGACAGATAGACAGATAGATAGATAGATAGACAGACAGACAGACAGACAGACAGACAGACAGACAGACAGACAGACAGATAGATAGATAGATAGATAGATAGATAGATAGATAGATAGATAGATAGATAGATAGATAGATAGATAGATAGATAGATAGATAGATAGATAGATAACTCTAACCCTAGATCTAACTATCTATCTATATGAACATACAGCATATTTCTAGTCTAGTAATATGGTAGATAGAAATTGGCTGAAAAACCCTGGAATAATGGTTGCATAGTGGTGTATCAGGTAGTGTTGGTGTCTCACAGCTACAGGGTACCTGGATTGTTCTTTACTGTCTGCATGGAGTTTTGCATATTGTCCCTATGCGTTTCCTCTTGCTTCTCTGGTTTCCTCCTACCTCCTAAAACATGCCAGTGAATTGCCTATGCTAAATTGCTCCTGCACAGTAAAATCCCTAGTGTTGAATTAACACCTAGAATGTTTATTTGAGTCCAATGGACTTATATAAACACTGTAGGGCATAAATTCAACACCGTTGAATTGATGGATCCGTGGTGCTGCATTCAGAGTGGTGCCGAAGGTATTTTCTTATTCTATGTGTACACTACATACAGACAGGTGACAAATTAAAGAGACACCGGAAGTTCTGTTATGCTGTTTATTTATTTTTCTGCCATGGTTTGACTCCACTTGTCCACCTTGAGGGAAGAATCACAGCAAATCTATACAAAATTCTTCTGACTGATCACCTTTATCCTATGATGAAACATTTCAATCCTGATGCATATGGTCTTCCTGCATGACTATGACCCCCACCCATATGGCCCAAGTGCTCAAATGGTTTAGTGAGGATGAAAATGATGTAAGTCATATGCTATGGCCTTCAGAGTCACCACATCTCAACCCAATTGAACACCTATGAGAGATTTTGGATCTCTCCATTACCGTCTTCAAAACACAGAGGAAATATCTTTTCAAAGAACCATCCAACACAGTTTGTAAGACTTGTAGAATTAATGCCAAGGTGCATTGAATCTGTCCATGCCACTCGTGATGAACCCGACACACACATTAGTTTGGATTTTATTTTCATTTGTCAACCGACTGTATATAATTAGACGTTTTACAACAGTAGATTTTCCTCCATTAACTCCAAAGAGCTCTAAACCTTGTCCCCTACTGAGTGGTATATCAGATTGTTCTGTGTTAACCCCTCTCCTGTGTTTTGGTGTCGTTGGTGTCGTCCTACGGTTCACTACAACATTCCCATAATTCCCACAGAATGTCATGCAAAATAAAGCATGAAAATGTCATCCACAGCAGAACAAGCCTTTCATTCCACTTTGCCCGATGAGGGTAAAGCTGTGGATCGTTATGGTCCTGAGAGTAAACGTGTGTCTACATGATAACAGCTGGAGAAAAATGAACTCACAGGAGCGTGCACCTAGTAAAGGGCAGGTTAATTGTCCAAATGTTTGTTAGTTTGATGAGCCGTTTTCAGTGTAGCAACTGATTTTCCAGCTAAATTCTTCAAGGAAGTAGATGGAGGACACGACCTCAGACTTTCCTCTTTTTTTATATTTACATTATCTCACAAGGAGACAGTATACACAGCATAAACCATACAATATATTCTAATAATATACATATTATAATATAGTAATCCATCGAGCCGTCCATTTTCTGTACCACTTATCCTTACTGGGTCGTAATGAAGTAATCAATTAATGTTATTATTTGAAATGAGTAAATTACAGGTATTTCATATTTCAGTCTAAAGTGTATGGTGTAGAAAATTTGAGTTTGGTTTTCTGATTATTAATTATTGTAATGATGATCTCATTCATTCTTTGTGAGCATCTATGTTATTAATGTTGCTTTTACTCCATTTTGATTATCTCAATTCTGCAGTTCAATGAAATTACCTTCCTTAAATGAGTAACTTGATCTTGACTAGAAAATGAATGGCACATCATGGCAACATTCTCCCGATAGATAGAGAGAGAGAGAGAGAGAGAGAGAGAGAGAAAGAGAGAGAGACAGACAGACAGAAATGAGATACAAATAAATATTTAAATATCCTCTGCAAATATTTCAGTTTTATACCTCTTTTTTTCTTTGTAACTGTTTATAGCTGCTATGAGTGATAATAGGTACTAACTTCTTTCGCAGATGTTTGAGCATTAAATATAACTATAAAGGGATAACAGTGTGTCGTTCGGTAATAAAAAAAATTTAATGTAATCGTTGGCAAATTGCTGAATGAAACACTTTTTGTGATAGGAAACTAATCAGCTTCAGGTCTGAGCAATAACTGTGCTACATGTGTGACTGCATAACAAAACTTAATCTTTGATTATTTTTAATAACAGCATGACACAAAGTGTTTTGTTCCTTATATAAGCGGAAAGGGGGAACATTTTGTATAAAAAAAAATCAAGGCCTGGTTTCAGCAGTTCAAACAGCTCATGGTTTCTGAAATATTATGTAAATGAACACTTCAGGTCTGATCATTTTGAAGGTAGTTGAGATGACTGGGCTTAAAGCCGTCCCACATTGGCTGTGGGTCAAACTCCGCGTGGACATGAGCCCATGCAGCCGGTGGCTTTCCATAATTAAAGCAGAGGATTAAGCGAGTCAGGATTTGTTTTGGATTCAGCAAAAAAAAGAAGAAGAAAGGAACCAGAGCTAGGGGCAGATTATAATCTTTGAGTCTAAACAGAATGATGATCTGTGGGTTTGTGCAAGTTCCTTTATCTAGAGATAAAGATAATTAAAATGATAAGGCTGCAGATATTCAGGCATGATGGCAGAAAAAAGGCATCCTGTATGCATCTCTAGTTTTTTCAATACTAAAACATTTGTATTGAATTAGACAAGACAAGACAATGTCTTTTACATTTAGTCTTATGTAATCCGCTGTGTTCTGGTAGGTACAGAGAATTTGAGCTGAGCACAGCTGGTCAAGGGGACGGAAAGATAGGAGATCGGCTGTTTGAGGTTTCTAGGTGTTCACCGGCTGACATTAACCTTGGGACGTGTCAGTCACCTCCCTCTTCACGGAGGAGGGGCAGAGCGCAGAATGTGTTGTCGTAATCAAAGGTGATGACGCGAACTGCCAACTGTTCGCACTGGACGCGGGCCCAGACCTGTTCCCGAGCATCTCATCATCACGCCCGTCAACAGTCATGCTTCCTGTCAGAGCCAGGGCTCAAAAATACCTCACAGTGTGATGCATCGCTGCAGATGGCCCACAGTGGCAGGGCGACTGGCTAAACACAGGGCGTTAGTAAATATCATAGGCCAGTGATTTGACCTCGTTCTCGCAGTACAGGCACACAATCCAGGTTATTGATCCCTTAATTCAACAGCTAAGTGCAGGGTCAATCCATGCGTGTGCATTCCTCATATGTATAAACACCTTCACTGTGTTTCTCACGAGTTTTCATGGGTAAAAATCGATGGAGTCATCAACTCATGATTCATGTCTTGACAAGCTCTTAATCGCTCCAGTATATCACTTCTCCAGTCTCGCCCACCACACACTCTGTTGCTAATGTCTCAACTCATTTCTGTAATAAAAAACAGCCTCTTTTTTTCCTTTTTTTGCAGTGTGGTGATGACACTATGATTTATGCATGAATTAAAAATGGGCGGGGGTACTCTTGTATCAGTATTAAACTGCATGCACACTGTCCACAAGTCTGATTTCCTGCTCAAAATTTTATTTTAACCTCTTTTACCTGGCATTTTTGTCTGTTTTGGGGGTACCTGTGTTCAGCATTGATTTATTTTGGGATCTCACACACTACAGTAATGGTTAATGGCTCATATGAAAGTAGACACTTAAGACATTAAGAATTAGCAGTTATTTCAAGTATTTTTTCTTTGACCTAGCCTACCTGGGGCAATATATTCAGAATACATATTTTTTTTAATTATTAAAAAATAAAAATTACTTTTAACACAAATGTTATCTTCACAGCAAATGTTGATATCAACCTCATTCCTGGTCTCCAAGATGCCCCAAGTACTTGTCCATGAACACCCAAAATATGAGAAAGTTAAGTAAAAACATGTAAAAACCTCTCCAAAATGGCACAAAACGTCTCCAAATGGCACCAAACGTCTCTAAATGAAATAAAAGGACTCTAAATGGCACAACGCCTTAAAATATTGCAGACTTCTAGAAATAGCAAACTTTTTTTTTTTAAAGGCACAAAACAACCTCTCCAAATGGCACCAAACCTCTCCAAATTGCACAAAATGAACACAAATGGCAGTCGCATGAACTCTGTTATACAATGTGTAATTTCAAACACACACAAAAAAGTCTGAAACGTACTATAAAATTTAATGTTTATTAAAAATAGTGTTAGAGCCCCAGGTGAATGAGCACTTGCTCTCCTAATGGCTCAAATGATAGACACACGAGTGACCCCTCTCCTCTGACTTCTCTGAGGGGGGTAAAATAAAGCCCACAATTCAATCCTCAGTCTTACTCAAAAAAAAAAAGAGTCACTCAGACTCCAGAAGCTGTGACGCATTCAGGCCGATAAATCGCACTCTGTGTCAAAACCAGGAGAAAACTAGTGATCAGAAAAAACTGCCAAACATGCAGAAACTTGGTGTATAAAGTTTTGCAGGAAGACCGCTAGAGCGGAACTGCCATTTCCTGATAGTTTCTCTGCACGGCCCTGTAGCACTGTGCTGATTGGTCTGTACCCGCTGACACACAACTCAAGACGCAGGCATAAAAGGTTTGGTTATGCTCATTACGCATTTGATTTTCTCAGGCTCTGAGTGGTCAATCATGTCGAGTTTGGGCTTGTTTGAAAGCTAGAAGTATATACAATTGGTCCATGTGGGTGTCAATCAAGTTAGACAAAGCAATTATAATTTAGGAGCGGGTTGTTTAACATAGCCAAAGCAGATTAGCTTTTTTTTAGATGGTGTCTCAGTTCAGTTTATGGCTAATTACCAAATTCCAGAGGGGTGGGATACCAAAACACAATGCATTTTGAAGAGAACATTTGTGACTAAATATCGAACTTTGCATTTGTTTTCTTCAATAAAGCTGATGCACTTTATACCGATGGTATATGCATGATTTACAAAACAGCAAGCGAACTGGATTTCCGTCTATGTAGGTCATGTAAGGTATTAAACATTTATACAAGTCCGATCTTTGGTTTAAATGTTATAATTTTATTGTGGCAGTTGTATAAGGTGTTTTACTATCAAAAAAGCTGTAGTCCTGCTTTCCGATTTATGTTTCCGTGGAGAGGTGTGAATTGTTTGCTCAGCAAGGAGCTCAAACCCCGCCCTTTTCCCATCCTCCTGCTCACCAGCAGTTAAGTACACAGCTATGAAACTGCACACACAGAAGGCCACAGGTGTCCTAACTAATCTTGTACCAGAACTGTTGCGATAAAATAATTCATTTGTTTACACTAATTGAAAATGTCCGATAAGTCGTTTTCTATTCCGCTGGCAGAATGAACGCAAGTGTCGGGGCGAACAGGGTTTTAAAATATCTTTTTAACTGTAAATTTAAATGTACCAGATTAACTATCAAGTTGCTATCAAGTTGCGTGAAAGCTGTTTTAATACAACATGCAACCGTCGTCTAACTGTGTGAAACTAAAAGATGTATAGATAATAATGTGATCTTGTGGGATACGATGCCTGCTCCAGCGATTTATATATAGTGCATTCGTACCATGTCAGATTTATATTTTTAAAAAAATCATCCGTAACCACCATGCTTGAAATGTTCTTTAATATTTAACTCGATGGTGTGTGACGTTATGTTCTAAACAAACAGCAGAATAAATGATCGGCCACTCACTTCCACGGTTAAAGTAGTGAAGATTATAACGTGTAGATTGCACTCTTTACCAATTTTCTAACATTTCTTATTTTCTAGTATGTAGTAGTAGTAGTAGTAGTAGTAGTAATAATAATAATAATAATAATAATAATAATAATAATAATAATAATAATAATAAAATGTAAATTTTAACTTTGTATGTATCAAACTATGCAAACAAATTTCTGAGACCAAGGAGAATCTTTGAGTCGTCGACATGTCGTTCTGCCATGACATGAAAGCAGGATAATTCCCGTTCGCGTGAAATAATGACATATGTGGAGCTGTCAGATTTAAATGTGATTTTTGCTGCGCCTACTGTCTGAAATACGAGGAAATATAAGCTCAGATGTTGATCACGTTTTCCTGCAGCATGAATGTGTTCTCAGCCAACTATTTAGAAATGCCGGATTCAGGATGCTGATGCTGTTGCTGATGTTGATGGGGAAAAAAATAAAAGGAAAGGTTTCAAAGGTCTGATTGGAGACCTACAGTGTTCCATGGAGCACTTCCACAGAAATTCACCCCCTGGCCGAACATTTGAAGTCTGCCAGTGTTTCCCGGGGTTTGGTATCCACTCTTTGTAATAAGTTTATCTTTAATGCTCCTCACCCACTTGGAATAGTGGAAGTATGGTCTCGGGATTTGTATGAAGCTGGTGGGGAATTGGGATTGGGTTTCTATTTAGAAGGATGTATTTGCTTCATCTAAGAAATTTTGCTCTCCAGTTGATTGATTATAAATTAACACATAGACTCATACTTCTCACCACACATTCAATTCAATTCAGTTTTATTTGTATAGCGCTTTTAACAATGGACATTGTCCTAAGGCAGCTTTACAGAAATATATAAACTCAGAATATAGATTTTAAATGTATGATTTTTTTCTCTGATGAGCAAGCTAGAGGCACCTGTGGCAAGGAAAAACGTCTGCGTTATGCATGTAAACCTGTTCCATGAGAAGGGAATGAGACGTTGCGTGAGTTTCATGCTGTGAGCGCTTCCCACAGGGTGAAGCTCACGTAACATTGAGTTCTCTTTGAAAGGGAACGTCTGGGTTACGGATGTAAACTTGTTCGCTGAGAAAGGAACGAAACGTTACATGAGCTTCATGCTGTGGAAAGCGCCCAGAGGTATTTCAATGTTAGTTCCATTAGAAAGGGAACCCCCTGAGATGATATGAGGTAGAAACCTTGAGAGGAACCAGACTCAATAGCAAACCCATCCTCATATGGGTGACACCAACGCAATTATAAATAAATCCTTTCTATAAATGTGCTAATACTACAGTACATAATCAAATAGTGCAGCTGTGTAACAAGGAAGTTCATTACAGTTTTTACAGTTTTGTTGAACTTATACACTGTTCACTGATGGAGACTTGAGTATAAAACTGTTCATGGAAATTGCACTCCTAAAGCTATAATAGCATAACTGTTCATATGAATTTTGACTTCCAACTGATGAGAACTCCAACCAGAAATATGATGGATCATGGCATCATGATGGATTGGACAGGTACAGAGAGCAGACGAGGCCAGGATCACTGGTATCTCTGAAGTAATGTGTAGCTCAACAGAGAGAAAGAGAGAGGGAGTAAGAGAGAGAGAGAGATTATTAGACATGCGTATTGTGCCGTAATGGCTAAGGACAATGTACTTTGCATGAGTTAAAGCAGGGACTCTGGCAAGACTAGCTATGACAGCATAACTGAAAGGGAGAGCCAGGTAACACAAACATGAGGGCACCCTGGGACATAACAAGGCCAGCCACTCCACTATCAACAAACCTGGGTGAATGTGTGAAAGTGGTGGGTGACAGCATCCAAACATCAAAGTTCACCACAACAATTTCTGCCTGTGAGCCATCTAGATCTGCTCCTTTACCTAAGAAAAGACTATTCCCAAAAGGCTTGACTAAATAAATATGTTTTCTGCCTGAACACTAATTGGAAGGCTGTTCCATAACTGCAGGGCTTTGTAAGAGAAAACTCTGCCCCCTGCTGTAGCCTTCTCTATTCGAGGTACTGTACCAACAAATAACCATTTGATTAAAGTGGGTGTGGCAGGTCATAAAAGACCAAAAGTTTGCTCAGCTACTGTGGTGTGAGACCATTCAGTGCTTTACAGGTTAGTAGTAGTATTTTATAATCAATGCAAAATTTTACTGGGAACCAATGCAGTGTGGAAAAGATAGGGGTGATATGGTCCTATCTTCTGGTTAGAACGACTCTTGCAGCTGCATTCTGGACTAACTGGAGCTAACACAGACCCTTGGGAACATCAAACTTTACTTCAGTATGCATAGAGAGGTCACCATTTACATCTACAAACTGATCAGGATCAGTCAAATAAGACCTGAGTCAGGAGAGGGCCGTTCCCTTAATGCCAACGTTTTCTAGTCTATCAAGGAGAATAGTATGATCAATGGTATCAAAAGCTGCACTAAGGTCAAGTAACACAAGCAAGGAGACACAACCCTTATTAGAGGCCAGTAGTAGGTCATTTACCACTTTAAGCAGCGCTGCCTCTGTGTTACGATGAGGTCTAACTCCTGACTGATACGTTTTATGAATGTTATTCCTATGCAAGTATGAGCATAGCTGCTGTGCTACAACCTTTTCTGAGATCTTGGGGATAAAGGGGAGATTTGTTATAGGTCTATAGTACAAAGTTCCAAATAAAGCTTATTGCTGATCATTTGTGTTCTAAATGTTCCTCAGATGTTATTGGTACCTTTGTCCGTGTAATGTGGCAGTGTCCCACAGTCAAACATCTTTGGGAAATTGCTGCAGACCTGTTGTCTTTCTTCTCTTTTAGAAAGAGATGTTCCTATATTCTCTTTTAGGAAGAGATGTTCCTACAGTGATGTTCTATTTCAGTATTCTTGTTCGAAGATTTTTAGATCTTTCGATCTAAACCTTCTCTACAAGCAAATACTTCTGGCTTGCCCAAATGTTGTTAAAAAGACAGTTCTTGGATTTCGTATCGAGTCTATCCCTTCTCTGAAGGCAGTCTTTTTAAGTTTCCTTGTAGATATTCTTTTGCTGGAAAAGGGCATCTGTCAGACTACATCCCTCAATTTGTCTCTGCTTATTGATTTTATCGTGTGCATCTCTTTTATAGTTCATAGCCATGTTTATAATGTGTTTATAAATTGCTATAACCTGCTAACCTGTTAACAATCACCAATACCAGTGAGTGTAATCTACTGAGTGTAGATTGTGAGTGAAGTTTTACAGTATGTTGTAAAGGTTTGTAATATGTTGTAAATTTGTATGGTTCTGTAATAAGTTTTAATGTTTAACAGTATATTGTACAGTTGTATGGTTCAGTTGTAAGGTTTTGTAGTATGTTTTAAAGTTTAATAATATACTATAAAGTTGTAATGTTCTGTAGCATGTTTTAAAGTTTAATAGTATACTTAGTAAGGTTTAGTAGTGTGTTAAGGTTTCTGGTATGTTGTAAAGTTTAAATAAAGGTAGCCAGTGTAATCCATTTTCAGAAATAATTTTATCCATGTGTAAAATTCCTTATGAATGCCCTATAATATGCCTGTATTTATAGTTCATGGGAAATATGACCTTAAAATAAAATGGTACATTTAACATATTTAATCACAATCGAAACCTTATTTGCATGAATAAATGTAATTTAAAAATACAATAAAAAAAAAATATCTATATATCTATATATCTATATATCCATCCATCCATCCATCTTCAACCGCTTATTCCTGCTTCAGGGTCGCGGGGAACCTGGAGCCTATCCCAGGAAGCATCGGGCACAAGGCGGGGTACACCCTGGACAGGGTGCCAGTCCATCGCAGGACACAATCACATACACACTCACACACCCATTCATACACTACGGACAATTTACCAAGCTGCCAATCAACCTACCATGCATGTCTTTGGACTGGGGGAGGAAACCGGAGTACCCGGAGGAAACCCCCGCAACAATAGAGAACAATATCTATATATATATATATATATATATATATATATATATATATATATATGTGTGTGTGTGTGTGTGTGTAAGAACAACTAGCAAATATTTTTATTATAACATATATGGTAAAATGTATAAAATTTAACAAGATCTACAGTACTTAGGAATTACCACTCCCATATGGTTCACAAAACCTTTTGGTTGCTGATTGCGTGTGTCAGGTTAGCACCAATAGTGGCACAGCACCCATCAACCACTGCACTCCACATGTTCTCATCATACACCAAGTCAATATAATCACGAACAACTGAACCACATTTATGCACAATGAGCACCACTATTTAATTCCTTAAGTCACATTTGTGTAGCACACCTTGTCTAGTGTCTGTTGTTAGTAGCACCATTATATGTTGTTGATTCCATGCCATGTTCAAGTATATTTCATGCTGGTCTAGTTTGTGTGTTATGTACTCCTAATCTTTGTTCATGTGTGTTTCACTTTTAATAAAATACAATGCACTTGCATCTATCTCTAAGCAATCTCTGACAGTGGATGCAGAACTTATAAAACCTGCACCAATCAGGATTCTCAATACCATCCTGTTGCCTTCCCCGTTAAACGCCACCACTGCTTTTGTTTGAAGGCAGCAGAACCTCTCGCTTTCATGAAACAGCTAAAAATGTGTGACTTATCTGCGCTCTGTATACACAGGAGAAATCACTGGTGCCTCAGAAGGTCACAATGTGATTTTTTTTCCTTCTTCTTTCCATGGCCAGCTTCTCTCAGGCACCAAATTAAACCCATCTGTGGGCTTCCGTCCGTACAAGACAAGGGAATTAGTTTCCTCAGTGTCTCTTATCTCTCTACCTCCATACCCTGCCTCACATGCTCTGTTTCTCCTCCAGTAATGAATATCTAACCAATTTAGTTCCTTGTCTCTCTCTCGGGGAATAAATCCTCCCTCAGCTCCTTGGATGAAAGAAAGTAGGAATCCCCAGAGTCCCAGCTTCGACCTCGGTGCTCAACGCTGTGACCTTAATTGATAAGGATGGTATTCAGTGGACAAAATGGATCTAATGACCTTTATTCCTGTCGCTCATAACTCCTTTTGCAGCCTGACATAGGTAATCATAGGCAGGTCAACCATAGAAAAAGTAATTACTTGTTGCTAGAAGATATCCACAGTGCAGGCAAGGTGCATTTTGAAGGCCTAAGTACCTGAATTCCCAGGAACTTTATGCTTGTGTCTCAAAAAAAAAAGTTAATGACTTCAAATCTTTGTCTGGTAGTTGTGTTGCATGCTCATTGTCCTGTAATGTGTATTTTTTTTGTTGTTGTTGATTCTGAGGCTAATTTGAACACTTGAACTACATTTTGTTTGCTGCTGTATTTATGTTATTCCTGTGAGAAGTTAGTGCTTGAATTGAATTGTTTGTGTTGAGAAGAGTGTGGTTTGTTTCATACAAACTAGTATGTTTTAAGTAAGTGTATATTGTTTTATAAAACAAACCAGAATTAAATTTTAAGGATCAAATAAAAAAAAATGTAAGTAGAATGTAATCTGGAACATATATATTTATTTTAGTTTACAATCACTATAAAAATGTCCTTACCATAATATAACAATAAAATAAATGTTATGGTTGTTTTCTAGTAAATTTTCAAATAAGTCATTGCAAATCACTGCAATTGTTTATGTAGATATTTAAAAAAAATATATATATACTTGTTTTCATTCAGCTATGTTTTCACAGCCTGTCAATCAAATAAGCCTCTGTTCATGGTAATTTTTATGGAAGATTCTCTGATAAAGACTCAGTTCTAATCAATAATAATTTCACTTGTGTTGCTCTTTAATCTTTATACTCAATTATATCTGATCAGTTATTTTTCTAATGTTTCTTATGTTTCTTCACAGCGGCTCCTAAAGGCCCCAAGCTTATCATGACCCCAACCAGGGCGAAGGTAGGAGACACGGTGCGCATCATTGTGCAAGGATTCCAGGTAGGAACCCCAGGGGTAACAGAGGGGTATGAAACTGGGGCCTTTCAGTCTTACAAATTCACAGACATTAATTTACACTATGTGCAGTTAATTCCGTCCTTTTAGTCTAATATGTATGTGGCTGTCTCCGAAGTAAAGGAAACAATGGCACATTTTTGTGCTATTGTATTTGTTACCTCAGTTAGCATCAATTCCTTTGTTAGTTCTCCTTTCTCAGTTAATGCTATAGTTATGGTGCGTTCAAACTAGAAAGTTTACAGTGGCTTCAAAAAATTATTAAAAACATTACAAAGCAAAAAATACCAGATGCACATTCATTTTCTAGAGTAGAGTTAAAAAAATCTAACTGTATTTTTTTAAGTTAATTAAAAAGGTACACCGCCATCTTGCTCTGACCGAAGTGACTTGAACGCACCTGACATCGTAATTACAACTTCCCAACTCGTAAATACGATCTTCCCTGTAAAATCAGTTACCTCAGTTAGTGCAAATTTATTTGTTAGCTCACCTTTCTCATTTACTTCTATAGTATTTGTTTCCTCAGATAGTACCTTTCCCAGTTAGTGCTACACTATTTTGTTACCTCACCATTTAGTGATATAATCTTTGTTAGCGCTAATTCCTTTGTTACCTCACCTTCCTCAGTAGCACTGTAGTGTTTGTTAACTTAGTGCAAATTCCTTTTGTAGCTCACCTTTCTCACTTTTTTTAAATCTTGGTTAGTGCTAGCTAGCTCACATTTCTCAGTTTGTGTTATAGTAATTTTGATCCCAATTAGCGTTAAGAAATTTGATTACACAAGATATTTTGATAAATTTTTATATGAATAAAGAAAAATCATTTTGAGTCGGACACCAGGCCTTATGGCTAATTACAATATACAGTATTATCATAATTTTACCATTTTATAACTGACTGCTTGTTTAATCACAATTGAGATGTTGTTTGTGGATAAGAAGACTCTGAACTGATCAGTAAAATGTTGCCTAACTTCCTTAGAGGACTTTTTTTTTTGTTATGCTTCCATGCTGTTTTGTCATGCTTGGCACAAGGTGCACTAACTTCCCTCATTGAAATCTGAGCCAGCCATCTGTTTAGAGCTATCTCTGCAGCTTTCAGGTGTAATTATTTTCTGCCTGTATTCAGTAGCTGCGAGCTGGTCGTGAACGCGTCACTGTCAGAGGCGCAGGATTGTCTCACTGTTCAGACACTCCGTCAGTTCAGAGGGGAAATCAAGCAGGCAGATTGCTTTAGTGTAACGATCATTGGCTGCCAAAAGCAAGAAATCTCAGCCCAAGCAAAAATATAATAAAAAAAAGAACAATGGCTGTGGGGGAGTTGCTGGTCTGATCTTTGTGGCAGGAATGACTCAGAGGCTCTTCTGTTCTCTTTAAATCATCTTTGTAGATTTATGCAGCTGTTAGTCAGCAAATGACGAGGCAGTTCAGTTTTATTAGACCGCTACTTTATTATTACAACTGAAGTAGCCAATAGAGTGTGACACATGTGACACATTAACAGCCTGATGATCATTCCCTATATATTTGAAGTGCTCCATTAAAGGACATTAAAAAAGTCATTACAAACAGGCTTGACTGCCCAACCAAATTAGCACAGATGAATTTAAATAAATAGCAAAGTATCTGGAAGAAGTTTTTATTTAAATAGTCTCTTTTTTCTTGAGTGTAAATTTGATCAATGATCAGACATGCTTTTTTTCTACCTGCTATTTATTGATGGTAAAAATATATGATGATAAAATGATCTTCTTTGATCAAAGATGAAGATTCAGTTAACAGTGTTTCTAGTATTTCTAGACCTGCATTATCTATATACACCCAAACCCTTACTCTTTTAGTACATTGATTTTTTTAGTACTGATTTCCCACTGTCCAATCAGTAGGCTACATTATGGACTCTCTCTTTAACATTCCACAGTGCTGCTGGAAAAATATCCAAAGTTGAGCTGGTGTACAGCTGATGTGTTCATGCCATTACATTGTTTCAGCTTGTTAATATTGGGCATTTTTATTGCAACTAATAACAACTGTCCTGCGAAACAAGTCCCAAAATATTTGTAAATTGGTGTGAGCTACTGAGAAATAAACAAAGAGACATAGAAAACCATTAAGAGAGTGAAGGCATGCAAGCTGTACTACTACTAATTATTATTAGTAGTAGTAGTAATAATAGTAGTGGTAGCAGTATGAGTAGTTGTAAAAAATAAATAAAAAATAGTTGTAATAGGAGCAGGAGGAATTATAGTAGCAGCAGTAGGAGGAGTAATAGAATCAGTAGTAGTAGTAGCAGCAGCAGTAGGAGTAATAGTAGAATCAATAATAATAGTAGTAGAAGTAGCAGCAGTAGGAGGAGTAATTGTAGAATCAGTAGTATCAGTAGTAATAGTAGCAGTAGGAGGAGTAATTGTAGAATCAGTAGTATCAGTAGTAATAGTAGCAGTTGGAGGAGTAATTATTGAATCAGTAGTAGTAGCAGCAGTAATACAGTAGTAGCAGTAGTAGGAGGAGTAATAGTAGAATCAGTAGGAGTAGTAGCAGCAGCAGTAGTAGGAGGAGTAATTATTGAATCAGTAGTAGTAGCTGCAGTAATAGTAGAACCAGTAGTAGTAGTAGTAGTAGCAGTAGGAGGAATAATAGTAGAATCAGTAGAAGTAGCAACAGTAGGGCGAGTAATAGTAGAATCACTATTAGTATGAGGAGGAGGAGGAGCGGGAGTAGTAGCATTATATTATTATTATTATTTCCTATAGATACAGTGTGCCTGAATATATTTATAATTTCTTAATTTCATTCTTCTGCTGTTCTACATTCTCCCAGTCTGGAAACTTGCTCCGCCCCTGTCTGAAACACAGCTGTCCAGCTCCACCCGGTTTTCCTTCACCACCTACTGTTTAATTGCAAATGCACTTTATCTCACAGGCAGCAGAGGGCTCTAAACAACACAACCTGCTCATCAAAGCCTTTCAAATCCACCATGTGAACTGCATTTTATTTCATGTCTATTAAAGACACGATTATGTAAAGTTAATATGTGTTCAAAATATTTGCACATCTCAAACAGACTTTCATTTTCAGCTATTTTCATCTCCTCCTGAGACTCGAGAAAGGTTATATATTACAAACTTTCAGTTTTTTCTTTTTTTCTTTTTCTTTTTCTTTTTTTTTACCTGAATTTTGACCTGATGCCACCAGCAAACACAAACTCATTTCATTGCTGTCAGGGTGTGAATGTGCGACACACAGCCAAGCCATGATGTTATATCAATCATTATCAAAGGTCACATGACCTTGCCAGATGAGTGTGTCTGTGCTGGATGGATGACCCAAGCCAATCAGATTTCAGGCTAGTACTTATTGAGACCTTTTCTACTGTTTCTGTTTAATCTCTGGAAAGTTGAACAGCTAAATGTAAGTTCAGATATAAAAGCTCTTTTCTACATGATTCGGGTTAAATCATGAACTGCAGGTATAATGTGCTTGCTATATTCACAAGTTGACCTTATTGCTTGAGGCATAGTCAACTTATTTAAGAAGGGTCAGCCTAAGATTTGACCTGTTCTACGTGAAAATTTCAAAAACATTGTGAAATGCGCCAAGTATTAACAAAAAATAACACTGTGTATATGGCTGTGTGTTGGAGTTACAAAGTTAAAATGCCTAGAAATAAAGCTAGTGGGGGGGAGCTTAAAAGAATTTACACACACCTACACACACTTGTGCTGAACATTAGTTAAGATAATCCTTTTTTTTTTTTGCTGCAGGCTTTTTCAGGCCTAATAAGAGATAATGCTTGACAAAGTGGTGCCTTAAGAGGGCGAGAGTAAAACTCGATAGTTTTTGCCATCATGTGAAGTGCCTATTTGTTCTGAGTGCTTTCATGGACCTTGTGCCTGATACACAAACTCCATTTTTATTTGTCTCTACAGTTCACAAGGACGCTGAACGAATCTATAATAACAGAGTTATAATAACGCCAACTCGCTCTCGTTTCCTCTGCTGGGAAGTGTCTCGATTATTGATACAATTTTTTAATAAAAGTTGAGTTAAAGAAGAAAAACGGTGCTAACTGGAAAGTGTTGAGAGGAAGAAGGAAAAAAAGTGGAAAAAACAGAATTAAAGTGATGATTTATTCAGTTACCGTAGCACATTGGAAATGGGTTTATATTATTGATATTATGGGATGGTTCATCCCTCAGGTTGCTTTTTATCTTAAAGGGATTTTCTGCATTAGCATCAAGACTGAACACATCTTTCTACCACACATACACACACACACACACACACACACACTCACTGTCTTACAGAACGAGGTGTTCCCCGAGCCGCTGTTTACCTGGACACGAGTGGGAGGACGTCTGCTGGACGGCACCAGTGAGAGGGAAGGGAAGGAGCTGGTGCTGGAGCGAGTGCCTGCAGAACTCAACGGCTCCATGTACCGCTGTACAGCGCAGAACCCACTGGGTTCTACTGATACACATACACGCCTCATTGTTTTCGGTTTGTCACTACACACACACACACACACACACACACTCCTTATTGTCTTCATTTAGTCACCACATACACACACACAAGCCTCTCACAATGCAGACCTCACTGGGTTCTGCTGATACATGCACACACACCCCATTGTCTTTGGTTATTCAGTACACACACACAATCACACACATACACACAAACTCTTCATCTGCGCTCAATTATTCACATGCACACACCTCATAATCTTAGTTAGTCACTATATACACAGACAAACATAAACACCCCCCCCACACACACACACACGTCTCATGTTTGATTAGTCAGTATACATGCATACTGTATACACAGAAACACACATATATCCCTCATCTATATAATATTTTGTTGATTTTACCTTAATTCCCATTTATTAATGATGTACATGCATTTTATTCCTCCTTTAAATTGTAAATTGTTCTTAAATTTTGAAATATAGTGAAGAAAACCAAAATATGGAAAATGAACTGTTGTATTAGTTCTAATTTCTTTCCTTTCCCTCTCTGGCCATAATCAAATCAACTCCACACTTTTTTTTAAGTTTCTGCTTAATTACACACAAAGTCACGCAAAGTCGTCACCAATGCTCAGAGACAGTGGAGACTTCAGTTCCTCCATTTCCAGAGCTGTAATGGAGAAACTGACATGTAGTCCATCAGATGAAGAATCGCCTCGCCGCCATCTCCTCATTAAGATCTCCTGAAAATGTACAAATCGTCGGGGAAGCCATTTGGCGGATAAGTGTCACTATGGGGCAGGTTCTGTCTGCAGGGACGGATCGGCTGAAAAGAGCATTAATGTTCATTATACGGCCCAACAGACCCCACGGCATCCTCTGAACCTCAGCAGTTGTGGGCTGTGTGTGTGTGTGTGTGTGCGCGCACTGTCCCTGCATTACAAATCGGCACCTGTAATAAAGAATTTAGATTAGTAGCGAGAGAGAAATAAGCTTGTAGCTTTAGGGCTTGGTAATAAACGAGAGAGAAATAATTGTGACAATGTTGCGACGAAGCTGTAAACTTTGTTATATAATGACTTTTTTTTAATGACATGACAGCTGCCTCATCTCAACCTCTCATTCTCTTTCCTATTTCTGTTCTCTCCTGCAGAAAACCCAAGCATGATGAAACACACACAGAATCAAAACAGTAAGTGTGGGAACCTTCTGGGACTGCAGAATGAGATGGGATCTGGCTGTTTGCCAGAGCACCAGACCTTTATTTTTCTTTCTTTCTTTCATTTTTCTTTTTTTGTGAGTTTTTTCACATATTTTGAAATGACAAGTGAGACACCTGCGAAGCATCTCTGCAGCATCTGCTCCCTGCAGCACAGTATATGAATTCAAAATTGAATTTACAGTAGGAACTTAGTTCCTTAGTAGGACCGATTTGAAGAGCGCTAGAATTCTATAAGCATGTTATTAACTTGTTATTAACATCTAGCTATAGACTAAATTCTTAACACTTTACTTATGGGTACTGTTCATTAAGCTACATGACACCTTCATAAACCCTTTAGATAAACTTACAGCACATAAATGTTTATCAAGGCGGTAACACTTTCTATGAAGCCAATGCTTATTATGAATTATAGTTCCATTTATAATTATTTATAAGCAAGTATTACTGCTCTATAAACACATTTATGACACATAAACACCTAGACGTTGTTATAATAACAGTTATAGCTACATTTATATTCTTGTTATAGTTACTTATAAGTGATACACTTGCTTTTCAGTGTCCATGCTCATAATGCATTATACACCAATTTATACGTATTAATTAGTCAGTCTTATGATTCCATTAATATATTCATAAAAATGCAGCCTGCATTTTTTCTAGGTCCAATAAGTGAATTATTTTATATTGTTGCTGATAGTTGTGTTGTGCTGCCTTAAATTTTTAACTTTTGTCACGTAGTGCGCTTGCGTTTTTGCATTATGTAAACTGCATCCTATGCTTTCACTTTACTTAAAGCCATCAATGATGCATTTATAAAGTTTAGTAATTGTATAATAACTCAGCAGCACAACACAACTATTAACAATATAAAATAATTCACTAACTGGACATAGAAATAAATCTGCATTACTAGTAAGTCATTATAACTAAGTTTCACTTTACTGTATGCAAATTTGGAGCACCTTGTGCAGCGACTACCAATGGGAATGAAGACAGTAGAGCGAACGTGATCTGCGAGCCGCGTTCTGCCTGCAAGTCCAAATTGTTTTGTGGAGAGTCCGGCACTTGTGCTTTCATCACAGATAGATGGCCGCAATGACAAAGAGCACCCGCTGCTTTTCCTTTATCTTATCTTATAGGATAGGATTCATATATACGCTGGTGAATTTTATATTCAAATGATCTCCCTTCTGAATATTTCAATTTAGCTGCAAAAACTGGCTGGTTCTGAAAAGTGGAATGCTAGTTGTGTCACCCACTGATAAATGTTACTATGGCAACCAGTAATAGGAACGCCTACTGGTGATTTCATAATACAGTGACTGGCAACTTGTACAGATGCAATCACGCTGTATGCATGAAAGTAGCTTTAACACTGTGACATTTGTTGATATTTGTTAATTATGGTGTAATTACTTTTCCATATGTATTCATAGAAATGATTACTCTGACATTATCTGAGGTTCAGAGAACATGTAATTATCATTACAATTAGAAATCACAGCAGGGTTTCATGGTGATGTTGTTACATGAAATTGTGTAGAGCTTCACCTTCACAGATTCATATTCATGTATTAACGCTATACGCGTGTCGTATAACGTAGGCTGGAGGTTTTTTATTTTTTTTAAAAAGCACTGGTGAAGCTGTGCAGTCTCCTGTAATTTCACATGCATGAGACGTCAATCCCAGTGAAAAACACTGAAAACTTAGTGACCGCGAGCGGCTGATGAATTACAGGTTTTGAGCAAATCTCACTGACTCATTTGGAATTGCTTATAGACCCATATGTAAAAATGAGGGATTTAAGAGCAGAAATAATCTCTATCTCTTTCTCTCTCAATCTCTCTTTGTCTTGTTCTTTCTCTAGTACTCTCTTTCTCACATTACCCTCTGGTACCCGCTGATATAAATTTGAATATGCAAATGCAGCCGCGAGCAGGTGCATGAATGTAGGGACAGAATCAGGTCGTCCTACAGCCTCGTATGCAAGGCAAATAGCTTGTAGGAACAAGGCCCTGAGAGGACATTGTACATGAGCCTGTGCAGCAAAAATAGTCTTATTAAGCCATACATCAGCACACGAGTATCTAAAAAGAAAGTGGGAGAATCCATATATAGGGTTTGTACAGATGCTACAAGGTGTTAACAACACTTAATTTTAAAAATTCCTGTTAAAAAAAATAAAATAAATAAAAACCTTCCTATTAGGTTTTTGCTTAGTTTTGGATAAAAACTAATGCTTGTTTTTAAGGAGAAATGTAATATACTGTATAACATGCAGGGTGCCACAAAAGTGTTTCATACGTCCAAATTTGAACTATGATGTAAATATAATATTTACCAGCTCATTAACTTTACATCATCTGTTCTAGCTGTCAGTTAAGCATAAATTGGCAGGAAAATTTAGTCTGGTGTTAGAGAGACAACAAGTGAAGAAGAAAAAGAAAAAAGAAAGAACACGTTTTGTCCCCCTGGAAAAAAAACTTGCATGTCAGGTTTTAAAGTTGCATTGCAAATTGAATTTGTATTTCATAATTTGAAAAGGTAAGTAAATAAGTTTGAATTTAAGTAAAAATGTGTTCAAATTCAAGTTAATCACACAGGTGTACAAAACATAAAAAGGTACAACCTTATACAATGCTAGCTACTTCAGAGAGCTTCAGAAACACAAACATTGCTAGATCCAGTTGTTTATTTCAGCTGAACAGCTGCCAATAAATTACTGTAAATGCCCCACAAAATGCATTTGAATGTGATTAACTAAATCTAATATGTTGTTCATGCATCTCGTTTCATTCAACTTCAAAACTTGATGTATTACTGCAAAATAAAGCATAAAATTCAGATATTTAAAAAAAAATGGCACAATATTTAAATCCTAATTCTAGTGGCTGAAATGTCATTTCATAAAATTTTCTTTTTTTAATGTTTTTTAAAAAATTATTTTTGTTAATGTTTGTAGGGGATATTAAAAAACAACAAAAAAAACTATTTTGTACACCTGGGTGAATAGGAACAGGAAATTGTTCAACCATGACTTATAAATATGAGGTAAAATATAGCCCAAGTTCCCTTAATCATTCATAACAATGGGTAAGACCAAGGAAAATAGCTGTGTTGTGCGGGAAAAGGTTGTTGAGCTTCACAATATGGGGAATGGTTAGAAGAAAATAGCACAAGCATTGAGAATGCCCATTTCCACCAATAGGGCAATAATTAAGAAGTTTCAGTAAACTGGAAATGTTATGAACCAACCTAGAATCGGACGTGTGTCTATATTGTCTCAACACACTGTGAAAAGTATGGTTCAAGTGGCCAAAAAATCTCCAAGGATCACAGCTGGAGAATTGCAGATGTTAGTTGCGTCTTGGGGTCAGAAAATCTCCAAAACTACAATCTGAAGTCACCTACATCACCACAAATTGTTTGGAAGGGATTCAAGAAAAAAGCCACAACTCTCATCCAAAAACAAACTCAAGCATCTTTTCCAGACTCTACTGGAACTTCAGATGGGATTGGGTTCTATGGTCAGATGAAACCAAAATAGAACTTTTTGGTAATAAACACCACCGGTGGTTTTGGTAAACACAGAGAGGTAGCCATATGGAAATCTACCACAGCCCACAGTTAATTATGGTGGTGGCTCTTTAATGTTTTGGGGATGTTTTTCTGCCAGAGAATCTGGACTTTTTGTTAGGATCCATGGCATCATGGACTATCAATAGATATCAATAGATATTAAATGAAAAGCTGACTGTCTCTGCCAGAAAGATTTAAATGGGTCATAGTTGGATCTTCCAGACTTTAATGAGTTTAGAAATGTTTTCAAATCCAAGATACAGCTTTTATGCATTTGGCACAATTTTGAACCAAATAAATTAATAATGACAGCAGTAATTAAATACTAGCTATAGCCAAGGTTAATTCTTGATATTTATAATATTTTTAATAAATGGTTTTATCAACATTTAAATTGCTGTAAAAGGCTTGAATCTTACTTCAGATAAACAGTACAAACCCTGAACATGCAGTTGTAGCAATGTGTGTCTTCCATAATAATAGTAATTGAAGTCAAAAGCACTTTTCACACAGGTGACAGAATGGTGCTGTCACTCGTGGGCTCTGCATGCATCATGAAAATGTTGTAATATGTGCTGGGGTTGTGCTTATGGTCACTTAGCATTAGTGCACTGCTCACTCAAAAGCCCCTTTCAATGCATTAGGCAATTACAGTGAAATATCGTAGGATTTAGAAAGCCGCCTGGTCTTTGCTGCTTGTCCTCTGTATTATAACTTCAAAAAAGCACCGATGCAGAAAGAGAGACATTTTCCACATGATCTTTTATTCCTCAGAGGTCTCTTTCTGGAATTAAATTACAGCGGACCAAAGCACCCAAAGCCATGCTTTAGTTACTTTTGTTATGAGTTTTTGTGTAGAAAAAGCGTTGAGAAAATGTAGCACTCTTTTTTTGACCATTTATATAATTCAGGTCATGTTTTGTAAAACTTATGAATATTATACTCTCTCCAGCCACCTGTACCTCTGCACATTCGTGCTATTATGCAATCAGGCCAGTTATCTGGTGACAATGCAATATAATGCTTAAAAACACACAGATACACAAAGATCATAATCTTCAGTTAACGTTCACATCAAACATCAGAATGAGGGGAAAAAAGTGATCTCAGAGAATTTGACCGTATGTGGCATGGTTGTTGGTGATAGGCGTGCTGGTTTGAGTATTTAGGAAACCGAAGATCTGAGAATTCCACACACAACAGTCTTTAAAGTTTACACAGAATGACAAAAAAATTAAAAAACATCTGTTGACCGGCAGTTCTGAAGGCAGAATGCCTTATTGCTGAAAGAGGTTAGAGAAGAATAGCCAGATTAGTTCTGGCTGATAGGAAGGCTACAGTCACTCAAATAACCACTCTTTACAACCGTGGTGAACAGAAAAGCATCATGCTTACCACGGTTATAAAGCGTGGTTATTAGAGTTACCCTAGCTGTATCATCGGCTCAACCCAGTTTGGCCATGCTCCTTTGACCTCTCAATAACAACATTGAAATTATATATTGGAAATTAATGATTAATTAAACAATGTCACCTATTTATTTGGTAGAAGTGTAACAAGATTTGAACATCCACAAAACCAGGTTGTTAGAAATGTATCAAGACTTTTGGTGTTGCCTTATCGTCTAAAAATTAGCAGTCTTTTAATGTTATACAACTAAATTACTAGCATATGTTTTTTAATCCAGGAAATGAACTGTTATTGAGTTTTGATATGCTAACACTAACGCCACATTTTGCTGTCTGCAGGTGGGGGTCCCAGATTGCACGCACACGGACTGATATGGATGCCCTTCATCCTTGTACTGACTATCAGACTGAAATGAGCATTATAAAAAAAAAAAAACCAACAACTGCCCACACCCACGTGTCCGTCCACGCTGACCAAGCACACACACTTTCGCACCCTGGCACACTTTGGGACTGTCTTCAGAGGACATCTGCAACATCGCCAGGAGGCGCCACGTTCTCTCCTCGTTTTTGTTTTTTGTAAGAACCTGATGACGACATCTGTGATTATAATGACAAAAAGCAAAAGATATTCCTAATATAAGAAGAAGCTCCACCTTCTGTATTGTCCATACCTCGTTTTTGTGTCTCGTCTCAACCTGTCAATCAAAAAAAAGAAAAAGGAATAAACAAACAAACAAACAAACAAAAAAAAAACCTGGGCTTCTTTCTTCTTTGAGCCGAACTCATGATGTCATGGTGGTTGTAGTGGACTGCGATATGAACAGGAAAGACTAAAAACAGAAACACAGAAACTATAATCGCTGATCCACCCATACAACTATACTGCACTCGAGCACAAACATCCTCTTTTTGGACGCCATTTTTTGAGTTTTAGCACAGTATCCCCCCCATTCTTTTTTTGTTGTTGTTCTTGAATGGCTCATGGCTGGAATGTATAAAAAAAAAAAAGACTCATATAAAACAAATCCTGTGAACTGGTGAGATTTTATTTGAGAAGTAAAACAGAAGACCCTCTTTTTAAATGTATTTTGTGTACATCCGTGTAAATACTGAGAGGTATATTAAAAAAAATGAAATTCAGAGATATAAGGGGGTTGAGGGGTGATGGGTGGGAGATTAGCAAACCTTTATTGCTTATACATGTTTGGTCATCCCCAGTTCAGTAATACCATCATTGAGGAATCATAACCAAGGAATTTTATTCAAGAACAGTTAAAAAAAAAAGACTAAACAGACTTCCCTTATTCTGATTTAATGCTCCCTCAAACCTGTATATCATGACGGCAGGCTTGAAATAAGAGGAAAACACATCCTTAACATAGTGTACGTCTGCCTCTCTTCTCCAGGTTGTGGTGCATGTGATGTTTGGCGATTTCTCCTCTTCTGCATCTGTTACGGTGGCGGCATCGTCGCCTCGCTCTGCTCTCACCCACATGTTCTTTCCCCCTCCCCCCTTTTCTTGTTGCATAATATATTCAGTGACCTGCATCGTGTACAGTATGTAACTCTCTCCTAACAGGTACTGCTAGGATCATGTTATTCACCATTTATCCCCCTCCTCCCGTTCCTCTGTTCCTCAAAGGAGTGTAAACAGGGTTGTTGTATTTGTTTCATATCACCTGTATTAAAACATGGAGATGATCAACTCGAATGGCTGCGTGTGCTCATACAACAATGCACTTTTTGTTTGTTCTGACTGGCGAGATCCGGTGAGATCTGGCCTCGCATTGGCATTTGCATCTTCCACTGACGCCTTTATTTACTGTCATATAGGAACTGTATTTTTTTTTCCTTTAACTAACAGCTTTGTGCAATGCATATGTCAGAAATTTGCCCTTAACACATGTTCATGAATCGTTGTGCCATGTGTGAGACATTTATGAAATTGTTTCTGTGTGGAATGTTTGTGTTGGAACAAGAAAAAAATATCTTTAACCCCACATAAGCCACTTATTAAAAGTGGGCCCTTAGAATAATTTTGCTGCTGAAATATATTCATCATGGACAGTTTTTTCTTTGCCAATGCCAACAATTCAAAACTTATCCTAACATTTTCCTCAAGAAATAAAAGTGGAAATATAATTTAATATAAATATTTCCGGGACTATAGAAGGATGTTATTGGATAAAAAAATGCTAAAAGCTAGCTACTAGTTTTCTCTGCTAGTTAGCTTTTCATACCAGACACATGCTCTAATATTATGCTAACATTAAACAGTCCGTATGTGATTTCAGAGGTTTCTTTTTTTTTCTTTTTCTTTTTTTGAGGACATCTGCTTGAATTGGTGAAATTGCAATTGCACAAAATTGTGTCTCGCACTGATGTCTGTTGGTAAACAAGACCTTTAATTGTACTCCTGTTCAATACACGTGAATCAAAGACGGCTTTGGCTGAATGCACGTTGTGATGATGTCACCTGCCGCATCTTGGCCCAAATCTGATTGCGAATATTGCAGAGTTTCCTTGACGTTGTGTTCATGTCTATGATCACAAAATCCTGAAGGGACCGATTAAAGCATCAGGTATGGACAAACATGCTGTCATTAGTCCTAACTTATTTGTAACAATAGCAACCTTTCTCAACATTATAAATGTGTAAATGTGAAAATAATTAACCCTCCAGAAAAAGAAAGAAAGGAAAAAAACTTCTGCTTTCTGTAATGTAGACTAATATAATTCTAACTAGCTAGAAGCTAATACTCTCATAAATTACAGAGTAATAAATGTCGTCACTAGAGTAATGTTAAAACACAGAAACATTTCATATTTAATATGTTTATATTATATTTGTCAGGTGCTTAGCAATTCTGGTGCTAATGTCTGGGGCTAATTTTTTTTTTACTTGTTTTGTGTATCAAATCCAGTATTTATTTGCTCTCTTTTTTTCATCAGTACAAATATCCAGAACCCAGCACATTTTTGTAGTGCTTACAGCACTTTCCTTTGGCTCAGTTCAGCAGCCCACATCTACAAAACAAATGCTGCAGCCTAAGTCACACGGCATATTTGGTTCACTTCCTGCAGTAGGGTTGATTCAAATCAAGTCAAATTCGGCTTGCTCACTGCCATCAAATCGCGCTAGAGTTCACTTGGGAGTGGAGATTGGACTGAGACCACCTCGTTCAGATTGCTTGGTGCACAACTGAATGTGATTGCTGTGTTCTTACCTGCCTAAAGTCCCACACTGATGGTATGACCACAACAGGGGTTGATTCAAATGGACTCAACGCTGCATCATTGAAAGCTCCGTAAAACAAAATCCAAAATTAGTCACTGGTCCCCTTCAAGAAAAGTTCACTTTTTCGTCTTAAAGTGGTTCAAAAGTAAAATCAAAATAACAAAAACAAAAAACATCTTTTCTGCCTTCATGAAAACCACACTGGGCATAAGTAAAATGTTTCATAAAGTTTCATGTGAACGCTTTGCAAAATTTTATCTTCTGCTACTCATCTTCCAAGCTGCCTTCATGATGAAAAGTAATCCTGAATTGCAATTTAAGCTCCTCTAAACACACTGTGTATTAAAAGATTAGAACTGAAGCCTAGGTAGGAGGAAAGATTAGTTAAATATGAGCTTAGTAAAATAGCCTCTCTTCCAATTTTGGTTTAGGTTTTATTTTTATTTTTTTTGAAGTTCCATACATTTCTCTAATGTGAACCTGATCGCCTTAGGAACATTATGAACAGAAGAATGCTTTTGTTCAGTGATCATTCTGACAGATTTGGCTAGCCTAGCTTCTGGTTTTTTTTTTCTTCTTCTTCTTTTTCCTCCTCCTGTCATACTCTGAAGCATTTGTTCCATTTCAATGCCTTCTCCATTTCAAACAGGCCCTGCAGTACATTCTGGGTCTCTTCATATCTCGGTTGATATTCACAGAAAGGCTCAGAGTCGTCGTCTCCAATAAAAGCGTTAGAATAGTGCTCAAATCGTAGTTTAATGGTTGAATGATTCGGTCTGAATAAATCCAATGCAGATAGTTTGTTTACAGAATGATCACATTCGTGTGAGAAAGGCATACAAGTGATATCCTGTTTTC
This sequence comes from Ameiurus melas, assembly GCA_012411365.1. NCBI lineage: Eukaryota > Metazoa > Chordata > Actinopteri > Siluriformes > Ictaluridae > Ameiurus > Ameiurus melas. Next base: position 21,096,479 of record CM022752.1, read on the forward strand.
CTCCACAGCTTCGGGGAGATCGAAACGCCCATTATGACGAGAATATGCAGCAAGATTGAATGTGGAATGCACACTATGAGTGTACTGTTCTTTTTTCGAGAACAAAACATGTACTCAAACAGACTTAAAAGGGAACTTATTGAATATAATTTCCAGTTGTAGTTTGCGTAGGAAGCATTCGATTTAAAATGGCTTTGTCTTTAAAATGATATTTGTGCATCTGTTGGAAATGTTGGAAAAAGAACAACACAAGTTACTGTGCTGTGTTGGTTATTTGTGTGCCGATGCGAATTATGTCCTCGAGGAAACAATGAGAGTAAAGTAAGTCTTCTGAAGGGGTTAAGGAGCTCTTGATAATACATGATACATTATAACCTTGCATTATAACATACAACCTGGCTATGAATCTGGTAAATATATCATGTTATATGCATTTATAACATGTCATATAGTCTACATAAAACCTTCTAATGCCTGGCATAAGCATGCATAATGTAATTACTTTTAGTCACATGCATAGCACTTTACAAAATCATATAATTATTTCATTTATTTCATGTCAGGTTGTGTAATGCATTATATTTCTCCATAAGAACATTGTAAATGTTCATAATGCACTATAACTTTCATATAGCGCTGTACATATTTCACAAACAGGGTAAAACATTATGGAAAACAACTTTCCTTAATATCTCCTATGAATCTGTTATTCATAATGTATTGTATACTGTAAATATATATATTTATAAAGTGTCATATAGCATACATAATAGCTGTATAAATGTACTTAGAGTTGCATGTACAGTGAGGGAAAAAAAGTATTTGATCCCCTGCTGATTTTGTACGTTTGCCCACTAACGAAGAAATGATCAGTCTATAATTTTAATGGTAGGTTTATTTGAACAGTGAGAGACAAAATAACAACAAAAAAATCCAGAAAAACGCATGTCAAAAATGTTATAAATTGATTTGCATTTTAATGAGGGAAGTATTTGACCCCTCTGCAAAACATGACTTAGTACTTGGTAATGATTTGACGGTACATGGCCCCGTCCATCTGACCACAACACTTTCACCCAGTTGTCCTCTGGTGGTCAGATGAGACCAAAATGGAGCTCTTTAGCATCAACTCAACTCGCCGTGTTTGGAGGAGGAGGAATGCTGCCTATGACCCCAAGAACACCATACCCACCGTCAAACATGGAGGTGGAAACATTATGCTTTGGGGGTGTTTTTCTGCTAAGGGGACAGGACAACTTCACCGCATCAAAGGGACGATGGACGGGGCCATGTACCGTCAAATCTTCCTTAGCAGTACTAAGTCATGTTTTGCAGAGGGGTCAAATACTTATTTCCCTCATTAAAATGCAAATCAATTTATAAAATTTTTTACCTGCGTTTTTCTGGATTTTTTTTGTTGTTATTCTGTCTCTCACTGTTCAAATAAATCTACCATTAAAATTATAGACTGATCATTTCTTCGTTAGTGGGCAAAGTACAAAATCAGCAGGGGATCAAATACTTTTTTCCCTCACTGTATAGCACAATTTAAATCACAAACATACATAATTTAATAATTATATTTTAGTTTACATAGCACTTTAAAATATTTGATCATAAGAACATTGTACAGTAGGTGTCATATTAGATAATTATATAATCCTTTTAATATCTCATTATTAGAACACTGTAGACACTCAGGGTAATACAATACAACATAATACATGACAACTTGACTATGTATTATGTGTGTGTGTATGTGTGTGTATATATATATATATATATATATATATATATATATATATATATATATATATATATATATATATATATATATATATATATATATATGCGCATTTATAATGTCTCATACAGTCAACATGACACCTTATAATACCTGGCATAAGCCTGCATAGATGTAATTAGTTTTAGTTGCATGTATAGCACTTTATAAATGAAATAATTATATGACTACATAATGCTAGCATATGTAATGTGTTATAATATCTCTCCATGAGAACATTGTAAACATTCATAATGCATAATTTTCATATAGTGCTGTATTTATACCGTAAACAGGGTAATGCTTTATAGCATACAACATCTGTTAATAATTTCTATGAATCATTCATAATGTATTGTACATACATTTGTAATAAGAATATGCAGTGCTCTCCACTAATATTGGCACCGTTGGTAAATATGAACAAATAAGGCTGTGGAAAAAATTGTCTTTATTGTTAAATTTTTTTATCTTTTCTTCAAAAGACTCACAAAAAACACTCTGCTCTTATGAACATCAAATAATTACTATATATATATATATATATATATATATATATATATATATATATATATATATATATATATATATATATATATATATATATGTGTGTGTGTGTGTGTGTGTGTGTGTGTGTGTGTGTGTGCAACAATTATTGGCACCCTTTTATTCAATACATTGTGCTACTCCCTTTGCCAAGATAACTGCTTCTACTGAGTCTTGAATGGCAAGAGATCGGAGACCATTCCTCCATACAGAATCTCTCCAGATCCTTCAAATTTCAAGATCCATTCTGGTGGACTCTCCTCTTCAGTTCAAGTTCAGTTTCAAGTCAGGGGACTGGGATGGCCATGGCATGATCTTGATTTTGTTGTCAGTAAATCATTTTTGTGTTGATTTTGATGTATGTGTTGGATTTTTATTCTGCGGGAAGATCCAACCATGGCCCATTTTAAGCTTTCTGGCAGAGGCAGTCTGGTTTTCACCAGTAGAGACTTTTTTTTTTTAAACCTTTCCAAACAACTTGTGGTGATGTAGGTGACTTCAGATTGTAATTGTGGAGGTTTTCTGACCCCAAAACACAACAAAAATCTGCAATTCTCCAGCTGTGATCCTTGGAGTTTTTTTGGCCACTTGAACTATCCTCTTCACAGTGTGTTGAGACAATATAGGCACATGTCCAATTCCAGGTTGATTCAGAACATTTCCAAGTGTACTAAAAATTTTTTTTAATCAATGGGAATATACATCAAATATCTTTTTCTTTTTTTGTGAATCTTTTAAACAAAAGATCAAAAGGTTAAACAATAAAGACCATTTTTCACGGCCTTCTTTGCTCATATTTACCAAGGGTGCCAATATTAGTAGAGGACACTGTAAATACGAATGTTGGAGATGCACTGGGTAATACATTATAATATTATATTATACAGCTTAATGAATCCAGTACTCATAACGCATTATTACTATATATGCATTTATAAAGTCTCATTTAGTCTAGATGACACATTATAATTGTCTGGCATAGACCTGTGTCACAGCACTTTATAATGCACAAATATAATCTTTTGTAATGTCAGATTATGCTTATGCTACATATGCATGTGTCATATAGCCTACATGATACCTTATACTGCCTGACCTAATTCTGTATTAATGTTATGGTTAATAAAGTTATGGTTACATGCATATGTAGCATAATGTATGTATGTATTACATACATAATACAGTTATGGTTACATGCATAGCATTTTTAAAAGCAACAGTTTACATAACATGCTATTGCATCTGTTCATAATAATATTATGGAGACTCAAGATATAATGCACTATAACATACTTAAGTATAGTATTTTATCACTATCACAAATATGGCAATGCATAATGACATACAAGCAGTACTTCCTATAAGTTCATGGTTAATAAAGCATTAGACTGTATATTTATGATGGTATGCAGCCTACATGATACCTTATAATGACTGCCATAAGCCTGTATAAATATAAATAGTTTAGTTATATGCAGAGCACATTTTAAAGCATAAGTTCAAGACTTCATGATGTTAGGTACATAATGCAATATAATATCTCTTTGTAGACCTTTATAATGCATTGTAATAAAGAGTATGTTATAATATTGTATCTCTTTCACAAAAGGGCAATGCATTATAGCATGCAGCTTTCCGTAGTACATGCTATAACTCCAATAATGCAATAATGCAAGCTATTCCATGAAAGTGCAGTTTAAAATATGTTTCATAAAGCACTGGCAATGATTCATGCAAATAGGTATGGTATCCAATTTGCTTGGCCTATTGTAATTATCAAACAAAAAACATGTTGCCAAATCCTTTCTCAATCCACCAAAATTCTCCACTTGACATATGAGAGCTAAGGGGTTGAAGGAGCAGGCCTGTGTAACAATCTATTATTCAGACCTATTCAAAGTGTGCTTGTTGGTTCGAGTTACTTTAGAGCATCTACATAACAGTACTATCAGGTTGCGGCAGAAAAAAAAAAAAAAAACACCACAATGTTCAAAATATTAAGTGTGGCAGGTTCATCACAGCGGTCTTAGATGACTGTATTGTCACAAGTATATTATTTTTGAGGTTAGCTTAAGAATATTGACTTATTTTCCTTTGCATATGTAAGATAGTAAAAAACCTAAAAACAGTGGGAGAATTTCAGGCATATGTAATAATTCTTGATGATTTATTAGCAAACACAACTGTGCAAACAGTTACATCCTGTACTGTGCACTTCTTTATGTGTTTAATGTTTTATATCAGCCATCTCCACCCTTAATACAAATGCAAATACCCAACACCCATATGCTTGTAGTACCTCAGGTATGTTCATTTCTTTAATAATCCGCAGATAGAATACAACACTGATCAATGACAAACTGTCCTTATTTTCTGCACATTGAAAATATTATGGTCAATTAAACTGCAAAAATAACTTGTGAAATGTTATGGTTTGGAGTACTGAAAAAAAATAGAGAATGTGTATAGTGTCATCTGCAAATAACTCAAAGTCAACAGCAGTGAATAGACAGGCCTTTATCAGCTCTAGAGTTGTGGCCTTAGAGCAATTGCCTGCACCAGGTGGAATAACACCCACGGTCCCGCCCTCACTGCATGTGCAGCATGCAAATTCAACAAGGGCAGGTATCAGGTTCCTTATCCCACATTGACAATAGAAAGAGAGCTGACAGTTTGTAGTTGTATTCATTGTCAAGTCACTCAGGCTGGGATGCGCTAAGTTCGACATCCCAAACAAGGACTAAATATCCAGCTGACTGCCAAACCTGCCCGACCAGAAATGCCAATAGCGGACTTACTGGGAGTGCGCTTTGACATGCAGCTCCTGGTCAAGCTGACTGTGTCTGCTGCTGCTATTCTTTTTGTCACCTGGGTTTTCCGATTTTACAGCTCCAGGGCTCGAGGTCAAACACGGGCCAAGAAGAGACTCCCTCCTCCCAGGAGCACTCAACCAAGTCCTGAAACCTGCATCCCTTGCAAAACTGTTTTAGAACCTCTGAAAGAAAGCGAGAAAGGGGAATATGATGGAGAAAACCGGTCTAGGCAGTCCTCTGTGGATTTTGGGCAAGGCATTCTTCAACTACAAAACACAGATGCCATGGTTAAAAAGGAAGAGAATAAAGAGTTTGAGGACTTTGTGACCAGCACAGAGGGAAGTTCCTCGCCAACCTCTGGTGTGGAACGCAACACAGAAGCGGATACAAAGTTTGAGGACTTTAGGATGAATTCAGAGGGAAATTCCTCACCTTCCTCTGGTGTGGAACATAATATGGAAGACTTCTGGGATAAGGCAGAGAGAGAGGTCAAGGACTGCAAAACAGGACAGATTCTACTGACACCTGGTTTACTTGTCAAGGCAACAACAAGTCCAAGTGGACGTCGCTCGCCATGCCAGCTAAAAAAACTGGATGGTGGAGTTGAAGTTGGCAGAGAGCTCATGCAGAATATGGGTCATCCTGGTACTTTTTCCAGTTTCCAGTCAAAGGCAGAGATCAAAGTGGAAAATGCTGACCTGGTAATAGAGGGGCCCGGGGATCGAAGCACTGCAGTTCGTGGTAAGATTTATGATTATTTTGTTGAGACATCCTCACAGTCGTTTTCAGATTTAAGCCCCACCCACTCTATGAGTCCAACTTATGGACCATATGAAACTAATACTTTGTCCAATGTAACGGAGAAACCCCGAACACCAAGTCCTTTGCCTTCATCTTTAATCATAAGAGATCTGGAATTCTCAAATGACTCAGATAGGGTGTCTCAAGCGCCAATCAGATCAGAAACTGGAAGACTTCTGAGACATGGATTGATTCGCAAGGACAGTTATCTTGCTGCTGCTACAGAGTCAGAACTCCAGATCCCTTTCCCCCCTCCAGTGACTCGTAGCCGCTCACCAGCACTTCTAAATAAGCATTCAACAAACTCCCCAGAGTCACCTAAAGAAATACAAGAATTTGGTTGGAAATCCACTGAGGATCCACAAGTGGAAACGGTGGCTAGGGCCCAGTTTCTTCATTTTCCTGTAGAGAACATAGGAAAATCAGAACTGGAGAGTTTAACTGGAAAACTTCATTTGGGCAATTGTTTGGAAGCCCTGATGCTTGCCAAGAAACATGGACATGATGTTCTTCAGCAGGCTGCTCTGAGAGTTATGTCAGACAATTACTTCCAGGTCCTACGAGATCCAAACCTGTATGGTCGACTGAGGGCAGGTGAGCGAGACCAGATCCAGAGACAACGCAAGAGAGGCAGAAGATGCCTCATGGTGGCAGACATGGACTCCCCAGATTGGGCCAGAAGTCCATCACAGTCTACAGACTCCTACACTGTTAGAGGATCCAGTGGACTTTACTACTATGATGATTACAAAGACACCTGGCACCTTCAGTGCCAAATCCCTCAAGAAGTCTTATCCAAGGGCTGTGCAATGTGCACCATGGACAACTACCTGTTTGTAGCTGTAGGCTTCCAACGGACAGTGCCATCAAGAAAAGTGTTTTGCTACAACCCTGTGACCTCCATTTGGAGTGAAATTTGTCCAATGAATGAGGCCAGGCCTCACTGCAAGCTCGTGGCCCTACAGGACCATGTCTACGCCATTGGAGGGGAGTGTCTATCGACAGTGGAGCGTTATGACCCCAGGACTAACAGATGGACCTTTGTTGCACCACTGCCCAATGACACTTTTGCTGTTGCTCATCGAGCTACGGCTTGTAACGGCGAGCTCTTTGTTTCTGGTGGCACTCTGAAGTATACACTCTTGCGTTACAACCCCAAAACTGATGTCTGGAGACAGAGCTTGATTGTAGGCAGCAAAGAAAGGACAACTGAAATGATAGCAGTTCGGAGCTTCCTCTATCGGTTTGATGTTAATCCTTACATAGGGATCAGTGTGTATCGCTACCACGTTGTGGCCAGGCTATGGTATGAGTGCTGTTCCAAGCAAATACCCCACTGCCCCACCTTTCAGTGCATCGCTATGGATGATGTCATCTACTGTGTAAGTCGGCAGTTCACTATGAGGTTCTTAGCTGATGAAAAATCTCCAGGCTTTGTGGCAGATGATTTACAAATCCTCACAGCAGCTAAGGGTATTTTATTCCCTTTTGTTCTTGCCTTGCCTGATAAAAGCACTCTTCAAACTAGCGTTTGAGTTCAGTCAGCTCAGCTGAGAAAAAGACTGACGCACTCAGAGTTCATAGTTGGAGACCATATTAAGTTACTGGAATGCACAGTTGTCTTAATCAGTGGCAGTCGAAGTGAAATATCAAGGCTATTAAAGCCAGTAATTGTAAAGCTAGATCAGATTTAGTGTGCACTCCCAGTGAGATAAATCTGCCGTTCCAATGAGAGCTGTTTGTTATCAGAGTTTTTCAGTCCACTCTTGGGTCTAAGTAAACTCTTAAATCTTGCTAATGTCTAGTGCTACTGCTTAAAGTGTTTCACTCGAATATACTGCTCCAAAATGCTATAAGCAAAATGTCAGCTAATCAATATGTAGAGTGGAGCCATGCTGCAATTTGCTGTAATGAATAACACAAATGCTCGTCATTTCCAAGATTTATGAAGGATGGAATACTTTGCTCCCACGCCCATTTGAGAACTTGAACTCGTGAATAATTCAAAAGGATAAATTAACAAATGCTGACTTTTTTCCACTGTCCTTCATTGACATCAATGTCTTGACTTTTATGTTTATCACTTTTTAGGTAAGTCAAATGAAAACTGCTGAAAGTAGTAAGGCTAATGCTGTTGAATACTAGTTTTGCCACTGAATGTGTCTATTATAAGTTTCCAAATGTGTAATATATTTTCAGCAACATAATCTCATGTGGGATAGCCTGTGTAGAGTGGGTAGCATTACTGCCACATAGCTCCAGGGTTCAATCCTGAGCTCGGATTACTGTTCGTGTGGGGTTTCACATGGTCTCCCTGTTTTTTTTGTTACCTCCCATCTCTCCAAATGTCCTTGTAACCCTAACATTAACCCTCATATCTTTTCATGTAACTTGAGTTGTGCATATGCATACAATGAGACCATCTCAATTTTCAGAATACTCAGTGTCAAATTTCACTTTCTGTATGTCACATGTAAATATTATATATGTAATATATTTTTAAAAATATTATATATTATAAACAATGTACTTACTATATTGAGTGTGTGTGTGTGTGTGTGTGTGTGTATATATATATATTCTGAGTTCAACTTATATGATGTGCTTGGAAGGTTTCTGTACTGTAGAATAAGCTTAGTTATGCTGTTTAGCTATGCTGTTCAATGCAAATTGTTCAAATTATGCTAATGAAATAATAAAGCCTGGACTATAATGTGCCTTATAAATACATGTGATCAATTCTTTGATGGCTTAAAACAGGACAAGGAGTTTCAAACAAAGCTGAGAAGAAAAAAATACTGAATGATATACCGTACCATGCCTGCCTGCTCACTTGTTCATGATCTGTAACGATGGCACCATCATGTGGATGTTTACCACGAGTCAACAGATTCTAAACTGCTTGTGCATAAACTGGAGAGAGAGATTAAAAAAAAAACATGCACAGTTAAAATGTAGGACCTACTAGCAAGGGCTGCAGAATTGATCTGCATTTTCAGACAGCAGCAAAAGGTGTGACACAGCTGCTTGACCATGAGATGTAAGCGTCCTTGATTGCATAATTAAACACTTTGATTTGTTGTAATTAAACACCTAATGGGATGGGAGTTTGGACAGGTCCCTTCAGAATCTCCTCCTGAACGAGTCAGCCATTTCCCCAGCACACATGGACGATTTGAACGCTGCACGGCTCAACAAGGCTATTCTGGGACAATAACGAAGCAAATTATATCCACCCCGCATCCAAATCTGGGCAAGAAATAGAATTTGCAGTCTGTTATTGGATAAATTGATAAACATGGCTCAGCAAATAAAACCGGTTTTATTTCTCTCTCTCGTGTACGTACATACACACGCTCACAATAATAAAAAGAGACATTTGCCTTCCCACATAGAAAACTAGTGATAAAATGCTCAGAAGATTCGAAATTACATTCCAAAATGAAAAACACAGCAAAGGGATAGTGAACAAGCCCAACTGTAAAATACGAAGAAAATAAATCAATGATGTTTCTTAATTCAATTGGACTTCACATGTTCAATTCACATGTTTACTGGAAGTGATCCTCCTGCCTTCCTAAAGTATTTTTCCCAGGTGATAGTTAATCAAAACAATGTTTCACAAATGTAGCACAAACAAATAAGGCTTTCTGCTGTTGATGGGGTCTAGAGTGACATCCATAAATGCAGAATGTAAAAGAAATTAAACATTAAAAATCTGCATTTGTTTTTTTTTATCAAATCAGCACAAAGTTTTACAAATCAGCACAAATGTTGCACAAACTATCAGAACAGTAAGATAACATAAAATGTGGTTAGGGATACCCAAGAAGAAGAACAATATATTATAAAAACATGTTAAAATGCACTTTTTTGTGCATAATAATGCATTTTATACAGTAATAAAGCGCTGTTGAATTCTCGATTTTGATTGATTAATTTTCAATAACAATAACTCTGACAGAAGTTCTGGGTGCATGGCAAATCGCAGGTTTATATTAATGCTCATGTTCTAATATGTTATCATTTCTATAGTAACAACTCATTCATGGCATCTTGTATGGTGAACACGCCACATAATCTAAACCCAACTATAAATAGATTTTTTTTCAAGTGTTATCTAACATATAAAAATGTGTATTTAAGCAATATGGCACGAACAAGAGTGCGGTTATACCCAATACCATCACAGCTGTAATTCGGCCGCAGGCAGGAGCCTGCAGTGTGAGTGCCGTAGGAAATCACAGCTGTGCATATGTTCAGTATAACTGCACTCTTGCTTGGGACATATTGCGTAATTATACATTATACACATTTTTTGGGTTTAGATAATATAGTGTGATATTGCTTTTTATACAAGAAATGAATATAGACCAAGTGGCATTTCAGATACAGTATGTCCAAATGTTGCTTATTTTTTGCTTCGTTAGTGAAAATAGGTCCCAAAGAAGCTATGCTTACTTTATATAATGTTGGCTAGCTAGCTCATATTGAGTTGTACATTCCTGTTAATTGTGCTTCTGGTGCAATTAGCGGCCCTTCTTCCTTTTCATCTTCAACTGACAAGCTTTCATATTTTAAACCAAAATTTGCCATGTCTGCTTATGATGTTGCTAACACTACTGTAGTAACTGTTCCAAACCAGAAAGTGAAATTTTACATGACGAACACAGATGAGCAGAACAATACACACACTGAAACATCCCAGTGTGGTTATAGGAAATATAAGGACTCTTGGAACCCCGCTTGACCAGTCAAATTAGTGGAACTCTTCGTATAATCATTGATATGGGGATGATTTCTGAAAGTAGACATTTATTTAACATTTATAGTTAACATTTATGAGTCTCCAGTATCAGTGGTTTTTCCACCATGGGAAAATCTTCAGGACAAAGGACTTTGTGGTTGCTTGGTAACAAGACACGTTGGGGTTTTTTAAAGGCTGCTAAGTGAAAAATATTGTTTATAGATGCTATAATATACTGTAAATAATTAACTTACTTGTCTCACGGACATTCCACAACATTAAACATAACAATAACTGGTTCAAATGCTTGCTACGTGAATAATTTGTTGGTATTCATTGGTAAATTGTTGTGATTTATGAGAAATAAAACTCTTTAGGATGTGAAATAATCAAATCCCATGTGCTGGTGGTAGAAGTGACTCCAACCTTATATATTAATGGATGTAACTCAAAATCTAGCCTAGACATTCTCAAAATTGCATATCCCTGGAAAAGTAAGTCTGTTAAATAACAACATGGACAATTTGTACGATATCTTTTTCTTTATTAAGATGCATATAAATGCTATTTAGAATTACTAATATAACATATATGTGCATTTTTCCCAAACAATAAATATGATATAGGAAGGGTTACACACATGGCAGGGGTGACATTGGTCTAGCAGAATTTCCTGGCATGTGGTTTATTTCCAGGTCGTTCTTTCTGATGGAGGTCAGGCGTGGCACTCTGGCATACCGAGGCTGACAGAATGCATCTGTGGGGTGCACTGGATACGCCGCTCTGTACATACTGAGCATGTGTGACCCCGCTTGCTGCTTCTCCAGCTGTGCTCGCCAAAGCTCTGTCAGACCGTAGTTGGTCGGAGGGCCTGGGAATATATGTGTGTGTGTGTGTGTGTGTGTGTGTGTGTGTGTGAAGGAGAATGAGAAAGAGGGAGAAGGAAGGAGGAGGAGAGCAGGACTCAGGACTCAGCTGTTCTGTACTGCAATCATTAATTAGCTCGCTGACAGATTTGGAGCATATTCTATCGTAACTTTTAACTACTGCTACTTGCAACTGCAAGCAAGTGACAATGCAACAAATTTCACTACTTTACAAAAAAAATATTTAAAAAAAAAAAAACAGCAAATAGTCCACTATAGAGTCCTTGAATAACATGTCGTCTAATACATATTAAGAAAAGTTACTCTACTGGTGCCTGCACAAAGACACACTCGTGAGATTATTTAACCTTTATGCCAAGTACAAATGGCCCCACTTTAAAATTTGAAGTGGAGCATTAAATTCTAATACAACAACATATCAGATCACTGAAAAAGAAAAGGGTCTGTCAAACGACACAATTTCTTATTCTCATTTATGTGAGACGGCTTTATCTATTATGATATATATTGTGTAATACCGTACTTAAGAAAGGTGTTCATAGAGTGACTCGACTCCTATATAAGCCAATCATGACCACTGATATAATCCTACATTAGTGTTTTATAAAGAAGCATTACAAACAAACATCAACTGCCATATCAGCTGCTTTTGTCAGTTTTAATGTCAAGTGACCTTTGGTTCAAGTAACATAAAGGTAAAGTGACAACTTAAAACTCAAAGGTAAAACATCTTCCATATGAATACCTCCTTTATAACATAGTGAAGGTTGTAAGCGTGCAAATGACACTCTAATGTCAGAGCAACTGTGTGTATATTTTCTTTAAAGTGTGTTTTAAATGGCTTATACAATTTGTTATAAATACTTATGCCAAAGCCATTATACTATGCATAATGATAACAAACTATGTATATTTTCCTCACCATGAATGAGGAAACTAGTACCATGAGTACTATTCTTATTAAAGTTTATGATGAATAATGTCATGACACTCTAATGACAGAATTCAAACCTGAATGTATGGTTTAGATGTTTGATATTATGTCACATTATTATAATCATATGTCTATGACATAGTAGAGGTCCTCATGCATCATTCTGGAAAGTGTCTTAACATGTCACATGACCTTATGCCGTAGATATAAGTAGTAGACTCGTTTTATGTCAACTTGACATTAAAATTGACTTATCACTATTAATGTAAGTGTATGTCAGCTGTCAAGTATGGCTTATGTGGACTTCATGTAGCCTTATAACACACCCATAGTTGTTACTCTAATGTTTATAGTGTTAACAATTGACATGAAAATTATTGGTTATAAACTGGATATAACTGGCTATAAACTCAGATATAAACCATATCCATGGTGGTAAGTAGTGAACACGATATAAGGGTTAATACCATGAAGCGGATGGTCTGATTTCTCAGGGATCCAACCCATCTTGTCAGTGTGCCAGGTGCGGAGCTTGGGAAGGCCAGAGGAGCTACGTCGACCATAAGACTCGTCATAGAGAGTGACCAGGTAATGTGAGGCAGGCGTGTTATGATGGGAGAAGAGGAGTCTGGTTGGAAGACCCTGAACACATGGATGATACAAATAAATTAGGAATAATTGTTTTATTTTAAGCCACATAGATGTCTGGCTCATTCCATGACATGTAAGAAAATAAGGGATCACTTTAATTGAAACCTGCATAAGACTGACATAACCAATCCTAAACATGTCATAGCAGATGTTAAACTGTAACGAGGTGTAATTGTGTTGACAGCTTTTGTCAGTCTCCTCTCTGTGTGTGTTCTAGTTTAATTACATCTTTTTAAGTTTTATAACACTCTATGCAATCTGTCATAAGACTCAAATTAGTGATATCTGCTACCACTTCCATCAATCCATTTTCCATACCACTTATCCTACACAGGGTTGCAGGGAATGACCTGTTATAAAATGTGCTAATGAGTGTGCATTAGCAAGTGACATAAATGATCAAACATTATAACAGCTATGATGACTTTCACTAGTAATGCTAACATAACATTATGCCAGTTATACAGTATGCTGAATTTATGTCATATGGAAATAATCGTAAATATCACTTTCTTGCTGGGAAAAATTCATGATAACATCTACATGTTTGGACATTTCAGCCCCGAGTTCTCCAAATCCTAGCAAATAAATTCTGGTTTCAACTGAAATTTCACAACCTACTTTAGTTCTTTCATAGATAAGAAATAGAGCTTTATTCTAATGCAAGATCATTTTTGATTAAAAATGACATAAACCAGTTTTATCTAGTAAATGAAATGCGTGAATACTTTTGAGTTAGAACAATGGGAAGTTTTCCCATCCTCACGAATGCTCTCACATGACATGAATGCAGCAATATGAGCAAAAATTCCTTTTCCTCATGCTTGTGTGTATTTTTAATCACATGATCATGTACATTTTTATCATGTGACTCAAACCTCAGATCTACGCAGCGCCGTCCGTCTCACGATCACATCCGGCCTGTGATCCATCTGAGGCCTGAAGTCCAGCCTATAGCTGCTGTTTACTGTCTTACACTCCTGAGAGAACTGACACACACACACACACACACAAATATAGAGCATCTCCAAATAATGAGCATATACAAAACGTCAGATCTTGTGTGGTGTTCCTGGTATGCAGTTGTTAGTACCTACCAAAAGTGGTCAAATGAAGGACAACCACCAGAAGATGGCACTAGGATGCACTATGGGAAGAAGACAAACCAGTGGAGGCAGTGTGATGCTCTGGGAAATGTTTTACTGGGAAACCTTGGGTCCTGGCATTCATGTGGATGTTACTTTGACACCACGTACCACCTACCTAAACATTGTTGCAGACCAGGTACATCCCATTATGGTAACAGCATTCTCTAATGGGAGTGGTCTCTTTCAGCAGGATAATGTGCTCTGCCACACTGTAAAAACTGATCAGGAATAGTTTTAGGAACATGACAAAGAGTTCATGGCGTGGACTTGGCCTCCAAATTCCCCAGATCTCAATCTGATCACGTATCTGTGAACACTCAGCATTAAACTCCTTTTATTTCCAGCAAATTTCTTAACATGTGTAAATATTTGCATTAACATAAAAAGATTCAACAGCTGAGACAATAACTGAACAAGTTTCACAGACATTTGACGAACAGAAATGGGATAATGAGTCCCTGAACAAAGTGGGGTCAATATCAAATGTAGCAGTCAGTATCTGGTGGCCACCAGCTGCTTTAAGGACTGAAGTGCATCTCATCCTCATGAACTGCACCAGATTTGTCAGTTCTTGCTGTGAGATGCTCCCCCACTCTTCCACCAAGGCATTTGCAAGTTCTTGATCACGTCTTGGAGGACACATGGTTACACGTGGTTTGCCACTGCAAGGATGATCAGCTGTCCTTGATGTCTCCCTGTAGCACTGTCTTAGGCATCTTACATTACAGACATTGCAGTTTTTTATTGCTCTGGCCACATCTGCATTCCTCATGCCTCCCTGCAGCAGGACTATGGCATGTTCACACAGGTGAACAGCCACCCTAGGCATCTTTCTTCTGTAAAGTAAAAGGTTTCTTTAGTGTCCTAAGTTATTGTGACTGTGACCTTAATTGCCTACCGCATGTAAACTGTTCTTGTCTTTAGGACTGGTCCACAGGTGCATGTGCAATAATTGTTTATGATTCATTGAACAAGCATGAAAAACATTGTTTAAACCCTTTCCAATAAAGATCTGTAAAGCTTATTTGGATTTTACAAAATTATCTTTAAAATACTGAAAAAAAGTCTCCTGAAAAAGGACAGTTTTGCTGAGTTTATATATAACTTCTTAAAATTAAGTTAACACTTATATCACACATTGGATCTTGATGAACGAAATATTCAAGTTGAAACTCTTTATTTACATACATCGTTCGTTGACAACAAAATGATGTGACACTGGTCAACAAATTGAGGGCTGAATTCAAAATCACACGAAAATCTAAGTAAAAAATTTAAATTACATGCTGATCCAACATGTATGAATTTCATAACGGCAACTCATAATGTGTCAGTAGTGTGTATAGCCCCCACGTATGCACTCTGGACGTCTGGACATGCTCCTGATGAGATGGTGGATGGTGTCCTGGGGGATCTCTCCCAGACCTGGATCAGGGCATCATGGAACTCCTGGACAGTCTGTGGTGCTACTTGGTGGCTTCGGATGCTCTAATACATAATGTCCCAGATAATCTCAATTGGATTCAGGTCTGGGGAACATGAGGGCCAGTCAATGGCATCAATGCCTTCGTCCTCCAGAAACTGCCAACACAGTCTGGCCACATGAGGCTGGGCATTGTCATGCACCAGGAGGAACCCAGGGCCCACTGCACCAGCATAAGGTCTGAGAATGGCTCTGAGGACTTTATCCCGGTAACTAAGGGCAGTAAGGCTGCTTTGTATGTTTGCTAGCACATGGAGGACAGTCCAATTCTACGAGAATATTCCTCCCCAGACCATCACTGACCCACCGCTAAACCGGTCATGCTGGATGATGTTGGCAAATGCCAATCGAGCTGCATGGTGCTGGGTTATGAACACAGGTCCCACTAGAGAATGTGGGTCCTCATGCTACCCTCATGGAGTCTGTTTCTGACAGTTTGGTCAGAAACCTGCTCACCAGTAGCCTGCTGGAGGTCATTTTGTAGAGCTCTGGCAGTGCTCCTCCTGTTCCTCCTTGTACAAAGGAGAAGATACGGGTCCTGCTGCTGGGTTGTTGCCATTCTACGCCCCTGTTGAACTCTCTACGTGTAATGACCCGTCAACCAGTATCATCTCCATGCTCTTGAAACTGTACTGGGAGACACACCAAACCTTCTTGCAATGGCACATATGGATGTGCCATCCCGGAGGAGCTGGACTACCTGAGCAATCTAATTGGGTTGCAGGTACTGCCCCATGCAACAAATAGTGACAAGGACCAGAACAAAACACAAAACTAGACAGGTTGGTAAGTAAAGAAAAGGAGAGAGCAATTGTCTGTGGCCATCACCTACAAAACCATTCAGTTTTGGGGGGTTGTCTTGCTATTGCCTCTCCCATGCACCTGTTGTCACTTTCATTTGCACCAAATCACTTATGCTTCCTCATTGGACAGACTGATATCCCTGAAATTTAATGGATGGATGGATGGATGGATACACTGATAGCCAAGTGTTAAAGTGGTTAAAAAAGAAATGGCTCAATGGCAGCACTGAGCAATCGAAGTGCACGATCAGCAGCCTTATCGATCGCTGTTGTTTTTCCAGCACATCTTTCTCTGAGTGGTATGAACAGTCGGCCAGGGCAGTGCTATTTGTCTACTATTTAAACACCCCAGCTGTGCTGAGTCAGCTTAATCGCACATCTCTAATCACTTTTGCAAAGATCTCGAGTCTTGCTGAAGGAAATCTTGCCCTATCAGGGTTTGAATCACACCGTGTGAATTAACACAGTTTGAAGATAAACTGTTTGCAAGAACAGCAGGCGTTTGGTGATTGTGACTGAGGGTAAATAAATGTGCACATGAAACAAACAGGAAATGATTTCTTCCAAATAAAGACAAAGACCCAAGACAACTATTTGGACCTCCAAGGAAATTCAGAAGCTTATTGACATTTTTGAAGTACATAATTTTTTTTTAAATAACCATTTTTATGTTATTTTTAATTGATTTTAATTAGAAATAGCTGAATAATGTATTTTGCAGGAACAAGATGCATAGACAGAATAACAGTCAGATTAGAGACATTTGAACGTTTTACTTATTAAATTTGTTAAGTTCTTGCAAAAGCAACAATTTATTTTCCATTAGCATCATGATGCCTCTTGCCAAATGTGTTCCTACTTCGGAAATAAACAGTATAACAAACTAAAAGCTGGAATGGTGTCTCTATTTTGCTTATTTATTCACTTTATATATACTACTGGTGTTTCTATGAGATGTATGTAAAATTTATAGATTTAATTTTCTCATTTCTGCATGGTTTAGCGATCTGGAGAGGTGCAATTCGATAAACATTGTGGAGTTATAAAAGCTTTAGGGAGCTGTAATCACAATAATCATAAACTTGCGATGCAAGCAATTGTCGCTTATTAAATGTTTCAGTGTGTAACATTTGCTGAATGACACTAATGAAAAGCAATACGGTTTCACATTGTTTCACATGGTGTAATTGCTTTTTTTTTTTTGCTCTGGCATGCAATCTTTTCCATAGTGTACATTCTGGTGGCAGAAATTTAAATAATACTGCTGTAATAACCAATCAGGATGCTCCTATGCAAAGAGTTGTTCTTGCTTGAAGATTTGCACGGGTTAAGCTAGAAATAAACAAGAAATGAACATGAAGTGCTAACTTGATGAAATACAATATAAGCAGAGTTATAGATACATCTGGTGTAAGTGACAGCTAGGTAAAAACTGATATGTAAACAAATTTTTTGGCTTTATCATTGCCAAGAGCAGGCTACAAAACAGACTAAGACAAGGAAGTATGCAGCAGAAAAGAAAGCATGCAGAAAGGATGAATGGGATATTTGCACATCACTAAACTGTGTTTAATTCTAAAAACACATAACAGAAAAGAAGATCTTGAAGTTCTTTTGGATGGTTGATCGATCAAGCTTTCTGAATAGGCTCCACTTGGAAAACACTCCTTTAACGATTCCTCTAGTGGGACAAACCCACAAAAGTATTATATGAAGATTTTCTGCTGTATATTGTGATGTTGTACAACCACAAATTTATGAAAAAGTTGGGACAGTATGGAAAATTTAACAAAAAAAAAAGTCATTCGAAAATTCAGTTCACCCTGTACTATATTAAAAGCACATTATTAACACATTATTTGATGTTTTACTATGTGGATTAAATTATTATTATTTTTTTTAAAATATACACTCATTTCAAATCTGATAACTGCAAAACATGGCAGAAAAGTTAGGACAGTCGACTGTTTACCACTGTGTAACATCACCTTATCTTTTAATAACACTTATTTAGCATTTGGGCGCTGAGTGAAGACACCAACTGGTTAAGTTTAACAAGCGTATTTTTCCCCCATTCAACCATTATGCATTTCTTCAACTGTGCAATTGTACGGGGCCTTTGTTAAATTATGTATATATATGTAACGTGTACATATCTTTCAGCATTAATTGTGCCCTCACAGAAGTGCAAGATACCCATGCCATGGGCACTAACACACCCCCATACCATGAGAGACACTGGATTTTTGGATCTGACGCTGATAACACCTTCGATGGTCCTTTTCCACTTTGGCCTGGAGAACATGACAGTTGTTTTGTCCAAAAACTATTTGAAATGTCGACTCGTTGGACCACAAAACACGATTCCACTGTGCTACTGTCCGTCTCAGATGAGACTGAGCCCAGAGAAGTGGCCGGTGCTTCTGGACAGTGTTGATGTGTGGCTTCTGCTTTGCACACTAAAGCTTTAACTTGCATATGTGGATGCAGCAGTGAATGGTGTCGACTGACAAAGGTTTACTAAAGTATTCCTGAGCCCATGTCAGGATATCCATTACAGACTCATGACGGTTTTTAAGTCAGTGACATCTGAGCGATCGGAGATCGTGCACATTCAGAAGTGGTTTTTGGCCTTGCCCTTTATGCACTGAGGTTTGACCGGATTCCATGAATCTTATAATTATATTGTACAGTATAGAAGGTGAAATGCCCAAAATCCTACCGATTTGTCTTTGGGGAATGTTGTTCACTGACGCATCTGTTGGCAGATTGGCGAGCCTCGACCCATCCTCTCACTTGAAGGACTAGGCCTTTTTTGGAGGCTCCTTATATACTATGATTAGATGACTCCCTCACCTGTTTCACATCAACCTTCATATTTCGACTTGTAACACCACTATTGTCCTAAATTGCCCCTGTCCCAAATTGTTTGGAACATGTTGCATGCATCATTTTCAAAATAAAAGTTTACCTTCAAGAGACTATGCAGTTGATTATGTAAAACATCAAATACCTTGTCTTTATAAATTTTTGTTTAAATACAAGTCAAAGTACATTTACAAATCACTCTTCTTTGTTTTTATTAGCATTTTCCATGCTGTCCCAACTTTTTCTGAATTGGGGTTGTAAATATTTCATACACCAACGGTTATATGGATAGTTAAGGTTCTTTGCCTGTTAAAAGGAGCAAAAGAGAAACACAGTTTTTAAGCTAAATACAATAATAAACATAATTGTTGAAGCATGTTCTTTGAAAAATAAAAAACTTTGAGAATTGCAAGTATTAAGTTAGCTGAAATTAATTCATCAATCAGCAACAATTTTTATAGCAATTCTATTCTAATTTCTATATACCCTATATTCAAGATCATGTATATATAAAAATGTAACCTTGATCATTCTGAGATTATAGCCTAACGAGGCAAATGTATGATGATCAAGAGTTTTATACAGATTTTTGCTTATGTCAGAGTTGAATTTGTGCTATTCTAGTGGCAAATTATTTTATTTTGAAACATTTTTTTTCTAGAAGGAGTAAAATTAGGTTTTATCATTATATTGCATTTCCTTATAAACATACTATTCGATGTTCCCAGGAACAATGCAAGGTAACAGATTTGTAAAGTTAAATGAATGTTATTTTTATATTAGATCTATTAAATTAAATGTGCATGTTTGTAAAGGTAGTATGTTATTTAAACATAATTGTTCTGTATGGTAGTTTAGTTTTCAAAGTTTATATTATGTTCCCAAAACAGTTGGAAAAATTCATTCACAATAATGCCATTACAATGTTATTACATTACATTTAATCTGTTAAGTTTTTGTGTCACTGAATTAATGCAACAGCGGGAGTAAAGTGATACCTGCAGTCTCTCCTCGGCCCAGTTGCCTACGAGCACTTTGTCGGAGTATTTCTGCTCAATCCTCCAGCCCGGCTGCTTCCACTTATCATACGCCATGTCCTTTTCCTGCATGATGCACCTTCACCGTCTTCTCATGCAACAGAAACACTGTTACGTTTACATTCGGATTGATGAGAGAAATGATAGCAGCTCCATTGTATTGCAGTCACAGCAGGGGGGAGGAAGGAGGGGTCTGTTACTATAGACACGGCAAACACTTACTAAGAATTAAGCTCAGATTCCGCACAATGAATTTCATTATTAATGAGGCTTCATCTGCAAGACTGGAGAAGTAGATGACTATATACACAATCAGAAGAACAAAACAAAACTTAATATCAATGTTAATGTGGCAAAATAATGTTTAATACAGAATTTATTTAAAAACAAAATAGACATACAAATATACAGAGGACAGTAACTTTTAAGTGATATTGTTTCGTTGTTTTTTGTTTTTTTTTGACTAATTAACAAACACATTTTACACAATGGGCAACCTAATACACATTAATTATTATTAGAATTAATTTTTGTCTGCCATTTTGTCCTAAAGGGTGCATAAACATTTGTATTAACTGTAGAAGCTTGTACATTTCTTTTTGCATTTGGATCGCTGCCAGTTGAGAATGGATCACAGTCTACAGTTCATATTTTTCTGACAATTTAACACAAGACAAATGGACAAATGTAAGCGGGTTTATGTGCTGTAAGTCTATTTTGATTTATGCTTTTATGTCACCGCAATGTTCATGGCTTATCACATGTATGTAATATTTCAATTAATTTATTATTAAGCAGTGCTCAAGCGTTTTTCCCCCCATACGTGGGATTACCACAGACAAGAATTGACACATTACCCTGTACTACAATATACTCTATACTCACTTACAATGGAAGTCTAAGGGCAGCTATTGAACTCCATTAACTAACATACTTACATAAATTCTTTCTTGAAAGTGTGATGATTAAAAGAGAATTATCACACTTTCAAAAAAGAATTTATACAAGTACGTTAGTTAATGGAGTTCAGTAGCTGCTCTTAGACATCCATTATGAGTAAGTACTCTGTACTGCCCTTAGAGCTCCATTGTGAGTACTGTACATTACCTTGTACTACAAAATACTCAATACTCACTTACAATGGAAGTCTAAGGGCAGCTATCGAACTCCATTAATTAACACACGTTCATGAAATAATTTATGTAAGTATGTTAGTTAATGGAGTTCAATAGCTACCATTAGATGCCTGTTGTAAGTAAGTACCCCGTACTGCCCTTAGATTCCATTGTAAGTACAATACCCTGTATTAAAAAAATACCCATTACTTACTTACCTGTCTGTACAGGATTTCGCTGCGTTGTTTGGGTCTATTGAGTTCCACCAGGCTGTGAAAAAATTTAATTATTGAGTGCTTCACAAAAAAGAGACAAAGAAAGCTCATCTTTTATAAAAAGGATAATCAATTTATTACTTTGAATGATGACATGCGAGTTTTGTTGATATCGTTGCTATGCTCTTTATACAAAAGCTATTTTTGCACATTAATCACACTGTAGACTTTGGCCTCGACTGTATACCAGTAGGGGGCCTGACCGAACAGGCTAAATTTTTTTGTATAAACAATAATTGACAACAACTTAAACGCCCTTTATATGTGAATTTGGATTAAACAGGGTTTCAGTTTTTTCCTCTGTAAAGGAAAACGCATCAAAAGTCCTGCCTGTGCTAGTCACACACAATACAGAGTGGAACTTCCAGGCCTCAGAGCGTCTTTATGTAACTGACAATGTGCTCCATGGCCTTGACTGCAGCAGGGAAGCTCAGCCAACCCTTGTTGAAGAAGTTCATAATGCCATGGAAGCCATCAGGGACGTTATACCATGTGACCTTGACTCCCAGATCCTGCAGCCTCTTCCTGAACAGAATCCCATCATCCCTCAGCACGTCGTACTGGCAAGTCATGATAAAAGTGGGCGGTGTGAGGCGGAGCACTTCATCCTCAGCCAGCAAAGGTGAAATCCCTGTCTCGAGACCACCTTTAACTATGTGATACACTTCACCATCGTGGGTTGTCACCACCTGCTTTCGGGCACCATCTTGGAATTCGGGTGGGAGGTTCGAAGGGTCGAGCCACTTGCTGTAGTGCAGTTTTAGCTCGGCGGGAACATGTCTGCCCTCGAGCACATCCTGGCACACAGACATGTCACCATTTAGGTACTGGAGGTAGTAGAAGACCGTACGTGCACGGAACAATAAAGGCACAGCGTGGTTCTGCTGATAAGAGGGCAGGTTAAAGTCGGCCATCTGTAGAGCTGGGTAGATGAGGACGAGGCCACAGGGTGACGGCAGATGCCCATCCGGGCTTGTAGCCAGCCTCTGGCTGAGAGCGGCTGCCAGATTACCGCCTGCACTGTCTCCTCCCAGTGCCACACGGAGCGGGTCCACATTGAACTCAGCTGCCACAGACAGGAAATGATGCGTAGCGAGCTCGCAATCATCTAATGCGGCAGGAAACCGGTGCTCAGGAGCGAGTCTGTAACTACCAGGATAACACAATGTTTTATTATGCTTTCATAACAAACGAATAATTAAATCATTTAAAAACTCATTTCAGAGTAGAAATATCACAAGATATGATTACTGAATAATAATCATAAAACAAATCGCTTTAAAATAACATAACATGAGATGTATATCATTTTCTATTCTTATTATATTATTATTTTATTAGGGTGAAAAAATTGTATAATATAAAAAAGTATAATATACAGTTATATAATTATATAATATATGTGTTACAATTATACTATGTTTTACATACAATTATACTAGATTTTATAACATTTTTAAATGTTTAAAAGTGTAAAACTATTGTGCATATTTCAATTTAATAAAATTTTAAACTTTCACTAAACAAGTTTTTTAAAAGTTTTTTTTAAGTTTTATATAATAATAATAATAATAATAATAATAATAATAATAAATAAATAAATAAATAAATAAATAAATAAATACACATTAATAACAACATAAAAAATTGTAAATTCATTTTAAATTATCTTTTTTTTAAGGTTTAAAAGCATAAAACAATTTGAATCCTAAATTAAACATCATTTATAATCTAAAATGAATTTATTTTTGGCATAAAAATTAAATGAATGGATATTTAACTTTTTTTACATGACATAATTTTAACAAAAGAATTTTCAAACTCGGAAATACTTGTTTTAATTTAAATTTAATTAAAATGTACAGTATAATAAAATTCTTTACTACACGTTAATGAATTAATTTAAAGAATTACATTCTGAACATTCTTCAAAATTCTTACATTAACATTTTTATTATTTTTTATTTTTTTGGTAAAAGAGACGTCTTGTGTTTCTTACCCAACAGACACGACTACGGTATCGCTCTCTTTTGCAATGTGCCGGCAAACTTCACCGTACAAGTCTAAAAAAACGTGTAGAAAAGATGACATTACTAATCATTTACACAAAACAAACAAACAAACAAGCTGTGAGTCTCACCAATGCTGCCGACGACCCATCCTCCTCCATGAAAATACATGAGACCTCGTCTTTTCTGCTCTGAAACCGTGGGCTCGTAGATCCTCACTGGCACGCCGGCAAAGGTCGAGTCTTTAATGCGAAGTCCAACAGGAGGTGGACGTTTATTGCCAATCATGAAATCCGAACACCATCGACTAAAACGCACCTGATGACATAAACCCAGGCGCTCCAGGATACGACCCTGAGACAAGATTAATTAAAAAAAAACACAAAATTCTATTTAAGCTTAAACTTTCTTATGTTTCTTTCAAATTTCTCAACTTTCTTTCATATGGACCTTTTAGTTAGCAATCTTGATTGAAAATTTGTGACCTCAAAAAACTAGCATGCTAGCTAGCGTGCTATATTAACCTGTTGTTGGCTAATGCTAGCTAAGGTCAGTATTTTTATTACTGTTAGTGAGCTATGTAGTCAATAATAGCCATGTTGGTCAGCAGATCATTTTAGTTAGCGAGGTAATGTTAGCTTAGCTACCTAATTAACATCAACAACTAAGGATCTCAATCAGCTCCCTGGTTCAGTAGTCAGGCCATCGATCAGTGAGGCGGCCATTTTAAGGTCTGTCTCAGCCACAAAATCCTTCCAGTGCACTGGAACGTTTGCTCCCTTGTTATCGTTGTCGTAGCTCTCAAATGATTACTTATGTTAGTTATGCCAAACTCATGTACTCGATATACTCATTCACTGCCAAAGAGCTGACTGAGACGCAACCTAAAATATAAAGGGCTGCATTCTCTTGCTAACTAGCATGCATATGAGTTCTGCTAAGTGTATATAATGAAAAGAATTATATGACGACGCATCATATATTATGAAAGACCTGTATTTTATTTGTCATAAGCTAGCTCCGTTACAAAATGTTACGTTATTAAAAATGTTGATTATCACTGAATCACTTCCCGTTCCCTTATTTGGTATAAAGCTCAGAGGACATTTAGGAGTGTTTATTAAATTTATTTATTTATTTGCATATTCATGTATATTCATAGATAATGGCATATTTATTGAGGGGAAATATGTAGAGATGTTATTCATCCATACTGTGTCATTTCTGGGTCATTTAGTATTCTACACGATCCCATGGATTTCAGCAGATAAATCTAAAATTTATCAAATGATAATGACTGGACGTGGTTTTGACCTTCAAATTCGATTGTGTTTTTAAACATGAATCAGTTTGACTCACTGAGTTATTCAATAACTTGCCCCGTAGCGCAAATACAAACCGAGATAATGAAAGATAAACATCATGTTACACTTCTACGGTTCAGACACAGATTAATGTATAACTGGATTTCAGCTAGAGCATTCAATTTGGAACAGGCATGCAAAATGTCATGCTTATATACTGTATAAAGAATACATTATATACAGTATATTCCAGTTTTGGAGAATTTATGGAATTAAAAAACCTTCAGCAAGTCGCATACACACACTCACCACAACTGCTATCCCCACCGTCCAGCAGTGCACAAAGTGAAGTTTTCTACGATTACCAACTCCAGGAGGAATTTCGGAGTTCATCGCCTCGGAAAACACCAGTCCGATCACCAACAAACAAAAACCTGCAGCCAGAGCAGCAAAACCAATAATCAGAATCGCAGTTCCTATGTCCATGACTGCGTTGAGGCGAGACGCTTGACCGTTCAAACACGTCTTTCCCGTCTTATAGCACTGTGTCAATGTTATCTAATGTCTTGCACAATCACAATGGAGCTCCTCCAAATGACCTGCACAGAGTACATTGAGCAAAAAGAAGTTCAGGACTATTAAACAGCTCCAGTGGGACAAAGAGCCAGTTTACTGATTAACCCCTGTGCGTCCTTATGGACATTTTTGTCTTTGTTGTTCTTTTTGTGTTGTTTTTTTTATCATTTTGTCTGTGTTTATGTAAACAGCATAAATGTTGCAAAAGGTGTGTATTTTGATTGGAATTTTCAAATTTCACCCTTATTTGCTTTCATAAATCTATTTAAACTAGGTACACAAAATAAATGCACCTAGGAGCTTAAGGACAAAAATGGCCCCATTGAAACCTATTCATACTGCAATATTTAATCCATGTCACATTTAAGCATAATATCATGCATTCTTTGTTAATTGGATTTTATTTTCTTGACAAGGTCAACAAAAAAATTATTTTTTAATCATTTTATTTGTTTTTTTAGATGACTGGTATTTTATTTTGTGATTATATATATTGTATACAGATATACATGCACATGTAATAAAAAAAAATAACATGATTTTTGACATTTTTTGGTTTTTGGTTAATTTTTTATCAGCAACACAGCTCATCACCCTCAACACACCATCCCCACTGTCAAACATGCTGGTGGCAGCATCATGGTTGGGGCCTGCTTTTCTTCAGCAGGGACAGGGAAGATGGTTAAAATTGAGGGGAAGATGGATGCAGCCAAATACAGGACCATTCTGGATGAAAACATGTTGGAGTCTGCAAAAGACCTGAAACTGGGACGGAGATTTATCTTCCAACAAGACAATGATCCCAAACATACAGCAAAATCTACAAAGGAATGGTTCACAAATAAATGTATCCAGGTGTTAGAATGGCCAAGTCAAAGTCCAGACCTGAATCCAATCGAGAAAGAGCTGAAAACTGCTGTTCACAAACGCTCTCCATCCAACCTCACTGTGTGCAAAACTGATAGAGACATACCCCAAGCGACTTGCAACTGTAATCGCAGCAAAAGGTGGCTCTACAAAGTATTAACGCAAGGGGGACGAATAATTTTGCACGCCCCACTTTTCATTTTTGTATTAGTTAAAAAAGTTTCAAAAATCCAATAGATTTCGTTCCACTTCACAATTGTGTCCCACTTGTTGGTGATTCTTCACAAAAAATTAAACTTTTATATCTTTATGTTTGAAGCCTGAAATGTGGCAAAAGGTTGAAAAGTTCAAGGGGGCCGCATACTTTCGCAAGGCACTGTATATTTTATATACAATGTTATTATGTTGTTATATAATATATATATATATATATATATATATATATATATATATATATAAATATAAAAACAACGTAATAGCAAGGTTAAGGCATTCATGGCATTATTCATCACATAAAGCTGAACAGCATTGTGGGAATTATAGCATTTAAAGTGTTGTGTGCACAAACTAGTTCATCTGGGAAAAAATCAACGTATATTGCGCATACTGATTTAAAAATAAAAAAACTATTTGACACAGGACTAAAACTAAATAAACAAATAACTAACACTATAATCAATAAATAATAAATAACTAATAAATTAATTATTGCTGAACCCTTATAATAAACAGATAAATAAATAATTAACACTAGTGTGAAGATTGCTACAATAACAGTGTGAATACAGTGTATATCATTATACTGCTACAGTAACATTACGTTTCAACAAACTGTATTCGACATTCAGAAGCTTCTGTGGTGCTACAGTACAATATTTTTACTCTTTAACAAATCATATTTAAACACTGATAAACCTGTATGTCACTATAGTAACATGATTACTTTGTAAGAGATCATACCAAACATTCGCGTATTATTATTTAGTTAGTTAGTTAGTTTGTTTGTTTGTTTGAACCAGATACGGCGCTTTTGATAAACACGGACGTTTCTTTGGTTCGCAGTTAGCCACGCCCCCTCCCACGACAACAAACACATTTAACTACATATAGAGAGCCGGTCTATCACCAGGAAATAGTTTGCGCATGACTATACACTAGATCCAACCCATTCCTCCAAAATGAACATTCATATTTTGTGCTGTAAAGTGAGATGATTAAATAACAAACTTCCGACTGTGCGTCCTATCTGCTGCTGCGGTTATGGTGAGCGAGTACAGGCTAAAGTGAGAGCTGTGGGTGCGTCTGAAATCGCGTACTACCCGACTACACAGTATGTCCGAATTCTCAGTAGGCGAGAAATACCCGGATGGCGCACTTGTTCAGGTAGTTAAAACGGGACTTGTTTAAAGCACACCTATTATAGCTTTGAAACATGCCTAATTTTGTTTTACATGTCTCATACTGTAAATTTACATGCATCCAAGGTCCAAAAACAATTTTAAACTGCAGCGCTACCTTTTATTTTCCCCAGTGTCACAAACATATCAGTACTAAAGGGTTCGTTCTAAATTCCTCTTTTCAGAGCGCATACTCTGCTCTGATTGGTCAGATGTCCCAGTCTGTTGTGATTGGTCTACCGCTGTCAGCGTCTGTTGAAAAGGAATTACCGTAAAGGGTTTCAGCTCCGCCTGTCAGCGAACAGCCGATGAAGACCAGAGGCGGGGCTTTTTGTTACAAACCTGTAGGTTAGTACAGGAAGTAAGTCTGGAATTACTAACGACTCGTTTCAGCTGTTTCAGCTCGTTTCAGAATCGGTTCCTTCTTTTGGGAGTCATTCAGTACGTTTACATGGACACAATAATCTGATATAAACTTGATTAAGACGACACACTGAATAAGAAATTAGCGTGTAATCAGCGATTACTGATTACCTTAATCCGACTAAAGACATACTCGAAGTAAACACAAATCGAATTAAGAGATGTGGAATATTCCTGTTTTGGTCACATTATTGAAGTGCGTTCAGACATACCATTAATCACACAATTAACATAGTGTGGGAGTTTTCACAGTATTTTGCGTCAGGACACGTACATACACGTATAGATGTATTTCAGCTACTACAGTGAGGGGAAAAAAGTATGTGATCCCCTGCTGATTTTGTAAGTTTGCCACACTGACAAAGAAATGATCAGTCTATAATTTTAATGGTAGATTTATTTGAACAGTGAGAGACAGAATAACAACAACAACAACAAAAAATCCAGAAAAACGCATGTCAAAAATGTTATAAATTGACCCCTCTGCAAAACATGACTTAGTACTTGGTAGCAAAACCCTTGTTGGCAATCACAGAGGTCAGACGTTTCTTGTAGTTGGCCACCAGGTTTTCACACATCTCAGGAGGGATTTTGTCCCACTCCTCTTTGCAGATCTTCTCCAAGTCATTAAGGTTTCGAGGCTGACGTTTGGCAACTCGAACCTTCAGCTCCCTCCACAGATTTTCTATGGGATTAAGGTCTGGAGACTGGCTAGGCCACTCCAGGACATTAATGTGCTTCTTCTTGAGCCACTCCTTTGTTGCCTTGGTCGTGTGATTTGGGTCATTGTCATGCTGGAATACCCAGGGAAGGAATACCCTTTGATGTGGTGAAGTTGTCCTGTCCCCTTAGCAGAAAAACACCCCCAAAGCATAATGTTTCCACCTCCATGTTTGACGGTGGGGATGGTGTTCTTGGGGTCATAGGCAGCATTCCTCCTCCTCCAAACACGGCGAGTTGAGTTCAGGCCAAAGAGCTCCATTTTGGTCTCATCTGACCACAACAATTTCACCCAGTTGTCCTCTGAATCATTCAGATGTTCATTGGCAAATTTCAGACGGGCATGTTAATGTGCTTTCTTGAGCAGGGGGACCTTGCGGGCACTGCAGGATTTCAGTCCTTCACGGCGTAGTGTGTTACCAATTGTTTTCTTGGTGATTATTGTCCCAGCTGTCTTAAGATCATTGACAAGATCCTCCCGTGTAGTTCTGGACTGATTCCTCACTGATTCCTCACTCATTGCAACTCCATGAGGTGAGATCTTGCATGGAGCCCCAGGCCGAGGGAGATTGACAGTTCTTTTGTGTTTCTTCCATTTGCGAATAATCGCACCAACTGTTGTCACCTTCTTACCAAGCTGCTTGGCAATGGTCTTGTAGCCCATTCCAGACTTGTGTTGGTCTACAATCTTGTCCCTGACATCCTTGGAGAGCTCTTTGGTCTTGGCCATGGTGGAGAGTTTGGAATCCGATTGATTGATTGATTGCTTCTGTGGACAGGTGTCTTTTATACAGGTAACGAGCTGAGATTAGGAGCACTCCCTTCAAATACTTTTTCCCTCACTGTATATAGTAGGTAAGTACGCAGTTTCTGACACCGCCCAAGGCTTCAAGCGGTCGTCTATTTGCACGTATAGCATGACAAATAATTAACTGCACTTGAATCCAATCACCCAAAACTGTATATGGTACTGGAATATAGACGAACGTAGTTAATGAGCATAGGAGTAAGTCCTAATAGTAGGAGTAAGTGAAAGACTGATCTACAGTTATCGGAAGCAATTGGTTGCAGATATTGCTGCTAAAGTTTACACTGAGCACAGGACTACCAAAACTAGACAGCTGACTGAAAAAAATCTTCAACAGTCTGTGCCCACTGTAGCCTCAGATTCCTGTCCTTGACTGACTGGAATGGAACCTAGTGTGGTCTTCTACCCATGTAGCTTCAATGTGTTGTGCCATCTGAGATGCTTTATATGTACATATATGTAATCATGCCTATTATATAATAGTCCAACAACTAATAACGTTTTTTTAAATGAACATTTATGTCAAAGCTTTTATATATGTGCTGTGTTTGCAATGTGTTCTGTTTAGATTAAAAGAAGAAAGGACAAACTGTGCCTGGTTTACCATGTTGAACTTTTCACTGTTGATCTGTAGATGGCAGTGACACGCTGATGAAACTGATGAAAGACAACGCTTCAGCACATACGGACAAGGGAGAGTTGCCAGGTCCATTGTTTTTCTGCAGAATTGGTTCACTTTTCACCTGATACTGATTTTTTATATAATTTTTTTGCAAACATGCACTGGGTAAATTGTTATTAATACTATATAGTATCTATAATATTATTCCTGTGAATGAATACTGTTTCTTATCATTGCTTTGTATTTTGTGACTTAAATATTACTCTAATTTATTTAATAAGAATCTGGGTTGTCCTTCACTATCCATCCATAGGCAAAGGCACTTCCTGTGTGTGTGTGTGTGTGTGTGTGTGTATATATATATACACTGTGATGGACTGGCACCCTGTGTACCCCGCGTTGAGCCTGGTGCTCCCTGGGATAAGCTCCAGGCTCCCCCGCGACCCTGAAGAAGGAGTATGCGGTAGATGGATGGATGGATATATATATATATAAACAGGATTACACACAATGTTTTTTTAATCTTTATATATTTTTTATCATTTTTGAATTACAGAAATAATTACAGTAACCACTTAAAGGTTGGAATGATGGTACAGATTCACAAAGAACATGTTAAATGTTAAAACTTATTTTTGCTTTAATAATTGTTGTTTGATAACGAATTCACGAGCTTCTTTACTTTTTCTTTTCAGTAAAAGTCGCTCCAGAAGCAGATCTGCGGTGAGGCACATTTCACCGTGACACATTTTCCACAACTAGACAACCATTTAGCCTTTCCAGAGAGGCTCTGGGCCATTACTAAGAAGCTCATGCCGGTACAAAGCGCCCATTGTGCGGCTGTTCCAGTTCGAGCAGTCCTCCATTCAGCTTTCCCCAGTAAAAGCCGAGAGCCAGGGCCAAAAATCACAGACTGGAATCTCTGCGCTGGCTCCAGGATTTACAGTCTGGGAGGTTTAAGAGGTATTTACAAAGGTCCCCGTGTTCTGGGGCTTCAGCCGCCAGAGGAAATCGTGCTTTTAGTTCAGGCCTGGAGGCTTTGGCGGGGTTTATCTTAATGCTGGCTGAGGATTTTGGAGAAAAGTATCTAATAGTGACATTCGCAACATACCCGGGAACACTCGACAACATTCAATAACATGCCTGTCAGTGACACCCAGCCAGTCACTGATATCCCAGAGCTCAGGGCCGTGTTATTACATCCTTCAACACCTTTTTACAGGATTATTTTGGCCTGGCTTTAGTGAAAACAGATGAGTGTGTGATGATGCATGAATACATAGGAACACAAGTCCTCAGAAGCAGGCTTCAGGTTTATGGTTTTCAAATCATGCCATTAAATGCAAAAATCTGAATTTGAATGTACTTTAAATGTGTATTATACCATCTGAAATTGAATTTTGACATGGAATTAATTTTCATGGTTTGCAAAAGACCATGCTAAAATCTGAGTTTCTCACTAGAGGGTGTGAGATTGAATGTTTGAAATTGACAATGTGGTATGTGAATAAGAGATTTCTAAAACTCATTCACTCTCTATTAATTCACATTTTTAAATTCACTTTCAAACAGTTGGCTAATCGCTGGAGTCATGGGAATTTCTTACTTTATTTCCCATTTTAAAGGCTTTCTGTGGAAAAAGATTGTCTTCTTCACTGATATAACAATGTTCTTAAATCGCTATACTGACTCCTAGTGGTGTAGAGTGTATTGAAAGATTAGGCAGTATATCAGCCTGCCACTGTTGCAGACCAAAAATGTACTGTAAAGCCCCACTCTGGACAGAGGAAGTCTGTTTAAATCCTTAAATTGCTACTTTAAAATATAAGTACAGTATTATGTAATTAAGCTAACACTACCTAACCAACACATACTTTACATAAGCAAACTTTAGAAGGTGAAATCGTTATGGAGCAACAACAATAGTTTGTTTTCACTAACCATTTTTCACCCAAAGATTGGCATGCTAGCTAACTTACCTTGTAATTGAAAGTAATTCACATGTTGGAATGATGCATTCAGCATACAGTGGAAAAAAAAATGTGCTGTGTCCCCGCCTACTATCCGTCCTAAATAGTTTCCGAGATTAGAATGAATGTGTCCCAAATCGTAGTATGTTGAAACAAGCATCCCAAAGTTACCCGGAAGGTTCGATAGATTTGGGTCTGATGTGGGTCTGTGGACACTTCAGATAATACTGCTCACAACTTATTGCATCATGGCGGATATGTGTAACGTCTCTGCTGAAAAGAAAAACAATAGAAACCATTAGAGACATTCTAATGGTTTCCACTACAAATACCATTACAAACCATCAGCTAACCATTAAAACCTTTACCATTATTGGTTCTTAATAGTATCCACTAGACATAGCATGCCACCAATAGAAGGCAACAAATCAGTAGTAGAGACCCACAGGGACCATTGTGGTTTCCATCAAAACCAATACAATTCCCATTATAACCATTACAAATTCTATGAGGGTTTTTATTCTTTTTTTCAGCAGGGGTCTGTGATGAACCCTGTCCAGGGTGTACCCCGCCTTGTGCCCGATGCTCCCTGGGATAGGCTCCAGGTTCCCCCATGACCCTGAAAAGGAGTAAGTGGTAGAAGATGGATGGATGGATGGATGGATGGATGGATGGATGGATGGATGGATGGATGGATGGGTCTGTGATGAGTCTTCAGAATTCAAGTGTAAGCACTAACTAATTACATAGTATAAATTCTATAAGGAATAATGAATGAAGAAAAGCTGAAATACAACAAGGAGTGTGTTTCCGATTAAAGTGTGAGTAACTAGGCAACAACGTTCTTTTCCGTTACATGATGTGTTAGTATGTCAAAGCTACACACTTAAAAGTATATACTTTTTCTTCACAAAAAGAGTACATACTTTTAGTATAAGTAGGCAAATTGGGACACAGAAATGGACACCTCCATGTTTGCCAACAAGTTAGCCGGCTAACTGATGAGTTATGTGTATTTTCCTGTTAAAACAGTGATCTGTTTAGGTATGAAGTGCTACTTTATTTACTGATGATGAAGTGCGCAGCCATTTTGATTTAACTGCAGTCCATAAACTGAGAAAGAACCCATAGTTGAGAAGACCACCCCAGTTGAAGAGCAGGAATTTCACGTTGAGGGGGTATTTACTTTGGTATTTCCTAGTTAGAGATTGGGAATTACAAGTAGTTTGACTAGTGAGAGCAACAAGTTCATGCTTTGGCTAATGTAAGCTAGCGAACTAATTTTGGTAATTTTAACTAAGAAAAGACTTCAAAGGACTCAGTTAGCGGTTAGCATCTCCCGCTAACCAGATCTTTCAGATGTTCAGCAACATTGAGGAACGTTAACATCGCTGAAGGTGTCACAAATAGTTAATTTGAGCCATTTTGAGAAAATACTGACTTCCAAAGTGAGAAATACAACAATAGCTGAACATTCATGTGGATTTCTGTTATAAATACAATAAGCATGGGGGAAAAAAACAAGTTTAAATAGCTAACACAGAAGTTACTATTCCATGGCCTCAACGAACAAACATTGGTAAACCTTTATATCAGCTTTTCTTAACATAATGTTAAATCATTCATTATCAAATTATAAGATCGTCTAAAATTGATTTTGCTTTCATCAGTTCATTATTATGATGAATGAATGAATTCTCAATGCTAGCATAGGCTACTTCATACGATGTTATGACATCAGCTGTGACATTTTTGTAGCTTAGGTGTGTGCCTTTTATATCTGATGGGGATCATACTCAGTCCCTCCAGGATTTCGTGATCACAGAAATCACCGCAAAATCACGCAAACTTGCAAGGAGCTTGCGATTTTTTACAACAGATTTTCCACAGATTCGGGCCAAGACAAGTCATTTGACACCATCACAACGCGCATTCAACCAAATGTCAATTTATATGCGTTGAACATGAGTACATCTTAAAAAGGTCCAACAAACATCACAGCTAAACAAATTTCGTGCAATTGCAATTTCACCATGTAAAGTAGTTTTCTTCGAAAAAAGCAAAAAAACAACAACAACAGCAACAACAACAACAACACAAGTTGCACTGCAAATTGAAAATTGCCTCAACCTAGATTGCCATCCCAATATAATCATTAGGTCTTCCCTGGCCACCCCATTGGAACTTTTGGCCACGCCCCTGCATGGACACAAGGATGTTCATCCATTTCATGTTTTTTAAAACATAAACACTATTAGTGTTAATTAGTGTTCATTTAAATTACATAATGATCACTTTAAAATATTTCTCACGTGCTGTAAGTATTGCATTCTGCCATTTTATGACTTGTAGGCAAGGTCGTGTAACTTCATACACTTACCGAAAGCGTCTTGTCCAACCGGTTGGAGCAATTTTACACTGTCTGAGTGTCTGCTGCTCTTCAATCACACTTGACACAACAACAAACCTGTTCGGCCATTTTGTTACATAACACACACAGCTTTACAGACGCTACACATGATTCTCAATCCAACACAACTAAAATTTCTTCCATTCAAAAGTCCACAGAACTGGCGAGAGAGACGGGCACGTGATCCGCCGGTTGGAAAGGCGACAAGGCTGCCGCGAGGTGACGGAACGTTGCGGCTCGCGAAAGGAGGGGGGGGTGGGGAGGGGCGCGCGAAAACAAGCTCGCGACAACATTCCCGGTGTTGAATGAGCACCTGCAGTCCTCTCGTGGTGTGCGCTCGCGCAGCAGGTAGGCTAGGCTATATCGACTCGATCGATACGGGTTTTTCAAGCATGAGCGCGACGGCGACGAACTTCAGCTCCGTCAGCCCGCGAGCTGTCAATCAGGATTAACGGTCACTTTTAAAAAGTCCCTCGTGGCGGCGGTTGGAGCTGAGAGTCTCGCTTACCCCAGCGCGAGGCGACGCCGTCACTACGGGTGATCTCTCCGCGCGCCGAAGAAACTCCAGTTATCTATACGTAAGTTTGCTATTGCTCGTGGAATGAGGTGCGTGAACGCACAGGACTAAATAATTAAATAAGCGAGAACGCGCGTGCAAAGCGTCAGCACTAAAGCCGCCCGAGGTCAAACTGGAATAAAAGCGGGGAAAAGCATTTTTTTTGGTGGTGGTGGTGGGTGTAAAGAAGGAAGGGGTGACTGTGAAGGCTTGCACGCACGCAAGTACCGCATCGCACCGCACCGCACGCGGCAACACTGGACCGGACGGGACCGACATGGACCCGAGGACGCTCTGCTCCGTGCTGCTCTTGCCTCTTCAGATCTTGTGCTGCACCGTAAAAGCTGTCGTGCGCTTCTTCATCCCGGGCAAACGCAGAGATCTGTCCGGGGATGTGGTGCTCATTACAGGAGGAGGACGCGGCATCGGTCGTCACCTGGCCCGAGAGTTCGCCAAGTGTGGGGCAAAGAAGGTATACACCAAATCTAGCAATGGCATAATAATAATAATAATAAATAATAATAATAATAATGATAATAATAAGGGGGAAATACGCAGAAGATTACGCACGGCTTTACGCAATTGCTCTCACAGTTACACTGCAAGACCTGCTTGCACTAATTGTTAGTCCTGGACGATATGTCAGATCATAATCATGATACTTCAGGATATTTTCACGATACACGATATGCATAGGTATATTTAGAATTTTATACCGCTTTGCCTCAATTAAGGAGCTTGTAATCGTGAAATGATGGAAAAATCTCTACTGCTAAAGTGAGTACTAAAATTTCAATTTTTGTGTGTATTTCAATTTATTTCAAGTATTTTAACTTTTGTGGCTCAAGCATTTTGTTGATTTTTTTTTAGCAAAACTAAATATCCTGCTACGATCTTATGATTATGATTGTATGAGTGTATTTTTAAAATTTCTTCAAGTATAGAAGCGCTACATGTCTTCCAACAAAATTGAGGTTGAAAATTGTATAGAAAATCCTTAATTTTATCTGTAAAAATGTCAAATAAAATACAAATAAAATAATAATAATAAAAAATGTTAAAAAAAAAAACTACTATATTTGCACATTTGGTTCACACCTCAGGGACAATTGTAACATTGAGTAAAAATATGTTCAATTTAATTAAAATATTTTTTTAATGCTCTGTTAGCTACAGTGAACAACAGTGGTATAAGAAGCACAGTGAGCCGATGATACACTTACAAATGTATCATGATGGTAATATATTGCGATGTTTATGTCACGTTATCACGCTCAGCTCTAATTGGCTCAAAATTTTAACACTTTTGGATTTTTTTACACACCACACAAAAACAAAAACCAGTGGGAAAAAAAATCTGTAAAAAGTTTTGTTTCTTCTATGGCTGGGCAAAATGATGATGTGATACCAATATTGTGATATATTCCAATAATGATACACTTCTATAGCTATCTTAATGTCTCAATGCTTTAAACACCATTATCTAAACACAACCAAACATCATGATCCATACTGTGTATCTTTAAAACCATTATAGCAAGATTCGAGCATCCTGACATGATACAAAATGTAATGATTTACTGGACATATCAGGGATCACAGCATCATTTCAAGGCTGAGTAAATGAATGGAGCTCGCTGACATGAATTCGAGGTAATCGTGAGTAATAAACCATCCTCAAAACAGACTTGAGCAGAGATGTGCATGTAGTTGAAATTTCATTACATTATATCGATACACTTGTTATTTTACATTATTACTAAGCTAATCCATAGATTCTATGGGTGTTACTGTGCTTTTTCGTTCCACCCCTTCATAAAATATCATTGTTATGATTCCAGAGCTCGTAGACACCTTGTTAAACTTTACATAATCTGCTCTTTCACAAGATGTGTGTGTTATTGGGAAACTTGTTTGAAACAGTGAAAAGGGCAGGAAAGAAAGAAAATTGACTAGTTACTTTAATGCCCTAATATTGGCAGAATTTTCCTCTCAACAGTAGTGCTTTCTGTAGTTCATATCACAGGTTGATATTAATGCATTTGTTCTAAAACAGTATCGTTGTATTACTTGTACAGACAAGATGTTTGTTTTTGGAAGGAGTCTCCAGCGTCAGCGTTTTCTACCAGTCAGACCTAAAGCTTTTTCTTTATGTTTTCTGACATTGTCTTATTAGAATTAAGAGAAAGAAAAAACCATGGGCTGGTGACGGAATGACCGTTAATAGCTGCGTTAACATAAGTTCGAAAAGGTACTTGTTTGGTGTATGTTCCATAACGTTAAACGTAACTGTAAACGGATAATAAATACAATAAAAATTGTAATCAGTGACAAATTGCTGTGGTATAAGAGGAAGAAAAAGACTTCCGTATGTCCAGTTAGTGGAAAATAATTAACTTCAGGTTGGTAACAGTAACTTCTCACTGCATCAGGCCACATCACACCCTGTCATTGATTGTTTTCCCATAACTGCATGCCACTTTTTGTGTGATTCCTTACATTAGGGATATGGTTATAAATATAAGGAATACACTATGGTCTCACTTGTGCAAATGTATAACAAAAACCTAAGTTGGATGAAAAGAAAAATAGAACTTTAGGGTAAGGTAAAATTCGATGTTTGAACCTTGAAATCAAATGGAAAAAGCACAAAAAAACATAAATATTATTATTATTATTATTATTATTATTATTACTATTATTATTATTATTATTGTTATTTTAAAAAGTCATATGATTTCTTCAAGTTGAAGAAAGCAGCACCTTTTCTCAAGCAAAAACAATAGAATGCATAAAACATGAACAACATTTCGCTACTTAGAATTACCATAGCAGCACAAATGCCATAATCCAGATAAATATTTACAGCAATGTAATAAGCATAAATGTACCATATGTATAAATGTTAATGTTATTACCGGTTTTAGAGCTTTATGTACTTTGGACTTTGGTCGTAATTGCACTCAAGCCGATGCATGTCGTAACGCTTGGTCTGTCAGGCTTGGAAGCAAACCAGGATTTGATGACATCTCGTGGAAAACTAAGAGCACGTACGAAATGTGGCAGCTGCTTCACTCCATCCTAAACATACACACATCCAATGAGGCTCTCGTACTTCAAATAGAAACTGGAAATAAAAAAATTTCAAAAACACCAAGCCTTCCCTCACTCCCTCACGTTCCCTAAGCACTTTTACTTGGACTGAGAAAAGGGGGTGGGACTGTTGACATTTGAACAAAATGATGCACAATCTAAAGATATTGATACAATGCTGTAAATATTTAGAAACCTGTGAAATATTTCATACATCTCTCACTCAAAAGAAAAGTTTCAGAAAGGGTGAAGATTTCTGCGAGGAGATGTCAAATTTTTTTGGAAGGAGTCTCCAGTGTCAGTCAGACGTAAAGTTGCGACTTTTTCAGACGTTTTTAGACACTGGAAAGTAAAAGGACCCCATTTACACTAGAATCATGATATTTCATGTTGTTTGTATCCGAAGCCAGACTGAAATCCAACAGCTGTTCTACATGTTAATATGAAAATTCTCGCATTATAGTCAAACACCAAATTCCAGCATCATTCGTTGTTTTGAGTTGATGTATAAACAAGATGGTCGTGGAATTTTATTATATTACACACCATTTAAATCTTGCTAATGAAACACGAGTATTCATGGAGCACATGCTTTAACTATTCAGTCCCTCCAGAATTTCGTGATTTTGTGATCGAAATGTATGCAAAATCAAGGAAACTACGTAATAATCATAGGAGCTTGCATAGTTGTTCAGAATTATCGCAGATTTTGGCCAAGACGTATCATGTAACGTCATCACAACGTGCATTCAGCCAAAACCCTCTTCGAATCACATGCATCGAACATGAGTACAGCTAAAAGCTCGCATTTACCAACAAACATCACTGTGTCAGACAGTAAGTATGTTAAAAATCCCTGCAAATAGCATCGCAAATGATGAAAAAATGCAGCAGCAAAATCAAGCATTTTTTGCCGCAACAATCACCAAAAGAAAATTGCAAAATCCTGTGCGGACCGATTATCGGGAGGAGTTTTGGTTGATACATGTGACTTGGAGACAAAGATGTAGTTGCACTTGTATAAAGGGTCTATATTCTTATCTGGATAATCTGACTATAATCCTAAAACTCAAGAACTCATGAAAGTGTAAACAAGGACCATACACTGAATTCCCCACCACAACACACACACACACACACAAACCCTTCCCCCAAATTTTCCTGCCACATAATGGTAGCGTTTATGGTGAGGAAATATTATCAGTTCTCTGAAATAAATGATTAATCAATCCACAGGTTCTGGCATTCTCTAAACAATCTTCTTCTTTTTTTGGAGTTATTATTTTGTAAGAATGCATATTCTAATTACAGATGCCATCTTGCTGGTACTTTAAGTAGATAAATTTGTATAAATCTACCTTATCTTAGCATCAGTACTTTTCTTACACTCAGCAAGGGAACTGAACGACTTCTTAGTTTTCCTTACTTTACGACTGCAGGCCTGTGGTGCCTCAGTGACCACAATGACGAAGGTTTTTTTTTTTTTTACTCAATCTAACCACTGACTAACCAACACTACTAAAAATACTGGGCAGCATTGTGGTTTTTCCAGGAGGGATTCAGTAAACAATCTCCTGCAACGGCAGATGAAACCACCCTGAGAACTACTCCTTGTACTCTTTCCACTGCCGTAAAGACTTTGTTCTTTACAGCCGCACGACAAAGGAAGCTCTCAGCACGTCGCTCATTATCAAGGTGTGAAGGCTTTAGGAACGGCACCTGCACTCGCCAGCTCTACAATCAGCCCATTCTTAAAGAAACTCTGAGAAGCCTGTACCATAAATGCACCTTCAGAAAGCAGAAAAGACCTCGAGACACCACCCGCGGCTCCAGGTGCAGCCCGACACGTTCAGTAGCTGCAAGCCGAGAGGCCACTTCAACGTTTAGATTTATAGCTTTTTCACATGTAATATAAAATGTAGCTACATTTTAGTAGCTGTAACAGTTTTCCACATAAGTACAGATTACATCTGGGTGTTGTTGTTGCTGTTTTTGCAATAATATAGAATTGGTTCATTCATCGATTTATTTGTTGATCAAGATGCCAAGCTGGAGCTTTTTGAAAACATTTGCCAGTAACTTTAGATGATATTGCTTAAAACAAGTAGCTAAAATAAACCACATTAAAATAACGTATACTGACACACTCCAAGGAAAATAAAGTGGTCTTAGACCCCGTAACAGCCCACTGGGCCAAATAATTATTGTAGGAGGAGTTGCTCGCGACAAAAAAAATTACAGAATATTTTGTGCCGCTAGGATTTTTTTTAAATGCACAATGCATCAAAATCTGTTCTTCTGATTTAATCTCAAAATGAATTTGGATTTACTGAAAGTTTATATCAGCTTCAAACCTTGCTATACATATATAATAATATAGATGAACAAAATTAGAATCCATATCCTACTGCTGGAAAAACATCTCATGTTTCCTTCATTCTTATGTTTATTTTGATTATCATAGTTAAAGTAACTCAGAATACAGTCATCGTTATAGTTTTAGTTTACATGGGAGTGTGATCCTAAGTTTAAAAAATGGTCGAGTGAGCATCACATTGAACTAACATTCTCTTTCTCTCTCTCTCTCTCTCTCTCTCTCTCTCTCTAGCAGTTAAGATGATCTTAACTTTATGATGCTCTTAGGTAACTGGATCTGTAAATGTGGATGAGGTTGTATTTTTATGCCTAAATGCATCTATGTGAGGTCTTTGAGGTCCAAGGATTGAGCATTGGTGTATGGCAGATCATCCTAACAGATCACAAAGTTCTCGTCGGTTCTCTGGTCATCGCCTCAGGCACAATGACCGCTAGTAAAGGTGCCGAAGCTGGAACTGGTAGTGAGGTGTTAAGGAAGTGAGCCTCATGTAAATTGTACTCTTGCTTTATGTGGGTGTGTGTGTATGTGTGTGTGGTGGGGGAAGGCAGCAGGCTGCATACAGCTCCCAGCTGGGCAGTGCCCTGTGGCTGACCCCACTGTCTCCACACTAATTAGACAGCGGCAGGCGACTGCCTCCTGAACTCCTGGTGGCCTTCTTCTCCGCCCCCCTGCTTTCACACACTTACACACACACACACACACACACACACACACACACACAAAGTCACTACTTTTGACACACAATGTGTTTACAAAAATTAGATTTGGGGAATAATCTGATCAACGTGTTTATATGCATTTAAGTAATCTTATAAAAGGAAACAGTTCTAAACACAGCACATGTGGAATTTGTGCTGCCAATAAACATTGTATCCTGCCAGTAAAGAGAATAGATCTGGCATAAATGTGAAACACACTGCTCTATTTTAGCCCCTTCAACCCATCTCCAGTTACTGAATAATTTGCTTTAAATAATTAGCCTTGAAGATTGAATTTCTTTTTTTTTTAAGTTGTTTTATGCCATTTATTACTATAGAAGCCATTTCCTTCTATCTGGTAATCAAAAATCGAATGACGAACATTTAATGTTATTTATCCTTTGTGAAAAATGATGGGTTGTTGGATCATAAACAACAATTTGGAAAATTTAAAGGAATAGCTTTACCATGGGCTGTTACAAAAAGCGCTGACACCAGAGACTCCTTGCATAAATATTCCATAAATAATGGTTTCCTCACAGAAAATTTCACCATCAACAATTAAACAGTACCTCCAGGATTTCACATTTTTTTTAATCACAGAAATCAACGCAAAATCAAGGAAATGCCGCAATATTCATAGGATCTTGCAAGTGTTACGAATCACTGCAGCTTTGGGCCAAGAAGCATCATGTGACGTCATCACAATGCTCATTCGGTCAAAGCGCTCAACATGAGTACAGCTAAAAGGTCTTATTTACCAACAAAAAAACAAAATACTGTGCAAAACAATTTTGTGCAATTGCAATTTCGCCGAGTAGTTTTCCACAAGCAGAATGAACTCTTTTTGGAAAAAAGCCGCATGAAAATCGAGATTTTCAGCCGCAACAATAAAAAAAAATCCACAAAATCACGGAGTTTGTTAAGTAACAATTTTTAATGTTTATTGGATCGTTGAGTTTAAATGAAGTCAAGCGCTCCTCATACAAGTCCCTGTGTGTGGGAGTTGTTACTATAGGAACGATAACAAATCCAAATAATAGATATATCATATTAATAGTAACCTGTGATTCAATTTGTGGTTGGACTGCCATCCAAGCTTCTGACCAATCAGAATCGAGAACGGAGTGAACATGCTATAAACACTGCGCTTGCAAACATGTAGCTTTGTCATCGCATGTGTCGTATTGCCTCAAACGAAATGAAAAACTTTAGTTTCTCTGTGTTCTTGGCAGTTCGGTTAGTTGTCCGTCCGTCTCTATAAAAGGATTAGCGATAGCCTGTGGCTTGTTGTATTACCCTACTGTATGCTAATGTCGAGTCAGCTGTTGCTTACTTTAAAGACTTTTCATGATAAGACTCTGAGATAACTGCTACACTGGGATTGTATTGTGATGTGTCCTAAGAAAATATCAAGTTTGTTGTCAAATCCCATTATAAGATCAATCTAGATCTTTCTACTAATTGCCTCATGAGCCGTGCAAACAGAGCAGAGTCACGCAAAGATACCTGGTCAGGGTTATCCTGCAGAATCCAATCACGCGAGGCCCAGGAGTTGACGCGAAAGCGTTTCTCTAAACCGCCTCTCATCCGTAAAACAAACGCTGCCAGGCATGCTCCTGTTAGTCCTGCTGTGCGCCGATAAAACATCTCCACTGACTGGATTTAGTAGAATGGAATAGCAAACACTAGAGTCGAGAACCCTGAGGTTTACTGGATTGGAAGCTGTGTTTAAGAATGTTATTGCAAAAGAACATTTTGTTAACCGAAATAGCATTTTATATGCAGATAATTGAAGTGGATTTTTTAAAGCCTCAGCAAAGCCTTCCTTTGTCAGGATCCTGTGTAATTACAGGGTATAAAAAGGCCTGGGTTTGGCAATTTAAAAAGTACGAATGAGTTTAATTGCACTCTTGCACATCGGAGAAGAATTTTTCCACAAGAACATGGATAAATGTGGAGCAATTACTGACAACGGCGCCTTATCACAGCTGAAGAAATTAGTTCAATCAGGCAGGAAGTGCATACATTTGTATGCACTTTAAAAGATTTAAAAAATAAAATAAAATTTTGCCTGCACTTCAATATTATGTCATATCTTGTAGTCAAATACAGTGGCAGACTAAAGCTGTAAATTTATGTAGAATTTTCCACACATCATTGCTTTAAAATCTACAATTTTAGCCACCTCATCGTTTGCTCACCTTTTTTTCTCACACACACTTTTCAGCAGTGTTTCCAGCATCTTGGAGCAGAAAATGACTAAACCCATCTGCCTACTAGGCCATGTAATGACACCAAGAATGTGTGTGAAAGAGCAAGAAATGAAGAATAGCCAGCATCATCCCTTATTTCATTACCTTTCCCTGACCCCACAGACTGACAGATCTAATTGCCCAATCACGGCCCCCCGTGTCCCTGTCCTGACCAATTCCTTCGCACGGTCATCTCTCTTAATCCCCCCGATGTCTGTGTGGCCTCGCTGTTCTCTCAGTAATAGCCACTTTTCTTTTCTTCACCCTAACAGGTCACAGAGAAAAGGAATCTATATCTTACGTTTTCTGTGTAGAAGAAAACTAAAACTATTTTACTAGCAAGGAGGGATCTTGTACATTCTTTGCTGCCT
This sequence comes from Ameiurus melas, assembly GCA_012411365.1. NCBI lineage: Eukaryota > Metazoa > Chordata > Actinopteri > Siluriformes > Ictaluridae > Ameiurus > Ameiurus melas. The sequence goes on from CM022752.1 coordinate 21,140,826, forward strand.
TATTCAGAAAGTGAAATTTCAATTTTGGACACAAGATCATTTCTCATAATTTTCTCCAAACCAGATTTCAAATGAATCTCATATCAGGCACGTATACCATTCATGATGAAATATTGTGGTCGCCACAGTTAAAGATCTCGCAGGAGTGTGGGCGGGGTTACAGATTCTAAATGAGTGTAAGGGTGTGGTTAGAGGTTGTGCAGGAGTGTGGGCGGGGTTACAGATTCTAAATGAGTTTAAGGGTGTGGTTAGAGGTTGTGCAGGAGTGTGGGCGGGGTTACAGATTCTAAATGAGTGGAAGGGTGTGGTTAGAGATTGTGCAGGAGTGTAGGCGGAGTTACAGATTCTAAATGAGTGGAAGGGTGTGGTTAGAGATTGTGCAGGAGTGTGGGCGGGGTTACAGATTCTAAATGAGTGTAAGGGTGTGGTTAGAGGTTGTGCAGGAGTGTGGGCAGGGTTACAGATTCTAAATGAGTTTAAGGGTGTGGTTAGAGGTTGTGCAGGAGTGTGGGGGTGGACAGATTCTAAATGAGTGGAAGGGTGTGGTTAGAGATTGTGCAGGAGTGTAGGCGGAGTTACAGATTCTAAATGAGTGGAAGGGTGTGGTTAGAGATTGTGCAGGAGTGTAGGCGGAGTTACAGATTCTAAATGAGTGGAAGGGTGTGGTTAGAGATTGTGCAGGAGTGTGGACGGGGTTAGAGAGTGTGCTGAAGCTGAGGGTATGATTAGAATTTCTGTGTTTGGGCATGTACAGTGTGGGGTGTGTGGTTACAGTTTCTGTGGGAGCAGGAGGGTGTGGTTAGACTTTCTGTTGGAGTAGGAGGGTGAAATGCTACCAACCTACTAAACAGTTCCTATTTTCTGAAGCAAGTGTTTGCTTCTTAAAACGACCTTGTATCAGATATGCAGTATTCCAAATTTTTTTGACCCTTGACCTACAATCTCTGTCTCCTACCAGCTGATTCTGTGGGGCCGCACAGAGAAGTGCCTGAAGGACACGTGTGAGGAGATAACGCTCATGGGGACGGAGTGCCATTACTTTATATGCGACGTGGCCAACAGGGAGGAAGTGTATAAGCAAGCCAAAGTGGTACGAGAAAAGGTAATTATGCATAACTGTTGTTTAAAATGACATGCCATTTATCAAACCAAGTGCTTAAAGTTTATGTTTACTAAAAATACCAAAAAATTAATACTGGCTTGCTGGTTGAATACCCTAAATGGAAATAATATGCAAATTATGCAAAATCCTATTAAAAGCATTTAGATTACAGTGATAGGGTCCATTTAGACTTGGAACAATGAAAAGTGTGATTAAAACCAATTTCAGTCATTGGTTTTTCATAAGTTTTTCACAATCCCCCTTCACACCTGCTGTCAATGGTTCCAGAAGCAGCAGAGAAAAGGTGTTGAGCATGTATTTCTATATATTATATAAATCACTAATAAATAAGATTAATGAAATTATATTGTTCAGTACTGTCTAGGTCAATGGGACATCCATGATTAAGTACAGCACAGATCATGAGGTTAAGAGGAAGGTTTATTTTCATTCGACCTCCAACGACTTGACCCATCTGCTAGCTCAACTCTCATCCGACCGCCCCCCCCCCCCCTCCCCACACACACACACACACCAACGGCCTGGATACAGATATAGATAACTCCTCACTTAAAATGTCTAAAGACGATAAGAATGTGCTGTACGGCTGGTTTTCAGCTACCATCACGGTGGGAACACAGCCAGACGGGTAAGTGGATCACTCTCATGTGGGATCTTACAGGTGGTCCGTGTCTTGTTTTCTTCATCATGACAGGTCGGGGACGTCACTATCCTAGTGAACAATGCCGCAGTGGTGCATGGGAAGAGTCTGATGGACAGCGACGATGATGCCCTGCTGAAGTCGCAGCATATCAACACGATGGGGCAGTTCTGGGTAAGTCCCTAATGTGAACGTCTGGATGTTTGGAATCTTCGTAGCTATATTGTAGTCTGTTCACCAAACAGGAAGTAGTAATAGGTGCACAATTGTTCATGTTCAAATCAAACGACAGCTTCATCTCTGAGAGTATTTGAGTTTTTCATTTTGGTTTCATATAAGAAAAGACAAACTAGTCACACCATCTAATGGGAATGCTTTTAAAGCTTATTTAAAGCATAACACATGCATGACTCATCTTCGATTTGTTCCGTAGCTATTAAGCAGACATTTCCTCTCCAAATAAAAAAACAATGAACCAACTCAGTTATGTTGATTTATAAAGAGAAAAGCCATTTCAAACAACCTATGATAAGCATAATATGTTCAATGTTTTATACCACAGTGCTGTTGAGTTCTCAATTCTAATCGGTTAGAAGGTGTTGATTCATTTTCTGTTATAGCAGCTCTGAGAATAGTGTCTGCTGTAATTCACATCTGGTCTATCACAGGTTTATATTAATGCACTCGTTCTAATACTTTATCACATATACTAAGAAAGACAAACACATCGTTGTTAATCTGGCGAAGCTTTCTGTAAGGAGGTGGTTTCTTGTTTTGTTTAGTTTTTGTTAATTAAGGTCAAATGAACGACTGCTTATAGCGGTTATAAGTAATAACTAACTTGTTGCGTAGACATTCCGTATTAAATGTAACTATAATTGGATTGTTTTTAAGTATGATGGTTGCATCACACCAACCCATCATTGATTGTTTTCCTATAACAGCATTCCCTGTTGTGCTGATGAGCCGTTGGTGTACGGTTTCAGTTTCCCCTTTGAAGGCTTCAGAGCCTTGTTTAGAAGGAAACACAAATCAGGCTTACGTGCACAGAAAGATAGGAAGATGGGAGAATATTAATAGAAGCACTAGTGGTTGCTGATTCTCCCAGTGGCATCATTTGGTATAAGAACGAGGGAAATTCCAAAATACAGACTTCCCATAAAAACACTTGGCACATCGCAGTGAGCGTCTAGACCTCTCCATCTGGACTTTTCCTGGCTTGACATGAGATCAAACGGGTCTATGTCAGGATGAACGAGTTGTACGTGCCTGCTTAAGAAATGGAAAACCTCACTTGCGGTTAAGACATTCTTCGCATCATTCTTTCCCCCCGTCTGAGTTCCAAACACCTGCAGGAGATCCGATATAATCACCTTTCTCATAGATGTCTGTTGTTCTTTTTATCTCCCAGACTACAAAAGCGTTCCTGCCTCGTATGCTGGAGCTTCAGACAGGTCACGTCGTCTGCGTCAACTCCATCCTGTCCCTCTCACCCATACCCGGCACCATAGACTACTGCACATCCAAGGCCTCGTCTCTGGCCTTCATGGAGAGCCTGACCCTCGGCCTTTTGGACTGCCCCGGAGTGGGATGCACCACCGTGCTCCCCTTCCACACCAACACCGAGATGTTCCAGGGCATGAGATTGAGGTGAGACATCAGGTCTGGCTCTGCAGGACATATTTTGTAATATTCATTTAATCCTGGTTAAAATCATCCATTTTAATTGGTCATTTTAGTCAGAAACAGTATATATCTGAAATTGAAAAATCACAATTTACACAACTAAAATCTGCATTTTTTGCTTAGATCAAGGTGACCATTTTTAATTTGTTCTTAATATCAAACAATATGAAAAAATGTACCAATTTTTACTTGACTGTAATGAACATTCACAGTTATAAACAATAATAATAATAATAATAAAAAGAAACCTTTAAGGCTATATTTGATTATAAAACATTATAAAATTGAAGTAAAAAAAATTATGGGCATAATAATAATAATAATAATATTAATAATAATAATACAAAGATCATTTGAGGTAATTGTGGCCTAAATGATAAAATAAAAGTTTGTTTTTACATTTTAAATTAAAATAAAAGTTTATTTAATTTTTGTTTTTATGTATATGAGAAATCTAAAGTGTATTAATTCTGTCATGTTTAATTTATCTCATATTTTGTAAGAATCACTTTGGAAAGATTTTACTGAGATCATAATCAATATTCCCTCAATACACGTTTCTTACGTATCGAGGTACAAACTCTGTTGTTTTTAGCTTTTCTACTTCTGTCCTAAGATCTTAATTAGGATGATGCAACGCGAAAATAGATTGTGTATTAAATCAATCCTTCTTACCAATGTAAAATAAAATTGCAATTTTAATCTTCCACAAGTTTGTAAAAATGTGACACTATGTGTTGTTTAACTAAATAGTGTGCCTCATATATCAATTAGCATGATATTTTGGTCCTAATCCTCAGGATCCCCAGGGATGTGTGTGTATTTTTCTAAACAGTTTTTATGATTGTTATATATATGGTATTTTGAAATAGACATGACCTGTTTTAATCCATATTTTGTTTGGTTTCAACAGGTTCCCTAAACTCTTCCCACCATTGAAACCAGAGCTAGTTGCACAGAGAACAGTGGATGCCGTCAGAACCAACACAGCCTTCGTTTATCTTCCATGGTCCATGAATGCACTGGTTATCCTCAAAAGGTATGTCCTGTATGAGGGGATAAACTGGGTGATGGAACAGCACAGTTTTGATGTATTTGTTGTGATCTGGAGTTCTCATCATTGATAACATTGTGTATCATCAGCGTAGGCTTGAAAGAAGAGTCTTAGGTTTGCCCTTCTTGTGAAAACTTGAACATTTCCATGTAGGCCCCTATAGCAAAGGCATTTTCTGTTATAAGTTATAATTGTTAAACATTCAAAAATAATAATTTTCTAAAGGTTATTAGATCATCAGTATCAGCATTACGCCATGCACTTGACAGATTATTAATTCATTGATATAGGAAGTAAAAAAAAAAAATCAAAATCAAACAGTAGGTCACTGGTGGCTCAGTGGTTAAAAGTTCTGGGTTACTGATCAGAAAGTCAGGAGTTCAAACCCCAGCACTGCCAAGTTACCATTGTTGGTAGCTTAACCCTCAATTGCTCAGTTATATAAATGAGGTAAATGTAAGTTGCTCTGGATAAGAGCATCTGCCAAATGCCATAAATGTAATGTAATGTAAACAGCAGGAAGGCCTGAAAACTTGCACAATATGAAAAATCAGCATGATGAGAAAAATCATGAAGGTCATGGATTTTTGACCTTTCTCTTTCTATGCAGTAAATACATGCATAAACTACAGTCTTGTTTGTTTTTGTTGGTTTTTTTCTAACGCACTTTCTTTCTGTGTTTCATCTCCTGAAACAGCATCTTACCCCAACGCGCTCTGGAGGAAATCCAAAGGTTCTCTGGAACTTACACGTGCATGAACACTTTCAAAGGTCGGACATAAGAACCACTACATCACTAAGTTTGTCTGTGACCTTAATTAAAGAGGGAGTGTGTAACACATCCGTGTGATGATCAGAAACTCGGAAACAGCAGGGAAAAAGCCATGATTCGAGGAGTCAGCTGTTTCTGCACAGTTTTCTAGAGACCTTTAATGGAGGAGAAATAAAGAGATGGCACAGTGCAGTCGGTGTTGTTCAGACTGCACATCAGATTTTGCTGGTTGAAAGACTGAACTGTTCATCCAGCAAACAGAGTAAAGCATACAGACTCATGAGATTCTGGATTTGTACTTAACCTTCTCTTATATAAAAAAAAGAGTCTATTTTTTAACAAACTGTCACTCAAAATACACCATTTGAATAAAATACAGTTTGGAGATAAAAACACATTTTTGGGGTGTTCTAGGAAAAATGTCAGATATTCCTGAAGGGATTTGAGCTTCACATCGTTGCCAGTTTTGGGTGGACATCTCCTTAACGAATGTGACACCATGGCAGCTTTTTTCCCAGCTCAGGAAATGAGCTCAGAGTGTGTGTGTGTGTGTGTGAAAGAGAGAGAGAGACTATGTGTGTAGCCCTGTCAATGTGAATGTGAATGTTAATGATCTCTACAGAAAGTGAGCAAAGGGAAACGTACCATCGCATACAAACCTGATGGTTTGATGTTGATCTGCAGCGTGTGGTGCTGATTTATTAAGATACCACATGCTAGGTGATTCATTACATGAATTACATTACATTACATGTGAAGTACATCTAGACACCAATCTAAATTAGGTTTTGGCATATGCTATTTGTTCTTGATAGTCATTATGTGAGTCATAATTGCACATCCACTCTTTACATAACACAGATTAAATGCTGTAAAATGCATAAAAAAACCTACTAAATACAAAATCTATGTTCTGTTCACATTTATAAATGAAAATCTTTTTACCTTTTCACTGTCTTTTAATACTTTTGGTATTGGAGGTTTGAGTGTATGGTGAATATCTCACATAAAGCTAACATTGGCACCTTTTGATCATTTTGAAATGCTGAGGCATAATTTTGCTACATGTTCTCATTATTAAAACCAAACTGACTTTTGCTAATTTAATACATGTCCACCAGACGCATTCATTTGGCACACAATTGCTAGTATTGGTGGAGTAACTCATTAAATTATTATGGTTTTGTCTCTAATCTACAGTGATTTAGATGCCTTTATCCTGAAGTGCTTTTCAGTCCCCAAAAGAAGAACAAATGGGTGATAAGAATACTCTCAAGCTAAAACCCTGCTAGAGAGGAGTTAGTACAGCAGCAAACACGTTATAGGCCAATTTGTTGTTTGTTTGTTTTTTTGTATGTTTGTTTGTTTGTTTGTTTTACATTCGTGCTCATTTACAGTGAGGGAAAAAAGTATTTGATCCCCTGCTGATTTTGTACGTTTGCCCACTAACAAAGAATTGATCAGTCTATAATTTTAATGGTAGATTTATTTGAACAGTGAGAGACAAAAATCCAGAAAAACGCATGTCAAAAATTTTATTAATGGATTTGCATTTTAATGAGGGAAATAAGTATTTGACCCCTCTGCAAAACATGACTTAGTACTTGGTAATGACTTAGTAATTACTTTTCATTTTCAATGCCCTGGCTGAGGGAAGGAGGTTCTCACCCAAGATTTGACGGTACATGGCCCGTCCATCGTCCCTTTGATGTGGTGAAGTTGTCCTGTCCTCTTAGCAGAAAAACCCCCAAAGGATAATATTTCCACCTCCATGTTTGACGGTGGGGATGGTGTTCTTGGGGTCATAGGCAGCATTCTTCCTCCTCCAAACACGGCGTCCAACATCTGACCACCAGAGGACAACTGGGTGAAAGTGTTGTGGTCAGATAAGACCAAAATGGAGCTGAATGTCCGAGTTGCCAAACGTCAAACTCGAAACTTTAATGACTTGGAGAAGATCTGCAAAGAGGAGTGGGACAAAATCCCTCCTGAGATGTGTTAAAACCTGGTGGCCAACTACAAGAAACGTCTGACCTCTGTGATTGCCAACAAGGGTTTTGCCACCAAATACTAAGTCATGTTTTGCAGAGGGGTCAAATACATATTTCTCTCATTAAAATGCAAATCAATAAATACATTTTTGACATGCGTTTTTCTGGATGGATTTTTTGTTGTTATTCTGTCTCTCACTCTTCAAATAAATCTACCTATAAATTTATAGACTGATCATTTCTTTGTCAGTGGGCAAACGTACAAAATCAGCAAGGGATCAAATATTTTTTCCCTCACTGTATATACATACTATAGTTCACAGAGCTCACACCTTCCTTCAACAAAATAGGTTTTAAGTTTTATTGAATTGAACATGATAAAAACTAAATAATCAGTGTAAAAATTTAATTATTTAAATTCTACACTGACTGTGGCTTAATGCCAAAATTCAAATCTAACTAAACTCCAACTATTCATATTATAATGACTATTAAGTGAAAAACAAAGAAAACTAGAACACATGAATGTCATTTTCCAGCTCACACAATCTATTTCAGAAATTTTTGTTCCTCCACTTTTCCGTACCAACTTCTCCTCGCTTATATTCTTGATGCATGTTGATTTTCCAGAATTCGACCCTGAAGCACTCATCTTTTTTCAGTAGCTTATAATAATGTAGCATCAGCAGGAGCAGGGTAGTCGTCCCATGAATCCTGCACAGCTGTGGGACTACACAGCTGTATAAACTTAGTTATTTGGGCATATTTTGGTGTTTTTGGGAGTCTGTAGGGATGGGTCTGGGGTTAAGTGTATTATCGGAGAGGAGTTAGCATCATGTTAATGTAGAGTCGAAACAGTATGAGTATAACGCAGTCTTTTCAGTCACGACCCCATGCTACAGTAATGTCTTTGAGCAGTGCTGCTTATCCATTCTTTTATAACATCTCTTTACAAGGCACTCGTCACAATAATGAAAAAGTATGATACATTGTACAGTTCTACTTTCTAGCTAGCCAATCGTTAGCCAGTTATAATCTCATTAATATAAGTTCTTTCAACTGATACTTTTAAAATAGTGTGTATTAACCAAGTTAAGTTATTGTTACAATGTAAAGACCAAGAAGGAAATTAATGCTAACACCAGCCAAATATGAAGATGTTTGCTAAGTAGATAGCATATATCTAATTGTCATAATGTTGGTGTACCCTGCCCAAGGTGTACCCCGCCTTGTGCCCGATGTTCCCTGGGATAGGCTCCAGGTTCCCCTGTGACCCTGAAGAAGTGGGGTTTTAGACTGAATTGCCAGTTTGCTGAGCATATACGCTCATAAAAGGAGTTCTTGGCATACAAAAAGCTTTAAAATCCACAAAAAAAAAATATTTTGGTTTTCCACCATTTTTTTAAATAATTTTAATTTTTTATTAAAAAAAATAAAAAATTATATAAAAGGTTTTTTTCTTTTTTTTTTTTATTTTTTTTTTTTTTTTTTTATTTTTTTTTTTTTTTTATATTTTACACCAACACCCCTCCCCCCCCCCCCCCTTCTTTTATTCTTACTTTTCAACCCACAAACAAAAAACCCTTTTTTTTTTTTTTTTTTTTTTTTTTATAAAAAAAAAAAAAAAAAACACTCCTTTTGACACTAAATCAACAGGATTTTTCTTGTGCATGGATTAAGGATCACTCAGCAGACTATGAGCTGTTTGAGCTCACCTCAGTCACGGCTGAAGTGCAAGTCTGTACAATGCAAAAGCAAAAGAGAAAAATGGGGAAATGCCCAGTCTCTGGCTGCCAAACAAGCCACATAAACGATCGTTTGAATCACCAAGTGCTGCAAACATCTTCCTCAAAAGATTACAACACCGTGCATGCACTGTAATCTGTATTTGACCTGCTCAGCAGACATGGGGAAAAAGCCATAAGGGGAATGTGCTCTGCTCAGGGAAATAAGAGCCTCTTACAAGGACTGGTTTTCATTGCCCCAGATCAGCCCTTTCCAAAGCTGGGAAGAAGCATGTGGGTCACAGAGTTACTGAGCACCGCACATATTTTCAAGGAGAAGGGTCGGAGTCCCAAAAGGAGGGTTCAGTGCAGGGTTAGCCAAATATAAGATAAATCACGACATTTACGGGAGGAGAAAGCGAGTGAGACGACTCACTTAGGGTCTGTATGCTGGGGCATACAGGCCAACCACAGGTGCTGAGGAAAAACTGAGTCATAAAACGCATACTGGTTTGCTCATAAAATTCAGCTTCAATAACGTTGGATAATCTGTTATCCTCGAAATGAACCATTAGAGTGGAAACCCATTTAGATTTTAAAGGTAGAGATTCCTGGGACACTAAAAAAGTCCCCAATACCTCAACCACATTTGGAATAATGATGAAAGTCTTAGATCTGTGCGTGTTTTATTTCCTCTCTCTGGTTTCCCAGAAGAGAGGCTTTATAGAGTCTTAATGCAGAAATCCTTGTGGTTATGCAGCGATATTATCCATAGATCCACAGTATGAAGAATTCCAAGGGCTTATAATGCAATTGAAGTATTTCTTTCCTTTTGAAACTCAAAAAAGCATCACAGCTAGAAAGTCTCTGGGGGAACAAACTAACCTGACAAAATGTTTTGTTGTTGTTGTTATTTTATTTTGGGGTTTTTTGCTGCAATGTTTAAAAGTAGACATGCTCATTATCCCTTCAAGATACTTTCTTTTTGGCTAGTCACATCCAAAATGATAATAATGGATATGCATGGACATTCCTTACGGGTTGTTTCATTCAATCCAAAAATCATAAATCAGTCAAGCTACTTACATGAAAAAGTTAGGGTTGTCTTCAAACTTGTGAATTTATTGTATCCTATAGTGTCAAAAAAAATTCTAGTCCCAGTGTGGCACAGCTTTCAGTCATCAGGTAAAAAAATATGACAAAACGGGACAGTGTTGACCCTCTTTGAGGAGTGATCTCCATGCCTCAGTTGCCATGTCAGGTAAGAATTATGGCCAGCTGAGGCTCATGGTCAAGGGTCAAGTGTGCTCACAGCAAGCCTGGATATCAGAAAACTTTGTGGAATAGAAAATACCCATGCTGTGTGGCCACATTCACAAAAATATTAAAGCTTCTAGAAAAAAGTAGCATCTAGTTGGCTGATTCATACAATATATATATATATATATATATATATATATATATATATATATATATATATATACAATTTTATTTTCTTGCTGTTGTTGTTTTTGTGTAAGAGTCTGAGCATAGTTCACAGCATAGCATTGTTTTAGCAAAATATACCATTTGACATATAGTAAGCATTAGAATGTTTGCTTTCATTTATGAATCATCTGTTTTATTTTTTCTCTGCATTCCATTAATTATAATTTTATTTATACCAGCTATCATGCGTACCTGGCAGGTCATCTGTGCTTTTCCTCATAATGTTAGAATTCTCCCTGTTCTTTACTAAAAGATTATCCTAACAGAAACTTTTAGAGCCACTCTGGACAACCTTCAAGATTTTCTGAACAGTAGGTCAAAAATGTGTCTGTTTCATGTGTCTCAGAGGTAGCACTGGTTAGCATTCACCTTCCTAGATTACACATTGGTTAACTCCTTGTTACACAAGTCCGCTATAGCAGGCAGTACCAGTTCTTATAACAGGACATAAATAGCCCAGTGCCAGTATTATTATAGATTACATTTGATCCATATTGTAAGTTTTCAAAAACAGTTTGTAAGTGCTACTTAGGAAAACACTTAGTGGTAGAATTTCTTGAACTACAATAATAACATTGGACCCAAAATGTGTTTTTAAATAACATTGTCAAAGACTTTAGATGTCCAGTGTGTCTATGTGATTTACATATGGACTAACACACAAAACCATGGATTATTTTCTGCAGTGGGTATTACTCATCTATCTATCTATCCATGCATCCATTTTCCCTACTGCTTATCCTTCACAGAGTCATGGAGTAACCTAGAGCCAATCCCAGGGTGCATGGCAGGGTGCATGGCAGGGTACGCAGGGGACACCGTGGACGGGATGCAAGCCCATCGCAGGACACAATCGCAAACACATTCACACTGCAGACAATTTACAGATACCAATCAGCCTATGACGCATGTCGTTGGACTAGGGGAGGAAACTGGAGTATCTGGAAGAGACCCTGCAGCAGAGGGAGGCTCCATGCACACAAGGGGGAGGTAGGATTTGGACCCCCAACTCTGTAGGTGTGAGACAAATGTGCTAACCACTAAGCCACGAACAAACCCTCAAATTCTCGATTTTCATTGGTCAGAATGTTTTGAGAAAATTTCTATAACAGGAACTGTTGCAAATGTTCCCGCTGTAAGGCAAATCACGTTTATAGTAAAAGCGCTCATCTGTATACATTATTATTTCTATAGTAACAACTTACATTGTGGACACTCAGCATAAACTGGTTAAAAAATGTGTAATTGTCAATAGGGTGAAGTTTTCTGTAAGGAGATGTTTATTTAACATTTTTGAATGGAGTCTCCAATGGCAGTGCTTCGTAATGATTGGTAAAGCTTTTAACTTAAAGTTTTTTCCAGCACTGGACAGTCTTCAGGATGGATCACTTTGTTCCAGGATGTCACGCCTCGTTCCTAACTTAACATTTACCATGATTTACAGCTCCTCTGAGGCTGTATTGATATTCCAAAAATGATAGTGCCATTTCAGTGAAACTGACCCTGCTAGAGATCTCACAATAGGCACCATTTAAGGTCCAGATTAAGGCAGAAAAATATCTAAGAGGACTCTGCTTGAGCTCAGCTGAACTGGGGTGTATGCTTTAACACAAACACTTCCTCTGTGCACAGACTGTACAGAGAGAAACTTATCTGCATGGCCATCTCTGCTGAGAGCCACTTTTAGAGTGCTGGAGTGAACTTCCTGTCCCACTCTATCTTGTTTTTCATTAGTGCTGGTTTCTGGAACAGCGTTATCACAGCGACAGATCAAAGCCATGGACTACAACAGAGCGGCGGAGATCACAGCCAGTTCCAGACACATTCAGCGAGGAATTACATAACGGGGTGGAACCAGGTCAGGTCAAATCACCTTCCTCCACATTGCCCTGCTTTACACCATGGACTTTTTCTGCCAAGGAAGGTTTAGCTCTGATCATGCTCAAGAGCACAAAGAACATTGAACATTGGGTTTGATTGTATTACGATGTTTTGGGGTAGTTGGGGAAACATTTATCTGTTACAAATGATTAATTCTTTGAATCTGTACAAACTGGACAACACAGTATCGTATGTTATCACAAAAGGGGGGGTGTCTTGGAAGGCAGGTCACAGGCATGAAACTAATAATTAGAAGCAAAAAATGGAGCCTTGAAATAAAATCTCTACAATATAAAACTGTTCTGCAGTTCATCACCAACAATTAACTCAAATTTACCTTAAGCATGGGCTTCAGGTCTGATCTTTAACCACTAGATAATGACACCAGGGTACAGGGATCCATTCAGTCGCCAGGAATGGACACTGAGAATCTATATAGACAATGGGGGTCCGTACAGTGTCTGTATGGGTCCCCACTGTCTGTATAGTCCCCATTATCTGAGAATCTATACAGTCACTGGGAATCTATAAAGGGACTGGAAATCCATACAGATGCTGAAAATTCATACAGACATCACAAATCTGTAATGGGCACTGGGAATTCATACAGACACTGGGTATCCTTACAAACACGGTGTGGATCCCAGTTGTTTGAGAATCCGTACAGTCACTGGGAATCTGTGTAGACACTGGGGATCCGTACAGACACTGGGAAGCCCTACATACACAATGAATGTGGATAGACACTGGGGATCCATATGGAGTACCAGAAATCTATACAGGCACTGGGAATTTGTGCAGACATAGAGAATCCTTCCAGAACCTAGGAATCCATGCATACACCAGGGATCCGTACATATTTTTTGGCCACATTCTGACAGGTTGCACAACCAAGTTATTAACAAAGTTATTTTCAACAACCAAATTATGAACAATCTGATCACGTCCTCACAAGCAAGTCTGCAACTTTGTTCCAGAGGAAGTGTCTCTTGTTACTGCAGCCCCAGTGTTAATCAAGGAAAAATCATTTAGTTGGTCATGAAAAGGATATGAGCTGTGTGTATGCCTAACAGCCAGACTGAATGAGTAGAGAAGACAGCTTAAAGTGTTCACACTCACTCTAAACCTGCAGGTCCAGTCATGACTGAGCGAGCAACCAGATGTGTTTCGAAACGTTCAGTCATTAATTAGTAGAAACAGAGTTCCTTCCTAGGAAACAAAGTGAGTCACCTTTGGCTGACCCATTGCCGCTTTGTTTGCTCTCATCGGATTTATGAGGTTGTTTGATGTGAGGACCCATGGGGATCTAAATCAGGAACATCACAGGGTTCTGTCTGACAACCGGCGTCAGTTTATCAATAAATCCGTCAGATAAGTCATCATTGATCTTTCAGAGACGATCGGCGAGCCAGAAAGCGTGAATAAATTTCTGCACAGAGCATCCATCACTTCACAGCAGAAAAATGTTGTCATTTTTTGTTTTACAGGGCACAATTTTTTTTCTAGCACTTTCCAACCAAGAACATTATCAGAATGTTAAGTATTAACATATAGTATTCGACAGGTTCTATGACATTGAGGTTGTAACTTTACAATACCATTCCCAAAATGGTCGAAAAACATTTGCTATAATAATGATTTGCTTCATCTTGCCCACAGTAAGAACCAAACTTTTCTAGAATTGTAACATTCTTATCATCTTAATTTTGTCACTGGGTAATCAGACTTATTCTCATTTAAGCTTAATATCATTTACATCATGTATCTTTGACATAAACCGAGTCCTAAAGGAGCTGAATATTGTTAACATTAGCAGGTTTCTCAATGCTGCCAGCTAGTTAGCTAATATTATGCTAGCTATCAGTTTGTACCATAGCTTATTTTACTCGAATACTCATGTGTTGTGATTTTTGTCATGCTTCAGTTTTTCTTTAAATGTTATTGTTTCTACTGAATGTGAGTACACTCGTATTTTAACACATTTCAAACAGAGGTGCTAGCATCTACAGTTTAGCCATAATATTTTAGCCATAACTTTTCTACTTCAACTGGAAGAAAGAATTCACTGAAGGGGAAAGATGCATTTGCTTCGGGTAACAGTTACTTTCACCTCATGCTGACTTTATCTTTGACCAGAAAACTTCCTTTTTATGCAGCCAAGAAAACAAGAAGCATACAACTGATGGTACCATGTGATCAGGTACGAAAAAAAAAAAAACAGTTTGGCTGGATCTGAATATGGTAGAAAATAATTTTGGGTTTGTGTTGACAGATGTGTTGTCATTTAATATCTTTTAGTATGTATGCTATAGTTTACTTCATAATTTTCTTTATTTCTGTATTTTCTTTTGCTATTTATTACTTTTTTAAATACTTTTTTGAATAATAAGTCTTTATACTGATGCCAAGATCTACAGAATAAGATAACAGACAGTTTATCATAATTATTAGCATGATATGGACAAGCACATCAGGCATATCATTGCTGGGGACACTTTCAAGCATTTGTACAAATTCTGTATATCTGATACAACACAAAGCTATTAAGTGCATTGCTCAAATGAAATAAATACAGGCCTTAAAAAGCATGGATGTTTACATGATTCACTCTGTAAACACCTCACCAGTGTTGTTCTCTCATCGTTAAACCGAAACAACGTCACTTCATCATTTCAATCTGTGCGGGAAATGGCGGATATATAAACGCCTCCGGCAATGCGTCAGCTCGTGTTAAACACACAGCTCATGCTGAGATGAACCACAGGAATATGGCTCTTTATAGACGCTCTGGGGCCTTTGGCTGAACTCAGTTTACCATGAAAACCCCAAAACAGAGCACATCATTACAGTAAAATCATATACAGACGCTGTCAACAGTGAAGAATGAGCATAATGTAAAACAAATGACGAACCATTTTCATGAGTCTCATAACATGCTGAGGACCACGTACATGTAGTCAGAACAGTGCTGTGTTACTGTCTCACTTTGTGGCTAAATATTACTCATTGCTTGCCTACACTTGAACCGGGCTCAAAATAAACCCACTAGTGCCCGGGAGTGTCTTGAATAGACATGGAATTGAGTGTGGCCCAAAAGTAATAAAAGCGGCTGGGCACAAATGAAGCTTCAGAACCAATGTGACACATTCGACACATGCACAGACGAATAACGCCCACACTTCACACACACACACACACACACACACACACACACACAACACATACACACACACTTCACATACGGATGTGGTCAGAATCTCAGTTGGTTTTGGCTTCCTTCAGAAGGTCAGAAAAAATGTACTCCAGAAAGGAAGTCACTCACTGAAACGTCCAAGCGGGCCTACTTATGTACCAATTTACCAGTGGCGATACATAAAGAGTGCAGAGACTGGCAATAGGTTTAACTCTACCCTGTTTAAATCTCAAACAACTTGTTACACATTTAACTCATCAAACTTTAGTTTAGTTACATTTCTCAAACCAAGGTGATGAGTTTTCAAAAAACTAAACCAACGCAGAGTTTGAAATGATAAACTGAAACAATAGCTATATATTATTCATAAATGTTTTTTTTTCTACACACAGACGACAAAATGTGCATTTTCACCTATTTTTATTACAGCACTTCCTGTTTACAGCCCCACCCCATTTTGATGGGCAGTTTCAACAATTTATTTATTGATATCTCACTGAATTATTTACCACACCATATTTTCTTTTCATTATTAACAGTACCTAAATTAGCTTGTTAGCTTAGTATACAAACTCTGCATCTAAAAGAATCTAGGTTCCACATGGACACACTAATACATTTCTAATAAATAGCATGATTTGTTCAAGGCCACAGGGCCTCCATAAGAGAAAACGTGCTTTAAATGGAAAAATGTGACTTGATAAGTTTATGTTCCCCAAAGTAGCTAGACATGGTTTGTGTGTCTTTCAAGATTCTTTAAGCATCTTACTTCTGGTGAAGCTGAAGCATTTTGATCTTCCAGAAAAGATTTACATCAAGGAAATGAATCCTTTGTGGTTCAACACACACACGCACACACAGAGCTGTATCTAACGTGCTGAAGAGCTGCACAGAAGCTGAAAAGAGTAATTGGTGGTTCAGCACCTGGGAGTGAGAGGTCAGGCGTAACGGCAGGAGTTCACACTCAGTGGAGTAATTAGCCAGAGAGGTGACGAATGAGCCTGTCTTACTGCTGCACCCGAGACATCAAACCTTAAGCCACACTGCAGCTCACACAGTATCATCTTGTCATTGAAACCGAGACTTGGTTATAATCTCTTTACCTTCAAATTCTGGAATGTAGTGGAGGTTCTGTGTTGAAAGTGTGTGTGTTTTTGAAGTGGATACGTTTTCATGATGTGACATTCACAAGTGCATCAAGCTACTGAGAACCCATTAAAACTCCTCAGTCTACTAAAATGTGTTCTAGAGACACTTTTTCAACAATAGAGAAATGTGCCTAGTTTTCTCTTAAACTCAATCACAGACACACGTTGTGTGTAAAATCCCTCACTTAAATCATTAAATTAATCAAACTGCTCGATATTAACAGCCAATAAATAGGCCAGGAATATCTCTTCACCATTTGCCATCTTTAACAGCATTATATTGTATCCCTAACATTAGCTAACTTAGCCTATCAGCTAACTAACCGCTAGTAAACTATAGTCCCCTCTGAAACTATTGGAACAGCAAGGGCAGTTCATTTGGGTTTGAGATCAAAAGATGGATATGAGAGAAGAGTTTAGGATTTTATCTTTTAATTCCTAGTACCTACATCTGCATGTGATAAACAAAATAAAACAGAACCTTTTGTATGAGACCACCCAATTTTTAGGTGAGCAAAAGTATAGGAACATATAAGTCTTGAAGTATATTGATTGAAATAAGACTTAGTTATCCCCGTGATGCGGGGGTTTCCTCTGGGTACTCCGGTTTCCTCCCCCAGTCCAAAGACATGCATGGTAGGCTGATTGGCATGTCTAAAGTGTCTGTAGTGTATAAATGGGTGTGTGAGTGTGTATGTGATTGTGCCCTGCGATGGACTGGCAGCCTGTCCAGGGTGTACCATGCCTTGTGCCCGATGCTCCCTGGGATAGACTCCAGGTTCCCCGTGACCCTGAAAAGGAGTAAGTGGTAGAAGATGGATGGATGGATGGATGGATAACACTTAGTATTTGCTTGCTTGCAATAATTACATCAAGTCTGAAACTCACTGACATCACCAAATTGTTGGTTTCTTCTTTTAGTTATGCATTCCTAGGGTTTTACCGTTTCAGTTCTCTCTTCAGTATTCTCTTCAGGAAGTGAAATGCATGCCCAATTGCAGTGTTTCTCAAATCCAGTCCTCAAGCCCCCACTCCCAGAATGTTTTAGATGTCTCCCTATTTAACACACTAACAAGCTGATGAGTTGAACCAGGTGTGTTAAATAGGGAGACATCTAAGACATTCTGGGAGGAGGGGCTTAAGGACGGGATTTGAGAAACACTGGGTAAAGGTTTGGTGATTGACTTGGAAAAACTTTTTCCCCCTGATAAAGTCCTTTGTTGAGTTGGCAGTGTGTTTTGGATCATTGTCTTGCTGCATGATATAGTTCCTCCTGATTCATTTGGATGCATTTCTCTGTAGACTGGCAGACAAAATGTTCCTGTAAACTTCTAAATTCTGAAATCAAGCCCAAGCCATGAGACTACCTCCACCACGTTTCACAAATAAGCTTGAATGTCTTGTCTTGGAATGTCTTATCACTGCAATTTAGCAAATATTGCAATTTCTTGTTTATTAAAGAATTACACATAGAATTTTTTTCAATCCATTTTATAGTTACATGTAATGTTGTGGATCATCCATAAAATAAGTTATTTTCTGTTATCACTTACATTCTAGTAGCTATATTCCTTTACTAGTTTGTCATGTTACAGCTTTACCTCAGACTGTTACAAAGTGCTGACATTGGAGACTCCTTCCAAAAAATTGCTAATTCTCCTTCCTAAAGAAAACTTCACCATATCAACTGACTCACTCACTTTCAGTAACAACTTTATCCTGGTCACAGTGGAGCTGAGGCCTATCACACCTAGGGACAATTTAGTGTACCCAATCTACCTACTTCTATGTTTTTGGAAAGCGGGAGGAAAATTGGGAGCCAAAATGAAATCCGCAGGTACACCGGTGTTCCACCTTCATGGTTCCGGTGCGGGTTCCTGGTCTATGATAGTTCTCGAACCATTCCGTTCATTTCCACCACAGAATAGGTGGTTCCAGGCCGGAAAAATCGGTTCCATCCCGGCCCTATAACTTGCTGGGCTGGAACCCCAAAACCGGTTATGTCAGTGGGCTGGTGAGGAGCAGGGGTGCGGTGGGGTGGGGTGGGTTGATGATATGGGGTGTAGTGCTGCTAGTAAAAGTTTTCTGTTGTTTTGGTTGCTAGCTACCTGGCTAACATCTCCAATAAATAATGCAAAAGACAAAAAAACCCCACAAAATATCTGAAAAAGTAGTTCAGTAGTGGTCTATGTTGGAAAATTCATTCTACTGTTGATATGGTCTTCAGCAGAGATCATGGTCCATGTACAGAGAAACCATGCACAGAAACCCACCCACGAGCAGTAACCTGAGGTCCAAGGACTTTGTAGCTGTGAGTCTGCAATGCTTAACATCAATGATTACACAGCATTGTTCCTATAGAAGCAATAATGTATTGGAACAAACTTTGCATCCATGCAGTCAGTTCTGCTGTCATAGAAAATTAAATCAACACCTTCTGACCAATGTATTATGTACATTGCTTTAAAACATTTAAATGAAATGCTACTATTTTGAAATCTAATATTACTACAATAATTACTGTGACAGGTCTAATCCCATTACTGTGTTTTGTTTCTCCATTGTGGGGGCAAAAATGAAAGCTGGAGATTTGTAGCTTACTAAACCTTGTCCTGTGTTTTTTGGTTTTTTTTATTCCCTACTTACGATCCATCATTAAAAGCCCCTTCTTTAATTCTGAATAAGTGTTTTGGGATAAAAAGTGCAGGCAGGCGTAGTCCAGGAGCAGGGTTGGGAACCAGTGGTGTAGGGGATTCCTACTGCATTAGTCCAGTGCAATATCCCTGAATTTATAGCACCTTTTAATGACAGGAAATTACTTCAGGAAGGGCTAGTGCTGAGAGATTTGTCAAGGTCTAAGCGCAGACGAGAAACAGAATGTGGTTGAGCGATGTGCATGCGTGTACGAAGTTTGCTTTCTTGGCAGCTGGTCTTTCCATCTTTTTCGAGTTGTCTTCTGAGGTCATTTCACATGAGTTCAACTTCATGAAGTGTGTCTCGTTTGCTCAAGAGGTTGCAGTACCCGCTGTATGACCCTAACCCTGGCCGCCAGCGTGAGGCTGAACCGAGATGAGCTTAGTTGGGCTGGGCCGCTCTGGAGAGAAGCCTTGGAATCCCCACATCTGGCTTATATCTGCGCCTTACGGTCATTCGATTTTTGGCTGATGGTTTCCAGTAGTTTCACAAAGGCTGGATTGTTTAGAAGTCGTCGGCTTGTTCGTCTCCAGGCCGCACTGGCGCCAGTGGCCACAGCTGGCGTTGCTTTTCACAGCCTCGGCCACAGGAGACAGACTTTCTAAAACTTCAGCCTTTGCATACAGTGCTACTTATGCTAATTATCTTGTCCTCGAGACCAAAACTTTTAATCCACTTACTTTTATTTCGGATATGTAATGGAAGCTCTGTAATAATCACAAATGATTTGGAGCAGGTTTCTTCCAGACCTTTTTTAAGCCATTCCAGATTTTTAAACTTTCCAGAGTTTCTGTCTACAGTTTTCTCAATCTGATCTCATGAGGAATTTACACAAATTCAAACAAATAAAGTGAAGACTTTTTCAAGCAATGTTCACTTTTTTTTCGTTTTTTAGAAAACATGAAATGTAAAATGCATTACAAAAGATGCGTTCATGTAGAAATAAGGGAATGTTTATAGAAGAGATGTTTTGATATTTAGGGTCTTTTCCAGATCTGCAAAAGAAGAATTGTTTGGTTTTGTTCACTTTTCTAGTAATAAGGTTAAGAAAAGTATTTAAAGATTTAAGGCCCTGCATAATAACTTACCTCACTAACCTCTTGAGCAATACATGCCTCCCCACTTACTGCAATCCTCAGCAGGTCTACTAGCAATACCATACATGAAATTTAGCACCATGGGTGGAAGAGCCTTTAGTCACATTGAACCTAAGCTCTGGAATCCTATATCACATCCGCAACTGTGAATCCATTACAAGATTCAAAAGTTTGTTAAAAACTCATCTCTTCAGGCTTGCATATTCTCTGTGACATGGTTACATAATACTTAATATTAATATGTGTTTTAGTGTTTTATGTTTAAAACAAGGTCTCTAACATCCACCAACACTGTGATGTCATCATGGAGGAGTGGAAGAGGACTCCAGTGGCAACCTGTGAAGCTCTGGTGAACTCCATGCTCAAGAGGGTTAAGGCAGTGCTGGAAAATAATGGTGGCACACAAAATATTGACACTTTGGACCCAATTTGGACATTTCCACTTAGGGATGTACTCACTTTTGTTTCCAGCGGTTTTGACATTAATGGCTGTGTGTTGAGTTATTTTGAGGGGACAGTAAATTTACGCTGTTACACAAGCTGTACAATCACTACTTTACATTGTAGCAAAGTGTCATTTCTTCAGTGTTGTCACATGAAAAGATATAATCAAATATTTACAAAAATGTAAATCACTTCTTTGAGGTACTGTATATATATATATATATATATATATATATATATATATATATATATATATATATATATATATATATATTTTTAAACACACCTCTCCGACACAAGTGCGTCACGAAGAACATGCAAATACAATTCACAAAATATTATATATATATATATATATATATATATATATGTGTGTGTGTGTGTGTGTGTGTGTGTGTGTGTGTGTGTGTGTGTGTAATATTGTGTTTTACTGTTTTGTGAATTGTATTTGCATGTTGTACTTGTGACGTAACCTTGGGTGTCGTGAGAGGTGCTTTTTTAAAATAAAATGTATTATTATTATTAAAAGTTTGAAATTAACTTGAGTTGTGTAAATAGTTCTAAATTTGTAGGTGATATACTTATACATACTTATACTTATAAGTACAAGTATAAGTATATATAAGTATATTTCACACTTAAAATCTGTATCCTGTGTTTATATGTTTCTGTAAAGCTGCTCTGAGACAATGTCCATTTTTAAAAGCGCTACACAAATAAAACTGAATTGAATATTAGTGTTTGTGTCATGTGTACCGATCAGTTGAGAATGCTAGTTTATTGGGTATGTATTACTTTGACACCAGGATTTCCATCCATTCATCTTCAACCGCTTATTCCTGCTTCAGGGTCGCGGGGAACCTGAAGCCTATCCAAGGAAGCATCGGGCACAAGGCGGATTTCACCCTGGACAGGGTGCCAGTCCATCGCAGGGCACAATCACATACACACTCACACATCATTCATACACTAAGGACAATCAACCTACCATGCATGTCTTTGGACCGGGGGAGGAAACCAGAGTACCGAAGGAAACCCCCGCAGCAAGGGGAGAACATGCAAACTGAAGTTTTCCTACTGAATTCCCACACTTTCTCAGGTGTGAAAGTGAATGCTTTTAAATGCCAAGAACAAAATCAATCATAATCATAACCCAAGCAATCATAATCCAAAGAATACCAATTAATCTGGAAACCACAAGCAATCTGCACTGAGTTTCCCAAAAGCATTGCAAAATTAAGATCATCTGATCTGGGAGAGAGAGAGAGAGTTTTCAGCATGATGCTCGTTCTACCATTTAATGATGATTTTTGTGCTTTCTTTTGGAAAGTCGACTTAGATTTTATGCTCAAAGACAATTAGACTATAGCTGTCTCATACATATGTACATTGAAACTACTATTTTAATAAATACATGAACTCCAACCCTAACCCTGACCTTTGTAACTTTTAACACCAACTGATTCATGCGAATTGTTACGACGTTTCATGTGAGACTATGTCCTGACTTAAAATTTCACTCATTGTGATTTACACATTTTTTTTAAATAATTTACCCTTACATACATTTAAATGTGGACACATTATAACTTTGATTCAAGTTAATGTTTAATTAAATGTTTTGACACCATACCCATACTTTTAAGATAATATTAGTAATATAACGCAAGTACAACCCCCAGTGCCTGCACACACACACACACACACACACACACACACACAGACACACACACACACACACACACACACACACACACACACACACACACACACACACACACACACACACACATGCCCTATAACTGATTACACTTTCCTCAGCCCTGAATCCTCCCTCAGCTGAGGCTTGGGCAGCACTTTTGAGCCTGACTATTGAGTTCAACTTCAGGTCAAGCGCTTGGTTTGACAATAGGCCAACCAACCTTCAATGGGATTGGGACAGACAGCTTTCCCACACACACACACACACACACACACACAGGAGTTTAGTTTAGTGGCCTTTCCTCATTTCGAGCATATGAATAGAAATCTGTGTGCTGAATCCATCCAGCAGCTTTGTGTTTGAATTTGCGTTAAATGACTTTCTAATTCTTCACTAAACATCTGGATTTCTCTGAATATGTTCAATGTAATAGTAGATTCCTTAGTATTATATAATTATTATTTAAAAAACCGATGCTTTCTTATAACAACTTTAAGTAAAATTGATTAAATGTTCCTATTCTGTGTCTCAAAGACTAGAGACTCATTAAAACCTCTCAGTGTAATAAATGGTCATTTCTTAGAGACACACTTTTCCTGTCTTAAAAACGTTACTTCCATACCACTGAATAGTTTTACATATATTTTAATTGCTTAAAGGTAAAGAAGTACAGTTGAAACATTATATCGTCCTCATTATTTTATAATCAAAGGATTTTCAGAAATAATTTGCATGGTATTGTATTTGTTGCTCTTTCTTTCTTTCTTTCTTTCTTTCTTTTTCTTTTATTTAAAAACAATAAAATTTAGTTTTTTATCTGAAAAACTTTTGTAAAATTACTTTTAAAAAGATTTTTTTATTTTATGTCATGCATACTTAACATGGGAGTTCCGGTACAGTGTGAACGTTTCCATCCGAAAGCAAGAAACGTCCCGGATCGTGCGAGTTTTCTGCATGAACTCTGGCTGAACTTGCTGAATCTTGTTTCAGGCACGCTCTGAGAGCCTCCCTCCCGATGACCCGGCTCGCGACTGAGCAGTTCACCAGGAGGTCCCTCACTCAACCACACACACACACACACAGCTCTTACAGATCCCCTTCCCTTCCACTCCGATGCCTCTCCTTCCTTCAAACATTCCCCTTCTCCCGTCCTCGGCCTGTTGGACTGTAGTCAGGGAAGTCGAGATCCGTCTTTGTCGATTCCGTTAAAGTTCAGGCGCACGAATGCATAACAAATCGTTTCGCATACCAGACCCACTGAGTTAACACAAACTCAAGCTGAGGTGATGAGAAACATCTCAGCAAGTTCAACAGCAAGTACATGTCATCTGGAGTGCAACATTTGCATTTCTGTCCTGATTTAGTTGGCGTTGAGAGCTGCAGGAATGCTGACTAGTTTCCAAAGCTGCATCTAATTTTGACAACAAAAATGTCTCAAAAGTGTAGGATGCCATGGATGTTTCTGGATACTTTGTTACACACAGCAAGCACTTTCTATACAGGGACTTGTATGGTAATGCTGCACATACTGCGATCGAATCTGAATAATAAGCAGATTGTTGTTATTTCACAAAGTAAAAATAAAGATGTTGAAACTTTCTGGAAGATGTTTAATATTTATGAACGAAATATGCAGTGTCAGCTCTTAGCAACAAACAGTAAGCTGTCCACCACAGGAAAGTCTTCAGAATGGAGGAATTTTTGGATGCTGGTTTCATGGCACTACGACAAGCTGCGTTTAGTTTTATGTCTAACTTCAACAAAGAGGGGAAAAGTGAGGCTGGTGAGAGAACAACTGATTTTAGCTGCTATAATGTAAGTGAGAACTGGAACAACTTGTTTTGCAGACGTTCCACAACATTAAATGTAGCGGCTATAAATGGTTAAAAGTGTGATTTACCCTTCATTAATTAATTCAAAGACGGATGGGCTGTCAAATTGCTGTGGCACAAAAGGCACATTGTGACACGCTGTGTTTGGAAAATAATCAACTTTAGGGTGGTACCAGTAACTCCGCTTTGCATCGGCTTGTATCACACTGCCCTGTCGTTGGTTATTTTCCAATAGAAGAAAACAATTTGGACATTGACATCAGTAAAAATGTCTGAGAATAGACTTAATCTTATGTTCTCATGAGAAATTCTAGACACATTTTATTCTATTGAAGATCTTATCACTTGCAATAATTTATGATTTTGACACTAATAAGACAATCAGCAACCATATTTAACTAGTCCATCCATCCATCCATCCATCTTCAACCGCTTATTCCTGCTTCAGGGTCGCGGGGAACCTGGAGCCTATCCCAGGAAGCATCGGGCACAAGGCGGGGTACACCCTGGACAGGGTGCCAGTCCATCGCAGGGCAAATTTAACTAGTCATGTGATAATAATATGGACAATTTTTTACATTTTAAATATTCAGCTTGTGTACAATGGTGTTATTTGTTACACTGAATAAAAAAAAAATTATTGTAAGCACAAAACAAGGCAGCAGGACTTCCCAAATCGTAAAAGGAACTACAGACATAAAGACTAATGCAATTTTCTAATTTCCCTTTATTGTGTAGCCATATTTCTAACTGTATTTCCCCATTTCAGGCGTGTCATGTCATAACAGTGATCTCGCATCCCTAATTAGCCCAGCACTCGTCTCATTAACTCCGTCGCCACCACCCACAATTACTGTCCTGCTTCTGACATAATGGGAGAGACCACTTATCCAATCAAAGGACCCCTGCTGGGGCTGTCTATGCAAACTGCCAGATTAGTGAGGGCCTCTCCTGACTCCCAGTGTGTCCACTGACTGACTGTCTCCCATTTGTCTCAATCAGAGCCAATGGCTGTCTTGTCCTCTAGCAGTTTTCATGACTCGTCTCCAAAGCTCATTCCGGTGATACGGTTATAAATGTACTGAATTTTAATTTGATCTTAATCAATACCGGGCTCACAATTCATTTGCAAATTCATCACAATATTCACATGACTGGTAGGGAAGGTTTAAAAGATAGGGGTGGCATTAGGGGCGGGGTTGTACCTTTTCTTACATTTTCTTAATTCATTTATTTTCATTTCAATTCATATAAATTTCTCATGAAATCTTAAGCAACAGAAACATTTTTCTTGAAAACAGACATAGACTAGTCACAGACTATGGAAACTTCCCAATGGCAGACATAATAGACAAATAATGTGTAAAGAATTATTTTATATTCTTACTCTCAGATCAGAATGACCCTGCACATCATCTTCCTACCATATCTAATATATCTCTTCCACAATTATTATAGATATTGAAAAAAGTTTAATTAATAGAAATTATGGGAACACTTTCTGTAATGCTTATATGTATAATGACCTCATAATACATACATAACATGTTATGATGCATTCATAAGGCATTATATTTACAATATCATTACACATTGTGATCGTGATCATAATTATCATCATAAAATATTATTATGATTATTTATGAAAATGATATATAGTTTATATTCAGGTTTATGAAGTTTTTTTATATGTAGAATGCAGTATAAGAAGTGTTTCAAAAACATTATAGCACCAATACAAATGACATTCACCCCTGTTTTCTCTGTAACTGAAACTGTATACTTTGTTATTATTATGTGTATAATAACAACTCATAACTTATATGAAGTCCAATCATATATGTGTGTGTGTGTGTCATATATATATGGTTGGATGCAATTTAAATGCATTATAACATGATATAAATGTGTTAATGGTTCATTATACCGTAAATATGACCTATGTAGAAAGTGCTATTATTTTCACTATTGCATTATATACTGTATGACTAGCACTCATTTCATACATATAGGTAATTCACAGTGCTTTACATAACTAAAAGCCAAATAATGTACATAAAGGAAGAAAGAAAAATATAAATTAGATGCAATGTATAAGTGCAATGTATACTTAGAAAGTCCTTAAGTGTCAATAGCACAGGAAAAGAGGACTGTGAAGTTTAAGCATGGAAATATCTGCTCACCATGACCTGGTCCCCTAAACCCTACTCTGTGGGCAAATAGGTTTGTGTTACAGGGCTCCAGGGGCTTCGTTTGGGGGCCAAAGGCCTCAACAAAGTAAAGCCCCCCCTTTGCCACGCTCCACTCCACCACAGTCACCCACTCAGCAAGGGAAAGACCTGAACTTGGGATGACCCCAATGAGCCAAGTCCCTGATGGGTTCATGCAGAGGTCACCACACCCCCACCATCACCATTCCAATCTCCCAAAACTCTGTGAAAGCCCTTGAAACTGTCCTGCTATTTCCTGTCCTTTTACTTCTGTGGATTTGTTTACGTGGATAATGTGGGTGGAGTGGAAAATTTCAATGTGAAAAAAAATCTCAAAGAAGTCCAACTTAACAATGTTTTGGTAAGTCATGTTTTCCAAAAAAAAAATTATCAATTATGCACATGTTGCAGCAAGTAGCATCTGGGAAATACTGTTACAGAATGGTATAACTATGTCAGCTTTCCATTTTCCTTAACAGGTCCACGTCCCTTACAGGGTCGACTTTCCTCTCATCTGAGCTTCATCAACCTATTAGCACTTCCGACATCTGACAGGAAGATGAGAGTTCTTTTAAGTTTATGGCCCACAAACACACACCTTCCAGCCCCAGGGCTTCTGGCTCTGAAGATCTTATAGCAGCAGCATGTGTTTCCTGGTCTGCATGAGGATAGAAGGATAAAGTGGAGGTCGGACAAGAGATGTATTGAATGTACTAAAAGAAGGAGAGAGAGAGAGAGAGAGAGAGAGAGAGAGAGAGAGAGAGAAAGAGTGTAACTGTTTGAGGATAAGAGGCTTAGGGCTCATTAAAGAGAGTGCGAAATGCAGAAGCTGTGAAGTGGTGAAAGGAAATTATTCCACGTTTAACTCGACATAAGGTTTGAATTACTGGGTTCCTGAGCTGAGCTGAAGTGAAGTGAAGTCTCATGAGGATTAAGAAAATAATAATCATTAAAAAAAGTGTAAAAATGGAAAGTCACTGTTCTCAAAAGTGGACCCGCTGCTTAACACACTGCTTCATGTGGCTCAGTAACACATAAATCCTAGACTAGCGAAGTAGCAGGCTAATATTAGCTACCTACCTAAAGCAGCAAGTGAGGAACCAAGCTATCTAAGGCTGGTCATATTTTATATACATATATCTTACGAGCATAAAACATTTCACTTTTATATCTTTCATGACACTTTTATATGATGTTAAATGTTTTATAACACTAAGAACATCACTGAACATATGACCAGACTTGTTATTTGGTTCTCCATATTGTGTTTTCTTGTACCCCTGCCGCATGCAATTAGCCAATCAGTCAATCATGTGGCAGGTCACAAGCCTCAGTTAATGCTCACAACAAACTGGGTGGTGTTGGTGGGGCTGGGTGGGGCTGGGCGGGGGCGTTGGGTTCAGAGGACGATGTGAACTCAGTGATTCTCACAGTACGTGGCATGCTTGTTGAAGCCAGGCAGGCTAGTTTAAGACTTTCAGAAACTGCTGGTCTCCTGGGGATGTTTCACTGCATAACAGTCTCTAGAGTTAACACAATATGGTGCCAGTAAAAACAACAACAAAATTCCAGTGAGGGGCAGCTTTGCAGTCAGAAATGTCTTTTTGAAGAGAGGTCAGAGAATGGCCAGAATGGTTTCAGCTTACAGGAAGGCCACAGTAATTCAAATAACCACTCTATGCAACCGTGGTAAGCAGAAAAGTGTCTCATAATGCGCAACACATCAAACTTTGAGGCAGATACGCTACAACAGCAAAAGACTGCATGGGGTTCTTCTTCCATCAGAGTAGAACAGGATTCATCATGTCGACCTTCTTTAGTGTTACCTTCTTGCTATTATTAAAAAAGCACACTGTGAGCCGTATTAGCAGTGCTTCGCATATTAGCAATTGCTAGTACCCAGTAATTGCTGATAATATCCAGTAATGTAATATTTATTGTTTGCCTGAGAGGACAAAGACCTGATCCCTGAGGATCTCCAGTTTTAAAAGTAATGTAACAAAGCAACATTATCATTATCAGTAGGCACCCAGTCTGCTTAATTAATAACAGCACATGGGCTTGTAATTCAGTTCTATTACTAGCGTGCCCATTGTGCTGCCAAATGCCAAAATGTGAATCCACTTCAGAGAAACGGGCCGAGGGTTTTTTGTTGTTGTTGTTGTTCTTAATTTCTGCTTTTTTCTCTCTCCTTGAACAAGAATTATAAAGCCTGGAGCGAAGCATTAAGGCAGAGTGCTGGACCAGATTAGGTCAAACATCACATAAAAAAGTCACATTTTTAGTCCAGAAATTAGTAAACAATGCTTAAAGCAAGACCAGAGCTTAAGAATGCACTCCAGTGCTAAGGGCTGAAAGAAAGAGAAAGAGAATGGTGAAGGTGCTAAATACCTACACTTCACATTCTCTTAAATTACACTCCTGAGGAATGAAGTGTGTGTTAATTCATCAAGTGCACTTTCCATTAAAATTGGATTTCCATTAAGTACCACAATGAGGAATTTTAACAAGAAGGACCAACATCTTGGCAGACAATTCCTTTCTTTTTTCCCCCTTCAGCCTTTAGAAGCTTGGCGCTAGTAATGTTTGCAAATTAGTTCATTTTCACAAAATTAAACTCATGGCTTTACTTCAGACCATGTGTGAGTTCCTACACATACAACAGATTTAGAATGTGTGTTCATTAAAATAAGTCATATTAAGTGCTGTCTTGTGGTGCACTATTGGATTGAATCTTTCAAAGACATACTTGGGACAAATCAGTCTGTATTTACTGTGAGAAGTAGGTATTACTTAAACCTTGTTTTCTTCAAATAAGGCTGTTGATCAAATTGGATCAGCATGACACAGATTAACTCAAGAAGGACTGAACCATTTAGAGTTCATGAATATTTATAATCAGTAAAAGAAGATATACAGTGAGGGAAAAAAGTATTTGATCCCCTGCTGATTTGATCAGTCTATAATTTTAATGGCTTCTCACCAAGCTGCTTGGCAATGGTCTTGTAGCCCATTCCAGACTTGTGTAGGTCTACAATCTTGTCCCTGACATCCTTGGAGAGCTCTTTGGTCTTGGCCATGGTGGAGAGTTTGGAATCTGATTGATTGATTGATTGCTTCTGTGGACAGGTGTCTTTTATACAGGTAACAAGCTGAGATTAGGAGCATTCCCTTTAAGAGTGTGCTCCTAATCTCAGCTCGTTACCTGTATAAAAGACACCTGGGAGCCAGAAATCTTTCTCATTGAGAGGGGGTCAAATACTTATTTCTCTCATTAAAATGCAAATCAATTTATGACATTTTTGACATGCGTTTTTCTGGATTTTCTTGTTGTTATTCTGTCTCTCACTGATCTAATAAACCTACCATTAAAATTATAGACTGATCATTTATTTGTCAGTGGGCAAACGTACAAAATCAGCAGGGGATCAAATACTTCTTTCCCTCACTGTAGTCCTTTTTTAGTTGTTTCTAGTTCAAATTCCTAGATAGTCGTTCATAATTAACGACTAAAGGGTTTCTCAAAACTGGACTACTTCAATCGGCATCATTTCAGTCTTGTTTTAATCTTTTACTCGGTTAGTATCTGGAACTTGGAGAGTTTTAATCCTCAAATTTAGACTGAAGAAACTTCTTGTTTACTCAGGCATTTAACAGAGAGTTGCTCTTTTAGATTAAGGTGCACTTTAGCTCACCAATGGGCATGGAGACTTTTGGTAAGCTGGCATGAATCTGTTCCTTTCTGAATGTTCTCTCAGGGAGTTTTTCCTTTTCAATGTTGCCTCTGGTTCATTTATTATGGAGCTCGATATAAAACCTGGACTATTTATGTAGCTGCTTTATGATATATAATAAAACACTCGGGGTCGTTCTGTTATTAAAAAATAATCTGTGGCAGGGTTGGGGTGTTGTAGCCAGACACAAATTGGAGTTATGGTTACAACCCTGAAGTGGATTATTTTCCGATTACCAGTCCCAGCAGGTTTTTGCAATCGCAGAAAGGAATGCAAACTCAAGGAAACTCCACGATATTTCGAGGATCTTACAATTTTTCAAAATTATCGCAGATTTAGGCCGAGACGCATCGTGATGACGTCACATATTCAGTCAAAGCCCTCTTCGAATTCACGTGCGTCAAACATGAGTCTCATTTACCAACAAACATCACTGTGAAAGAGAGTGCGAATTTCGTCCGATCGCAATTTCACCGATTCAAGAGTAATTTCGGAATTCTCAGAAATTGTTTCGCACCGTCTTTCGTGTGATGTTTATTGGTAAATGAGACCTTTTAAGTGTACTCATATTTGATGCACGTGAATTGAAGAGGGCATTGGCTGAATATGCATCATGATCACGTCACGTGACACACATTCATCCTGAATCTGCTGTGATTTTGAAAAAAAATCACAAGCTCCTCCGAATATTTCGGAGTTTGCTTGATTTTGCATGCATTCCTGTGATTGTATAATCCTGAAGTCCTGAAGGGACTGATTTGTTTATCTGGCTGTACACAACAATGACGTATTATAGCAAGCGTGTTAATACAAACCTGTGATTTACAACCCTTATAGAAAATGAATCAACACCTTTAGGCCGTTCAGACGTAAACATTTTGTGCCGTGGTATAATGATAATGATAACGAATCTATTGGTCACATATACAATGCAGCACAGTGAAATTCTTTTCTCCGAATATCCTAATGTGCCAGGATGTTGGGGTCAGAGTGCAGTGTCAGCCATGGTACAGCTGCCCTGGAGCAGAAAGGGTTAAGGGCCTTGCTCAAGGGCCCAATAGTGGCCCAATAGTGCCACTATTGTGGAGAGTTTGGAAACTGATTGATTGATTGATCGCTTCTGTGGACAGGTGTCTTTTATACAGGTAACAAGCTGAGATTAGGAGCACTCCCTTTAAGAGTGTGCTGCTAATCTCAACTCATTACCTGTATAAAAGACACCTGGGAGCCAGAAATCTTTCTGATTGAGAGGGGGTCAAATACTTATTTCTCTCATTAAAATGCAAATCAATTCATAACATTTTTGACATGCGTTTTTCTGAATTTTTTTGTTGTTATTCTGTCTCTCACTGTTCAAATAAACCTAACATTAAAATTATAGACTGATAATGTCTTTGTCAGTGGGCAAATGTATAAAAATCAGCAGGGGATGAAATACTTTTTTCCCTCACTGTATTTTCCACATATATATATTTCAGAAGGCACAAAATGCATAAAACAAGTAGTATGGATCTTCAGCTAATAACAAACATGCAGTTATATATTTTTGTTGTTGTTCTTGCGACCCTGATGTTATCTATTTGCAATCTCTAGGGAAGGGGTTTAGAAGTTAATCACCCCACATTTCCATATGCATCGACACCAAAATCAATGAAAAATTTTTTTAGAACTGACATTAAATTTTAGCTATAGGGGTTCTCCCCACATTTTGTCAAAAATAATCATTAATGTACTCTGGTTCTCAAGTGACTTGTGGCATGTGTGGACAACCTTTCAAATCAATAAACGGCTGCATCATTCCTATTTCTTTTCCGCCCTCTTCTGTTTTCCTGGTGAATCACAGTCTTTCTTCTCAGCATGGCCATAATCACGTGCCATGTAACTAGACAGCTGGCATTAGGGTAACTAATCTGTTATTGACTTACAATGCTCAAAGCACAATCAGGCTAATGCAAATCTTCTGTCTCATAATTTCTAGATAGAGGCAATCCATCTAAGCCCGTTACATTTCTGAGTAATATGCAATATCATGTATTATTGCAGTATGCTCTTATGAAAGAATAGGCTCAAGAACTGACATCCATCCATTTTCTATACTGCTTATCCTAAACAGAATGCAGTCAGCCAGAGCCTATCCCAAAGGACTTGGGGCACAAGGCAGGGGCACCCTGGATGGGATACCAACCCATTTCCAGGCACAATCACACACATTCACACACTACGGACTTTGGAAATGCCAAACAGCATGCAGCTAGAGGTGGGTAAAGTAGCCAAAATTCTTACTCAATTACAAGTAAAACTACTTATAAAAATTTTAATAATTACTTGAGTAAAAAAAAATTTATGAGATCAAGTAGCACATTACTACTTAATTCGCATCTGCTTAAATTTCCTGCGGGATCCCGATGCACACATGTAGTCTAAAGCTTTCTTTCTGGCAAGTTTTCTCCAAAAACAAGCAAACAAGAAAGAAAAAAAAACACCAAACAAACAAAACAGAGAAAATGAATACTCCATATGTTATCAGTATTCACTTAGGACACAATATCTGTTCAAGGTGAATGATGTATTCATTTTCAGTTACATCCCTAGTGTGTTCACTTAACCAGTTAATATCCACAGCTTAGAGGACTGTAAAAGGACGAGTTATGAAAAGGAGTCAAATTATAGCTCAGTTTTGGGACAAACTTATTGTGCTGCTCCTTCACTAATCAATATAGTCTTTGTAAATTCCTGCCATAGCTTGTTCAGGCCTGTTTTCTGCTTAATATCAATTATCATGTTAGAACAGTACCTGCATTTTAACAGTCATGTCAGTTCCAACCTGTAGGCCTTGGAAACCCGTAGTTTCCAGGTGCAGCTCATAGTCTGGGGATTGGCAAATCCACCGCTTGGCTAAGAGAAACCCCATCTGGGGCTGGAATCATATGTTGTGATTACACAATTATATTTTGCATAATATGTCAATTATAAAACAGACACTGTGAGATGTATTTGAAACAACCTACTCCCTAGTGAATTAAAAAAAAAATCAGAAATAAGATCACCTTGACAAATGGGCTGGGGAAGGTAAGGAAAACGAGAGGAGTGGAACCTGGTGTCTTCTGCTGTTGATGCCCAACTACATCAAAGTTCAAAGTGTTATGCGATCTGATATGCTTTTCTGCTCACCACCGTAGTAAAGTATACATACATACATACATACATACAGACAGACAGACAGACAGACAGACAGACAGACAGGCAGACAGTACACATAAATTCTGTTTAACTAAAATATATCTTTTTAATCAGGAAGTAATTAATAAAAATGTGTTAGAGTGACACTGGCTGCTGTGTAAGTGAACCTAAAGAAAGTGGTCTTGTCAATAAATAAATACTTCTTTTTAGTGATGCTTGAATGAATGAATAATGATTTCAGAAAGTTCAAATACTTTTTTTTATACTTACTTGCCTTTACTTATTTACTTACACTTATTTACACTTACTTTTACTTACATTTACTTACTTACTTACTTACACTTACTTTTACTTAAGTTTATTCAATTACTTACCTTTATTTACTTACTTACACTTACTTTTACTTACCTTTACTTATTTACTTACACTTACTCTTTTTTTTTAAGTTTTATTTTTATTGAACATTTCTGCGGAACACTTCTGATGAACATTTCTACAGAACATTTCTACATTTCTACTGAACATTTTTGCTAAACATTTCTGCTAAACAATTTTGCTAAACAATTTTGCTAAACATTTCTAATGACCATTTCTGCTGAACATTTCTGCTAAACATTTCTGCTATACTAAACATTTCTGCTAAACATTTCTGCTAAACATTTCGACAGAACACTTCTACCTTCTGATGAACATTTCTGTTGAACTGCTAAGCCTATCTAAATCGTCTTTTCTGTTCTGTCCTCCCCACCATTTCCCAAAAAATAAAAAACAAATTGAGCAACAGTAGTAAATATTCACAGATTTTTTTTTATATATATATACAAAGGAAAACAAAATTGAACCCACAACCCACCCCTCCGGCTCATCATGGCTACTCATTAACTGTCGCTGGTTATAAAGATATTATAAAATTCAACAACAGGCACCAACCTTTAAGTGGGTAGCGTCTGTAACTCCATAAAGTATGCAATAAAGGGATGCCATTTATGAAAAAACTTATCTGTACAACCATTCATCGTATATAATATTTTCTCGAGTTTCAGAAAAAACATCACGTCCTTTATCCACTGTGAGATAGATGAGT
Organism: Ameiurus melas; assembly: GCA_012411365.1. Lineage (NCBI taxonomy): Eukaryota > Metazoa > Chordata > Actinopteri > Siluriformes > Ictaluridae > Ameiurus > Ameiurus melas. The sequence continues at coordinate 21,175,503 of CM022752.1, forward strand.
ATTTAGCAGACTTCCAATGCAACAGTAGTGAACGTCTTGCTATAAGGGATGTGAAAGCAATAACATCCTTTTGTATCGAGCTCAAAGGAATTGAAGCTTGAGGAATCCCAAATATCACAATCAATGGACAAGGCTTTAAATCTACCCTGAGAATAGTGGACATGATGGTAAAAAAGCCAGACCAAAAACCATGGAGTTCAGGGCAGAAGAAAAACATATAGCCAAGATGACAGGGAGAGCCATGGTATTTATCACACTTGTCCTCTACATCCGGATACATCACAGACAATCTTGACTTGGACAAATGGACTCTATTTAAAACTTTGTCCAAGACGAGTGTAAGAAGTGGTAGTCTGTACCCTCCCTATAGCATGTTCCCAATACTTACACTTACTTTTACTTATTTACACATACTTTTACTTACAGTGAGGGAAAAAAGTATTTGATCCCCTGCTGATTTTGTACATTTGCCCACTGACAAAGAAATGATCAGTCTAAAATTTTAATGGTAGATTTATTTGAACAGTGAGAGACAGAATAACAACAAAAAATATCCAGAAAAACGCATGTTAAAAATGTTATAAATTGATTTGCATTTTAATGAGGGAAATAAGTATTTGACCCCTCTGCAAAACATGACTTAGTACTTGGTGGCAATCACAGAGGTCAGACGTTTCTTGTAGTTGGCCACCAGGTTTCTACACATCTCAGGAGGGATTTTGTCCCACTCCTCTTTGCAGATCTTCTCCAAGTCATTAAGGTTTCGAGGCTGACGTTTGGCAACTCGAACCTTCAGCTCCCTCCACAGATTTACTATGGGATTAAGGTCTGGAGACTGGCTAGGCCACTCCAGGACCTTAATGTGCTTCTTCTTAAGCCATGGGTCATTGTCATGGTGGAATACCCATCCACGACCCATTTTCAATGCCCTGGCTGAGGGAAGGAGGTTCTCACCCAAGATTTGACGGTACATGGCCCCGTCCATCGTCCCTTTGATGCGGTGAAGTTGTCTTGTCCACTTAGCAGAAAAACAACCCCAAAGCATAATGTTTCCACCTCCATGTTTGATGGTGGGGATGGTGTTCTTGGGGTCATAGGCAGCATTCCTCCTCCTCCAAACACGGCAAGTTGATGCCAAAGAGCTCCATTTTGGTCTCATCTGACCACAACACTTTCACCCAGTTGTCCTCTGAATCATTCAGATGTTCATTGGCAAATTTCAGACGGGCATGTTAATGTGCTTTCTTGAGCAGGGGGACCTTGCGGGCGCTGCAGGATTTCAGTCCTTCGCGGCGCAGTGTGTTACCAAATGTTTTCTTGGTGACTATGGTTCAGCTGCCTTGAGATCATTGACAAGATCCTCCCGTGTAGTTCTGGACTGATTCCTCACTGTTCTCATAATCATTGCAACTCCGATAGATAGATAGATAGATAGATAGATAGATAGATAGATAGATAGATAGATAGATAGATAGATAGATAGATAGATAGATAGATAGATGGATAGATAGATAGACAGATAATTTATTTATCCCCAAGGGGAAATTCAAAGTCCTAGTAGCTCAAAACATCACACACAATACAACCTACAATAAAATCAAATATACGCAGAATGCTAAAAAAAAAAAAAGGCTCATAAAAGAACAGTAAAAACAGTAAAATATACCAATCACAAATTCTCAGACTGAAAATTAAAGGTAGGGGTTATACATGTCGGCTAATATAGTCCATAAACAGTATAAACAGTAGAACAGGCCGAGGGAGATTGACAGTTCTTTTGTGTTTCTTCAATTTGCGAATAATCGCACCAACTGTTGTCACCTTCTCGCCAAGCTGCTTGGCAATGGTCTTGTAGCCCATTCCAGACTTGTGTAGGTCTACAATCTTGTCTATGACATCCTTGGAGAGCTCTTTGGTCTTGGCCATGGTGGAGAGTTTGGAATCTGATTGATTGATTGATTGCTTCTGTGGACAGGTGTCTTTTATACAGGTAACAAGCTGAGATTAGGAGCACTCCCTTTAAGAGTGTGCTGCTAATCTCAGCTCGTTACCTGTATAAAAGACACCTGGGAGCCAGAAATCTTTCTGATTGAGAGGGGGTCAAATACTTATTTCCCTCATTAAAATGCAAATAACTTTTCTTGTTGTTATTCTGTCTCTCACTGATCTAATAAACCTACCAGTAAAATTATAGACTGATCATTTATTTGTCAGTGGGCAAACGTACAAAATCAGCAGGGGATCAAATACTTCTTTCCCTCACTGTACTTACTTTTACTTACTTACTTACTTACAATTATTTTTACTTAAATTCATTGGGTTACAAACCCAGATTGGCCACATGAGGGCGGCACTGCATTATATTGCACTATAACCAATATTTTCTGGCAGTCATATTTCTGCAAATCAGATTCTTCAATCATGTGGCTTTATGTTGGAAAATCTGCCAGGATCTTTTATAGGTGTATCTGTATGTATATGTGGTGCGTATTTATGTCTTATTATTTTGCATATCTATTTTCTTCAGCATACCCAAAGCTTTTTCTGACAATTAACACAGACAATCAAGGTCCAAAGCATCAAAAGAATATGCAATTCTCTTAATAGTGTTAAAAAGTAAATAAGTGCATTCCTATCATTAATAAACACACAGCTCTGTGATTGTTTCCATAATTGTCATGGTGTATGTGTTTCTGGTCTTTGCTTCAACTGTTCCAGACGGTGTGGGAGAATACATCCATCATAGAAGGAGTGATTCAGGTCGACTGTTACTTCAGCAGATTTAGTGTGTTTTTGTTCACAGCTCACTGCTGAGATTCACTTTAATATTGAAAGTCTTCATTTCCTATCCACAGAATTATACTGAATGTCCTCAGAGTGAGAATGAATACATTGTCAGGAGGTGTGGTTATTATTGCTATTGCAAATCAGCTCAAGTCCAAAATAACCTAGATGAGATTCTTGTAATGAGGTAATTAGACTTAACGCGAATAATTTCGTGGTAGAAAATAATCAGTTGACTGTCCGAGAAAACAGAAAATGTGTGTATTTATACCACCCCATATTGTCTTGTGTGTCTTTGCAAAGTCTTGTCATACATTTGCATCAATTCTGAGTCTTGTTTTCCTTGTTCCTAGCATCATTGTGTTTCCACTGCGTTGTGCTTCAATGAACTGGCCTGTCATGATTTCCCTTTGCGTCATAGTACCCATGGTGACAAACACCATGAGCACATGTTTATTGTTTTGGTTTCTGTTTTGATGCTGCATCTACTCTTCATTTCATCACTGCTTTGTTTCCCTGATTGTGTTAACCTGTTCTTTAAATTTTATAATAAAAAGTTATAATAAAAAATTAACCTTAGCTGCTTCTGATCAGAGTTTGTAATTTCTATGTTAAAAAGTGAGTTGTGGCATAATTTACCATAATATTATTATTTCATCATATTGGCTAGTACTTAAGTCACAGTTCCCTTGGTGACAAGCACCATATGTCTATGTTTTTGTTTCAGATTTCATGCTGTCTCTTCCCTTCATCTTCTTACTGCATTGTTTCCCTAATTGTGATCACCTGTTCCTTGTGTCCCCTTCATTATTTTGTGTATTTATACCCCTCTATGTTACCTTGTGACTTTTCAAAATCTTGTCATACATTTGTGTCAATTTCCTGTGTTATTTTCCTGTTGTCACGGTCGTGACGTAAAGGAAGATAGGACGGATGCATTCGCAGTTATGATGAGACCTTTATTTGTAACAGAAGGGAGCAGATAAAAGAGAAACAGGAAACATAACACATGACAAACTCAAAGAACTAAGCTAACCTGAATCTATCTCTAAACTCCTATGCTAAACTAGGCTATCTCTATGCTATGAACGACTATGCTAAGCTATGCTATGCTATGCTATACGCTAAGCTATACTACTGAAACATTAACCATGGCATGGACTATGGCTATGGCTATGGCTATGGCACATGGACTATGGCATGGAACAAAGACTCTATATATCTATACGAAGTCTAATTACCCGCGCCATGTGTAGCACGGCTCACGGTATATGTACATACCGGTCTCATTATCCCCGAACTGCTAACAGCTGCGGGCAATACAATAACACACGTTAGACAACACAAGACAAAACAGAGCGGATACATGACATCAACCTTAACAAAAGACACATGGTTATCGGAATGTCATTGCTGTCAATGTAGAAGCAGGCGCATGCGCACCAGTGCTTAAAGCGTGCTCCTTCACGGGGGAATCATGACACCTGTGTTCCTTGTTCCTAGTGTCATTGTGTTTCCTGGTGTTGCCTGCTGGTCCCAGTTATAATTATGGATTTCTCTTTGTTTAACCTCGTTTGTCTGTCATCTAACCCTCGCTTGCATCCTACCTACATCATTGCACCAAACCTTAATGTGCACCTGGACAAAGGCATTAAATAAATTTTTACCAAAACATCTCTTCCAAAGGCACTCACTCAGGATACAAAAACCACATCTGACCTTTTCCAGGTGACAGCAAAGACTCTGCAGCCTGCCTTTCTCTTTTTCTCTTATGTGTTTGACTATAAAGAGGATCTGATGAGACTTGTGCTACTGAAGAGCAGAATCAACTGTCCTCCCAGACTTATTATCATCAATTTAAAAAAAAACCCTGAGACCTTGACATTTATGATGCGATGGATATGATACTTACAGTGGTGTGAAAAAGTGTTTGCCCCCTTCCTCATTTCCTGTTCCTTTGCATGTTTGTCACACTTAAGTGTTTCGGAACATCAAACCAATTTAAACAATAGTCAAGGACAACACAAGTAAATACAAAATGCAATTTGTAAATGAAGGTGTTTATTATTAAAGGTGAAAAAAAATACAAACCATCATTGCCCTGTGTGAAAAAGTGATTGCCCCCTAAACCTAATAACTGGTTGGGCCACCCTTAGCAGCAACAACTGCAACCAAGCGTTTGCGATAACGTGCAATAAGGCTTTTACAGCGTCCTGGAGGATTTTTGGCCCACTCATCTTTGCAGAATTGTCCTAATTCAGTTACATTAGAGGGTTTCGCGCATGAACGGCCTTTTTAAGGTCATACCACAACATCTCAATAGGATTCAGGTCAGGACTTTGGCGCGGCCCACTCCAAAGTCTTCATTTTGTTTTTCTTCAGCCATTCGGTGGTGGACTTGCTGGTGTGTTTAGGATCATTGTTCTGCTGCAGAACCCAAGTTCGTTTCAGCTTGAGTACACGAACAGATGGTCGGACATTCTCCTTCAGGATCTCTTGGTAGACAGCAGAATTTATAGTTCCTTTTATCACGGCAAGTCTTCCAGGTCCTGAAGCAGCAAAACAGCCCCAGACCATCACACTACCACCACCATATTTTACTGTTGGTATAATGTTCTTTTTATGAAATGCAGTGTTTCTTACGCCAGATATACTTGGACACACACCTTCCAAAGAGTTCCACTTTTGTCTCATCGGTCCACAGAATGTTGTCCCAAAAGTCTTGGGGATCATCAAGATGTGTTGTGGAGAAATTGAGACGAGCTTTGATGTTCTTTTTGCTCAGCAGTGGTTTTCTCCTTGGAACTCTGCCATGCAGGCCATTTTTGCCCAGTCTTTTCCTGATTGTGGAGGCATGAATGCTGACCTTAACTGAGGCAAGTGAGGCCTGCAGTTCTTTGGACGTTGTTGTGGGGTCTTTTGTGACCTCTTGGATGAGTCGTCGTCCGCGCTCTTGGGGTAATTTTTGGGGCCGGCCACTCCTGGGAAGGTTCACCACTGTTCCATGTCTTCGCCATTTGTGGATAATGGCTCTCACTGTGGTTCGCTGGATTCCCAAAGCTTTGGAAATGGCTTTATAACCCTTTCCAGACTGATATATCTCAATTACTTTCTTTCTCAATTGTTCCTGAATTTCTTTGGGTCTCGGCATGATGTGTAGTTTTTAAGGATCTTCTGGTGGACCTTACTGTGTCAAGCAGCTCCTATTTAAGTGATGCCTTGATTGTGAACAGGTGTGGCAATAATCAGGCCTGGGTGTGGCTTAGAGAAATTGAACTCAGGTGTGGACAACAACAGTTATAGTATGTTTTAACAAGGGGGCAATCACTTTTTCACACAGGGCCATGATGGTTTGGATTTTTTTTCACCTTTAATAATAAACACCTTAATTTACAAATTGCATTTTGTGTTTACTTGTGTTGTCCTTGACTATTGTTTAAATTGGTTTGATGTTCCGAAACACTTAAGTGTGACAAACATGCAAAGGAACAGGAAATGAGGAAGGGGACAAACACTTTTTCACACCACTGTAGGCTGACACTTACGCTGAGTGCATTTAAAGAGTTTGTTGAGATATTTTACGGCCTCAAAACCATTACGCGCATATACTTTACATATATATATATATATATATATATATATATATATATATGCTTTATTTATGAAACCAGAGGATTAAACTCCCATCAGCTCCCATCCCAGTAACAGCTTTAGATAAATTTGCTCATTCTAATAATAAGAATAATAGCAGAAATGCTACACCATCAGGATTTTATTGTTTCCATAGTGACAAATACTAGTATAGCAGTCTCTCCACATAATTTCTATCTTGTAATAAGTACGTTAAAAACAACAACATATATTATTAAAACAAAATATAGAATTGTTGACATTTTCTATAAGACATTAATATTTACATTTATGGAAGGAGTCTCCAGTGTCAACGTTTTGTTAAAGAGGTAAGCAGAGCTAAGTAACTTTAAAGCCTGGAGTATACTTGCTTTTACTTAAAGTACACGTACACTTGCAGAAGATGGGTGAATGTTGATTATTTTCTTATAACGTGTGCTTTCATGTTTGATTTCTTACATAATATCCACTGTGGACAATCACTGGTTTCATGTCATGTTTATATATTTAATACTTCCCCTCAGTTACTGTTGTTTTACTCTAAAAAAAAAAAAAAAACACTGGCACTGGACACCAGTCAATATTGCATAAAAAAGACATTTGATTGGAAAAAAAAAAGACATATGACTCCTTTCCTTTTGTTAAATTCCACCCCATGTTCCCACCAAGTGTCTGAGCAGCTTTAACATTTTGGAAAGCTAATTAAATTTGGAGCTTATCTATCACCTGCATCTTAACTGTGCTTCCATCGTGCACAATCCATCCCTGACTCTGCATTCATAAAAGATTTTGTCCTTCATTCGGATTCACTCAAAACATTAATTCTGGCACCAGTCACATATTTAGGGAGTTGCTGATCTCTCTTCTACAATTGCCTCTGCACAAATGCAGATGAAATTCCTCCAAGGTTTCATGTATATAAATAATAGGGGTGGGAATAATTTTGAAATAAGTGTATTCAATAATATCAATGATTCCTTGTTTTTATAAGTTTGAAAAACATTGGGTTAAAACAAAACTGTACATTGTCCCCAGTTGCTTAAAATATATCACTGATTACAATCATTCATTTTATACAGTGTTGCTTGAAAGTTTGTAGAATCTGCATAAATCAATATAGACATAAAAACATCATATGATTTGCACTATTATATAATAATGTATGATTATAGCTTTATTCAAAAAGTTATGGACATTTCATGGTATTTATTCACTGACTTCTGAAGTGAGAAATTTCTGCAAATTGTCACATTGGTTCTGAAATTTAAACATCTGATTTAATAATATTTTTTTTTAAATGGTCCAAATGCCATAACATAACATTATAAGACATTCATAATTAACTAATAGCTAAGACCCTGGTTTACACAGCAAATATCATGCTTACATTCTCTTGCCCTTTCTTTCTTCCCTCTCTCCTTTAATTCTTCTAAAAAAAAAAAATCAGTTTTGCCACATTACATTAGATTTATCTGAAGAAAGAAGCAGGCACCAATTACATTAGAGATTTATCTATTGTGGGACATCGCAATAAAGGGTGCACAGAATTTCACATGGTGTAATCAATGATTGATTACTGAGGAGAAAAAGACAAGGGCAATTACATTCAGACAATCTGTTGTTAGGAAATATTATCAGTGTGTTATTATAAGCACTGTGTGTGTGTGTGTGTGTGTGTGTGTGTGTGTGTGTGTGTGTGTGTCCAGTTTATGCTAGTAGACATCCCTTATACTGTGACATTATATTTCCCATATGCCTGCACACTAGGAGAGTGAGGACGTTTCCTATCACCCAGCATTCACTAATCCACAGTTTAATATTAATCCACAAATAATATTTGGAGTTTAAACTTATTGGGATGTGTATTGCTTTTTTCCCTATTCACAATTCTTTTCTTTATCAGTGCTGCAGTTTTTGGTTTTTGTTGTTATTGTTGTTGTTGTTGTTGTTTGTAGCAAAAATACTTCCTATGCCTTCCTGTAATGTCTAACAAGGTTGGAGGATCTTAAACTACTCCATGTTTTCTATACACAACATTTCAAGCCTTTTCTACTCTTATGGATGACTTAACAGGGTTCAAATTTGGGACTGAAATGGTTATCATAAAATGAATTTGGCCCAATTATGTGTTGATTTAGATGATTGTTTGGGGGTCATTATCATGCTGTAGCTCTATTACGCTCCATCTATGGCCAAGTCTTAACCAACTGGCAGAGGAAAACTATTTGTGGGCTAAAATAACCTTCATGGCATCTCCTGGACCACTAGCCCCCATAACCTTTGACTTAGATCTCACCACAGAAATTACAACTATAGCTCCAATGAGCCTTGATGAAGTTCTGAAGCAGCATTTTGTGGGGCTTCTTTTTTGTCAAGTCCTACCAAACAAGTTGTTATGCTGGGGTCATCTAATAGTTTATTTGGAAATTTGACGACCACAAGACAAGATTGTGGTCTTCACTATTCTTCTCACTATGCAGAGGTGATTATGAACATGGGTCCAATTCTTTGCTAATTCTAAACTAATCAACAAGGCTTGTGATCAGAAGGTCAGGGGTTCAAGCCCCAGCACTGCCAAGCTTCTACTGTTGGGCCCTTGAGCAAGGCCCTTAACCCTCTCTGCTCCAGGGGCACTGTATCATGGCTGACCCTGCGCTCTGACTCCAACTTCCTAACATGCTGGGGTATGTGAAGAAAAGAATTTCACTGTGCTGTAATGTATATGTGATTAATAAAGACTCATTACCATTATCATTATCATTATTTTTCTATATGCATTAGCTAATTTGTGAATTTTTGAAGGCAACAATTGTCCTGATCTTTTGAGTTAAAAAGTCTTTGTTTTTTCCCATGGTGATATAGTTTAGGTATATAGGTTTAGATATAGTATAGGTAATAACAGTTTACATTGTGTGCAATCAAATATATGAGTTCCTCAAGACTGAAGGTTGGGTGTGAATAGTTTTCCCACTACTGCGATGTATTTCATAGAAAAGACTATTATTTAAAAAATATTGTAAGAGTGGAAATATTGAATTATTGTACAAATCAAACATTGCACACATAACGTTTTTAATATTGTTCTTAAGGTTGGCAATAATTTGGGAGATGTACTATATGTGTAATGATTATGTAATTATTATGTTTCCCATCAATGAGAAAAGAACAGAAACATATCATGTGACTCTACAATGCAAATTTAAAACTATGGTGAGGATGAGACATAAATAAGAGAAAAAGAAAAAACAAACAATAAACAAAAGCTGTTCTGTCCAGTTTTATCCAGCGTTCCAACACTCAGTGACACAACTACCCTGATAATTTAACCACAAATTTTTTCCACTTAAAAAATATTTTCCAATTCTATAGATTTAGAGTCTCATTTATACAAAATTCATGAAATATTTATTGACTGAGTAATATTTTCCCACTAGACTTTCATTATAATGAAAATCCAGTGGAAAAGTTAATTATAATGAAAGTCTAGAATGAATTTTTCAAGCAACTCAGGAGTGAGATAAACCGAGGCACACACAATCATTGGGTAAACAGATTGCTGATGACCTCATTACGTTTTTCAATTTCATGAAGGTTTGGTTTTATATCCATGTGTCATTATAGCCACACAGAAATTTCCCCCTCTGAAAACTTAGCTCCATCATTGAAAGGATCAATTCTACAGATAAAATTTTATTTAATACATTTGATTGAAGAATTTAAATTCATTTACCTTTAATGACAGTGTCCTTAGACTTCCACTATAAGTAACATTGAAGTAAACTGAAAATTCACTTGAATTAAATTTTTGTGTTAATTGCACATACAGCACATGGAGGGGATACAGACTAGGCTGAAAAATGCTGGAATATCCCTTTAAACCTCCATGCATATCTTTATGAATACGCATGCAGTCATGAGGTCATGTTGCTTAGGAGGACACGCCTAAACAGATGGAGGAGGAGACGATAGTCCCCATATCCTGGAGCTCAGGACACACACATGGCATGACATGAGCCTCGCCCGTCTATCACTTTTAATCCTGTTACACACACACACCCACACACGCACACACACGCAGACACACACTCACCTCTCCCTGTCACATTCATCTAGTCAGTGATGCATCATTCCAACACTCTAACAAATCTTTTCCCCAGCTTTGCTGTTCATCCTGTCTTATGTGTCTTGGCTTTTTAAGACAAAAGAGCAGTAATTGAATAATTCAAGGCATGAGTTTGGCCAAATGCATCACCTTTAGCCCAAAAGTGTTAAAAATTTGCCAATCATGAGCGGGAAAGATAATGATAATGATAATGAGTCTTTATTGATCACATATACATATGTACAATTAAATTATTTTCTTTGCATACCCCAGCATGTTCCTGAAAGGTGGAAAGACGTCTCTGAGAGAAAACTGACTTTGTGGTTGAAGAGCCATATGGATAGGCAGTTGCGATAGTAAATGTGTTTTTCCTGTTCCTAGCAGATAACTGCTACCAAGAATTAATCCAGGGGATACTTATGCAACCAAACAGATTTTTGTAGGGTTTCATTTTTTTTCAATAATTAACGTGTCCATATATTTTGCACTATTTATTATTATATTGTTAAATGAAATGGTAAAAATCCTAATTAAATGCATTTCAGCTCCAGGTTGTAACAGTGTCCATGTGGGTCAGTGAATAATGGTTTGAAAGTTGATTTGAAACCTCTACCTTTCCCTCAAAATGCTTTACAACAGCGGTGGTGTCTTAATGTTTCCTAAGTTGGCCATTCTAATGCAGATAAAATGTACAACATTATTGTCCTTGTATTTATTAGCAAAATCTGGTTACATTTATTTGTATTGCAAAAAAATAACAACCCAAAAATACTAGTGAATATATTGTAGATCCATCATTTTAGGAATAAAACGTGATGATTATTGGTGAAGAGGTGACGTGACATTGAACACTGTGTCTTGTTCCTCTTATAGCACAGCAAGCTGACAATGATTAAAAAAATTAAACTAATGATGTTGTACAATATCTGCAAAACTTCACTTTCTGCTATAACTTGCAGTATGTTAAAGCAGCTATCAACCTTCCCTCACCAGCCTCTCTTTTTTCCCATGTTAAATAAAGCAGTTTATTATGTTACTAAGAAATCCAGTAAATCCTGATTCCCTAGGTGGAAAACCTACTGACTGTTACATTGTACAAAATGCTGACACTAGATACTTTTTTTTTAAATAAATGTTAAACATCCACAGAAAGCTTCACCATATCAATGTTTTAATGTTTTTTCTTTGTTGAATATCCATCCATCTTCTACCGCTTACTCCTTCTTCAGGGTCACGGGGAACCTGGAGCCTATCCCAGGAATCATCGGGCACAAGGCGGGGTACACCCTGGACAGGGTGCCAGTCCATCGCAGGGCACAATCACATATACACTAACACACCCATTCACACACTACACTTTAGACATGCCAATCAGCCTACCATGCATGTCTTTGGACTGGGGGAGGAAACTGGAGTACCCGGTGGAAACCCCCACAGCACAGGTAGAACATGCAAACTCCCCACACACATGGCCCCAGCGGGAATCGAACCCCTGGAGGTGTGAGGCGAAAGTGCTAACCACTAAGCCACCATGTGCCCTTGTTGAATAACACTTTATTTAATTATTAGTCTGAGATTATGAAGAGTATTCACCACTCAAGCTCTTGTAAATTAGTGTTTGCTATAGAGTCGATTATATATTAGTATAAACCTGCGATTTGCCTTGAACTACTGCATAGCTAGTTACTGAAAATAAATCAACAGCCTCTGACCAATCAGATTTGAGAATTGAACAATGCTGGGGTTAAAAGTTTAAACCATATGGTGAAACCCAGGACAAAAAGCTGCTTTAGCTACTGCTTCTTCTTCTTCTTTGGGCATGCTGACTTAGTGGTTAACAAGTTTGCCTTACACCTCCAGGTTGGGAGTTTGAGTCCCGTGTGTGCGGAGTTTACATGTTTTTCCCATGTTTCAGGGGGTTTCCTCCAGGTACTCCACAACACACAACGTCCCCAATCCCCCCTAAGGCTAAAGACATGCATTGTAGGCTGACTGGTATTTCCATATTGTCTGTAGTGCGTGTATGTGTGTGTGAGTGCGTGTGCGATTGTGCCCTGCGATGGTTTGGCACCACATCCAGGGTGTTATTTGTGACGATAGCTGACCAACTGTCTAGCATAAAACTTACATTTCTTTCATTGTTGGAATTAGATACTTCTTTTGCATCTAAAGTTCTACATGTTCGTTGCTTAGTAACAGACAATTATCACATCTAGGATTTCATTTGTTTAGGATTCATGTCATACAAAATGTAGACCAGCATACACTGGCTTTTTTGTCAGTTGATTGGAAGCACAATTGACTCAGGGTTACTGGTTGCTAATTTGACACGTCATACTAACTTTATTTTACTGGTAAATATTTATTTGAAAGTTGCTATGTTCATAAATTAACGATTATAAGTTTAAAGGTTGAGACTAGCTTTTTCCCTCTCTTACAGTTTGAGTGTATCTAGACAAATGGCACACTTATATAGCTTTTATCCCAAGCGCTTTACACTGTGTCTCATTCACCCATTCACACACCAATGGAAGCAGAGCTGCCATGCAAGGTGCTAACTTGGCATCGGGAGCAACTTGGGGTTCAGTGTTCGGACACTTCAACATGTGGAGTCACCTGGGGCGGGAATCAAACCGCCAACCCTACGGTTAGTGGACGACCCGCTCTACCACATGCGCCACAGCCGCCTGATACAATCAAAATGATCATTGCTCAGATCATTTTGTGATCATTTAACTAAGCAGTCTTTCTCTTTAAGCCCCAGAGTGTTCTATATCACCTGAAATCCACCCTGGGATGATGAGCCAGGACTCATAAATCTCTTCAGAGGTGTCAGCTTACTCCTTCTCCATTCCTCTATGGGCTTTCTGGGTCACGGCTTACTTACAATTCACTCGCTTCCTGCACTGAGTTGCAGTACGAGACAAGACGAGATGAGACAAGACACAAAGGGAGAATTTAAAGATTACACTTTCTTTGTTCTATTTTATTCTGTATTCAGTGACAGAACTTGAAAATACAATTTGACTGCTTTATTAAAGGGGCCTTAACTTGGACATAAACTAAAATAGTCCCAGAGCCAAACTGTGCACTGGATGTGCTCTTCCCTCGCAGCTTTTCCCTCGCTCTGACTCCTCCTCACCAGGCAAGATTAGATGCCACATTTGTTTAGTGTAGGTGGGCCAGGCAGGGCAGCGGTGCTACGGGTCATTCCCAATCTCTCTTCTTCCTCCTCTCTCTCTCTCTCTCTCTCTCCCCCCTCCCTCCATCTCTCCGCTCACGCTCCAGCATCTAACAGTGCCAGCCTCCGGGCTTGTTCCCATGGCAACCTAATGAGGTAAATGGATGCAGGAGGATCCTCGTTTTCTGCTTTTCCTATGCCTGGAAGCTCTCACATTGCCTTGTTTAAAACAGTAAGTGAGTGCACAGGAGTATTAGCACTATTTATTTTGCTTTGAGAGTTGACTGATCAGCACAGTCATGTCCCTGAGATGAACTCCGCCTCCACTCAAGTTGATGTGTGTTATTTAATGTTTCACCAAGCTATTATAACCTAACGAGTCTCCCATTTAAGTGTAGGCATTGTAACACATGTGTAACACTATGTCTACTGATTTAATACATTTTGCCATTCTCTTCAGACACTAACTCTGGCAGTTTCTCAGTCTTCCCATGTTTCTGTATCATTTATATGCAGACTGTAAGTAAGGAATAAAATATCTGGGGCATGATTTTATAGGAAAATAATCAGGATGGTGTGATGGTGTGCAGCCCAAAAATGAAATTGATTATTTTCCAGTAACAGTATGTGCCAAAGTGTTTTATTCTTCATAGACCACAGCAATTTTCCAAGGATTGAAATTTTTTTTATTGAATTAAAAATGACACATCATACATTTATTTATTCATTTATAATTATGTGTAATATTGTGGAACATCCGGTAAACAAATTAGTTCCTTAGTTCCTTAGCTATAAGCATCCATTCCCTCACTAGGGTTTGCTATAAACTGCAAATTCTTCCATCCTGAACACGTTCCCAAATTACAGCTTTACTTCTGATGCTTACGAAGTGCTGACACTGTCAGAGCAGTATAGAAAATTATAAAAACACCTTGGTTCTTTTTGTATTGATAGGCATATCGGATTCCTATTCCTATTTACAAAATCTAGTTTAAAATACAAAATCTTGGTAATTTTTATTGAATAGTTGTGTTAAAATCCTTCATCTGCTAAAGATAATTCAATCCCCCCACCAAATCCCCCCACACACACACACACAACTACCCCCAAAACACCAGCAGATAGCTAGAATTTAGTTCAGAAAGTGAGCTTACTTGTTACTTTGTTTCAGCAGATACTTTTTCAGTATAAGTTCAATTTAACGCTTAGAATCTTACAAATAATCTTATTTATTGTTCGGGGGGGGGCTATTTACATTTCAGTTTAGATCCTTAAAAGTACTTGTTAAGCCTATCAAATTAAAGATTATATCTAAATTAAATAGTTTGTTCTTTTGCCTGGATACCAGGTGTACGTCATATTTGTTTATTTTACTTTTAAAAAATTGATTTTAAAAAACGAACACTTTTTTAAAAGCATTTGAGCACATTTAAACGTGGACACTTCAACTTGTACTAAAGTATCATATCGACTTTTAATTAGTAAGATTTTAACAAAAACCCTAAACTTTCACTTAAGGATACTTTGTTCTATACTCTCTTATTAACGATAAAGTAAAATTCCTGCAGGAGACAAATAACAACCCAAAATAACACAGTCTCTTTTTTCACATTTTAATGTAACTACATAGTAGTTGGATATCTACTGGTATACATGGTGTTCAAGACTCAGGACAAACATTTCTAACTCCATGTTATCATAGTGTTACACACATTATTTTACACTCTTTACAGTGTAAAAGCAGCAGTATGGTACAAGACACAAATGAGATTAAACACAGCAGTTTGTTCTCTTTCAAATTCAGAGATGGGTTATGAGATATGATTATGACCATATTTTTCTAGAAATACCCAAAGCTACAGAGATTAAAACTAGACATTGCACATTTCAGTCCTACTTTATTGTACCATACAGAAGCACAGTTGCAGTAACATTTTAACCATTTAAAAGGTAATTATGTGGTAATTAGAAACCATTTGATGCACATTCTAATTAGCTATACATTCTTTGAATATTGGACTTGAAAATAAAAGGTAACTTATGTGAAAACAACCAGGTGTGTTCAGTCGCACTTAATTTCACATATTAGTACATACTGGGACATGTTGTTACAGGAAAATAATTAATGATTGGGTGGTATGAGATTCTTCCTCTTATACCACAGCAATTTGAGCTATAAAACATTTTTTTTAACAGCCTCACTTTTCTTCTCTCCCAAAAAAATTACAAATAAAATAAAAATTGGAAAGTGCAAACTCATCTGTCCTGAAACACCAACACTAGAGACTCCTTCAATAAATTTCACTACAGAAATCAATAACATTAGTACGAATGCATTAATATAAATCTATTATTTGAATTACAGCTGGATAAACTGCCAAAGTTGCAAAGCTGCCAAAACTGCAGAAAATTAATCAGCACCTACTGATTTGAGAATTCAACAGCGCTGTGGTATAAAACCACATAAGAACAATTGATCACTTTAACACCAAATACCACTATACAAACATTATAATTTGGTGCTTTGAATAAGTATTCACCCCCTTGGACATTTTTTCCCCACATTTTTTTCAAGTAGGAAGATGTTATTAAAACAAACTGGTCAAATAAAACAAACTGTGGAAAAGTTCAAGGGGGTGAATACTTATGCACGGTATTTTCCTACAAAAGTGCAATCTATACAGTAAAATAAAGTGTGATTTAATTTTAAATCCAATATTTTGCAATCATAAATTGCTGCATAGAAAAATAATAGTCAAAATAATAATACACTGAACACATAATTTCTGCTACAGAAGAATATTTGGTTTGGAAAACTTTATGATTTGTCACAATATTTCATTTAGCATGACGTCTATAACCCATCTCTGAATGTTATCACATAGATTATCTGACAATGTTGAGCACACATTCTTTAAACAATGTGAAAGATTAGTGAATATTTAAGATGATCAGGCCACAATTTATTTGCTAATACATATACACTGAGGATTGTTAGATATATTGAGTATAACCAATCAGAAATATTAGGGCATACAGGGCATCTTTTATTTATCATGTAAATCATAAATCAAACTCTGGAAATGGAAATGATGGAAATTTTGATTACGGTCCCAGACAGGTTAGGGAGTTTTATTCAGCATTCAATCTGATATGGTGCAATCACTGCTGCTTGTTCAAATCCAATGGCTTGGCTCTGTAAGCGCTTAGAAACAGGACAATCATTTTGAATCACTCCAAAAGGAGAGTTGTTAAAGAAAAAGTTTTACTCTCAGGTATGCAGTCAAGTAGAATTATATAAGAATATAGCACACTGAACACTCTGTCCTGTATTTTTATATAAGTTTTTATCTATGTTTATTTTATGCCTTCTGCATTAGTGTGTTAGTAGAAAAGAGCAGATTTAAAATTTATTCTATTATTATAAAGCTGCTTCAACGAACAGAAGAACACGGCGCTCTGCAGCAGATGGTTTTTGGCCCCCACAGAGCCCTGATCTCAATATTGTGGAGGCTGTTCTGGGATTTTTACCTGCAGATACAGAAGTATATGCGGAGAAGAACTGTCTAAGTTCTCCAAGACGCCGAAATAATCAACCAGCTGAGTTCTTTATAAACCAGCACCATGGTGAACCTGTGAAATCGTATGTAGTTTGAAAAGGCAGAAAGTCATCAGATAAATATTGATTAAATTTATTTTTTACTGCCTTTTAAATTATATTTATGATATTTGATGTTTTCATAAAATTTTTTTAAAGCCTTATCACCTTACCCTTTTCATGTTTGTGCACTACTGTTCATACAATATCGTCAATATGCAATTTGTCTTTTAAAGACATTTGATTTTCCTAATTTTTTTTTGTATTTGAGGGTTTGTGTGGGATTTTAAAATTTTGCTCATTCTCCTTAAAGGTGGCAATAATGGGTGCCAACAATTGACTGTATAACAGACTACAAGAAGACAAATTTAACAATTCATTTTCGTTGTTCCTTTGAAAAAAAAACCCCTGAAAATGGGTCATTGTTAGAGAAGATGGTGCCTCATGGGTTGTTTGGATAGGCAAGGGTTCTAGCTTTTCAAAGAGGTTCTTCATGTAACCTTTTCTGAAAGGAAACACTTCCTTTATATATATCTTTTATATATGCCTACATTGTTCAATAATTATTACATTTTAGGAAAAACAAGCTAAATTCTACATATATTCTTTAAATAAATAGACTAACCTATAACCCGTCTATGTTTGTGGTTATCATTAAAGGTACTGTTGAACCCTGCATGCACATGGTTTCATTTCAGCAAGAACTCCAACAAATTTAGGAAGCAAAAAACCCTTAACTATCCAAAGAACCAATTCTTTTTTGGAGAGTGTAGCATCCTTTAGGGTAATTCTGTTTATCTCTTTGGGGGAACATTTAAATCACTTTACAGTACATCTCATTTAGAAAAAAAATATAATTCCTATATAATGACATGTTTGTTTGGGTTTTTTTTTTTAATCTCAAGTCTGCATAAAAAGTGCCCGAACTCACCAAAATTTGTATCCCAGTGTTAGGATAAACCCAAATGGTATAATTTTCTGCCATTTTCATTTTCAAAACACATTGTTAATTTCATCTAAATCTTACCCACCAATGTGATTCCTTGTTTCTTTCAAATCAATTCAGCAAGATCTTCTGAAATATGGCTTCTTTTGCCGATCTAATTTGTGCAGCTAGATTGCTAAACTGAGGGGTTTCATTTATTAAGTGACTAATGGTTTTAATATACACGCCATGCTAATGAGTTGGTGGAAACCTCTGAATGGTATTTCAGTTTACACAGGACAACAATCAACAGATATACCAATATTTCTTTCTTTTCTTTCTTTTTCTTTTAGTAAGATGTAAGCAATGACATATTACAGTATGAAGGAAGCATATTTCTTCTTCCCTTGCCTCCATACCTAAGTGACTATCTGGAAGCATCACATTTAAAGTTAAATATGCAATATCGCAAATACATTTAGTTATGTCATTTGATTATACATATTCACACATGTCTGAAAGCAAAAATAAATCTATATATATTCTATATATATTTTTAAACACCTCAAACTTCTTAAACCATTTAAAACTCTTATTGTCCCTCATTTCTAAGTATCATCTTTGGCAGATCTGGGCATGTCCGTTAGGTAAGTCTGAGGGCCAGCATAATGTAGGAGGAAATGTATTTTTAAAGTGCAACATTTGAGCTATTCATTCCATAACTAGATATCTCACTACTTTTTATGCTTTTTGTTGATTATTTTAGACCTGTGAACAAAATAGGAAACTACCGAATGGCTTCCTTCCTTAGACCACAGAATTTTTCATCATTTCTATATCCAACCTGCAATTTTTCTTGTATGCAGGCTATACTTTCTATTTAAACATTCTTAACTAGGCTTTCCATCTTATCCGCACTAATTTGGCACAAAAAAATAGCAGCAAGGTTTTTTTTTCTTTTAGACTATTAATATTATCTTATTATATTATAACACTGATTGTAATCCATTACTGAGGACACCAACAATTTAACCACAAAATTTAAATACTATGGCTAGTTTCCATGTTTCCATGTTACCCATCCATTGACCCATTGATGGTTGATGGGAATAATTAGCCATTTTTGCAGTGTAGGTGTGCCACGTTCTCATCCAAAAACTCGTTTATGTAGCTGGTGTCTGATTGTTCATGCTCATTCTTCCTCATTCATCCTGCTCATTCTTCGCTCTCCTCGTCCTCGCCTTTGGTACCTTTGCTCCAGCGTTGGAAGCAGTGCACGGTGGAAGCCAGGAAGAAGCTGGCCATGATGGCTGCCACGGACACGGAGATGCCCGAGAAGATGATGATGAGGAAGTCGGTGAGGGTAAGGGTGATCTGACATTCCCGGAAACTGTCCTGGGAGAGCTGACTGAGAGGCACACGGCGGCCATCGGTGGGCAAAGAGCACTCAATACCGTCAATACCTGCAAGAGAACAGAACTGAGGTTAATTACACTTTTGGTTTTGGATAAATAAATAATGTTGCTAGGTACTGTGATATGTCATTGCAGTCATGTTGGATTCAACTGTAAGGCAATGAAGTCTGAAATACAGAGCAGAAAATATCCTTTTAAATAAATTTTTTCTTTGCACTTTTTAAAAAAGGTGTTCATTATTAGTGTCTGATTATGTGAAGCGTCCTACATACAAGTACTTGTTTAAGTTGGGAACAATAATGTATTAGAATGAGTCCCTTAATTTAAACCTGTGATTTAAATTACAGCAAGCACTACGGTCAGGGCTGCTGTTATAGAAAATTAACCAACACCTTCTGATCAATCTGATTAGAGAATTCATCATCACTGTAGTATAAAAAAGTTAAAAGGCTAATAATGCTTTATATAATTAATATTTTTTTTTCTATTTTATTCATTGGAAGTAATTTTAGTTAACTAAATAATAGCAAAAGCTGCAAATATGTAGAACAAGATCGCTTCAAGCTTGAAATAGGTACAAATGTACAGAAAACGATTTCATTTTAAATTTGTAGTGTGGCATGTCTGTCTTAGGTCAATGATGCATCGATAGTTTCATATCATTTAAAAAATACTTTTATGTTTTGTCCTACCAATAACTGACAGTACTGTAAATTAAAAGTACAAAATGTCTTCATTGCCTTTGATCAAATTGCACTCTCAGTATGCTGATCAGATTTCTTCCGTCACAAATAAGAACACTCAGGTCTTCATTACCATTATTTTATTTAGGGTGAGAAGGTGACAGAACCCAGAAATAGCCCTGTATTTATGGCAGTGTTGGTGGGGGGGGACCTTGACCAGCATTAGAGAGAGAGACTATAAATCTGACAGAGAAAAAGCACTCTTGAATTCTAATTAACTATAAAAACAAATGTCACTGTTCTCCTTAATGTCCCTTCTCTGTTGATCCAAAAGTCTATTGTAAAAGATGTCAATGGTTTTGCAGGCGTATTCTACTTCCTGCCATAGTGGCCTTCCATGTGACGGTGCCTCAATGCCCTCTTGAAAGTCTACACTTTGGTGACGTTAATAAAACTCTTTGGTGAGGCCGAGCGGTCTCGAGGGTATATTTGTGACAGTGTTAGTGTTTTTACCGCTGTAGTTCAATAGTTAAATAGTGAAAAAATATAGCAAAAAATTCATTGAAGGGAACTGCTGGTGTATGAATGGTGCTTAATGGAAATAAGTTGATTTGATTGGATATCACAAAATTCCTAGCCACACATTTTGATAATGTATTGATTATAACTCTGTCCCCAATAATAACAATAATATACAATTATTTAATTTTGCACTTGGCCATGATCATGAAAATAGTAGATGAACAGGAGATATCTATCAATTAAGAGACGTATTTATATAAAAGGCTGTGTTCAACCAGCAGTGTTTTTGTTCACACATTGCTCTATATCTTAATTTGTTGCAGGTAACACCTGGTTAATGCGATATAGCCATAAGTTCCAAAAAACAACAACAACAACAACAAAAACATTAGCTCTGTTATGCTCTATGGCAGCAATAATTTTTGCTTCCATGTATTGTTTCCACTTGTTCCCATAGAGAGAAGTATCACTGCAAATCAGTACAAAGTTCTTCTGATTCATCACCTTTATGTGATGAAACATTTCTATCCAGATGGAAGTGGTCTGTCTAGGATAACCCCACCCCCATCCACAGAGTACAAGGACTCATTGAATGGTCTGATGAGAATGATGTAAATCATATACTATGACCTTCACACTCACCAGCTTTCCACTGTATTGAACACCTAGGGGAGATTTGGAGTGATGGGCTAGAGAATGCTCTCCACCACCACCATCAAAACACCAACCGAGTGAATAATTTTTGGACAAATGAAGTGAAATCACAGTGAATTTCACTGAAGAATCAGCTGACTAAGACATATTAGTTTTTCCCAACAAACCACCACAAACCATCATTTTCTTGCTAAAAAGGAAACAGCTGGCCTATTTTGAATACAAATCAAATATGTTCCTGCAAAGAATAAAAATTTTGAGGGTCATCACTTGTGTATAAATTGCTTCTGTTTGCTAGTGTCAGAACAAAACTAAATTTTTGTAGACATTTTGTCTACTTAATGGACTACAGGAATGCGTCCAAAAATCCCTACTACCCTAAACAGTAGTCGAAAAGCAGTACGCCATAGGAGTAATATGTCAGAATTCTCAGTATTCATAAAACAGTCGACGAGAAATACCAGAATGAGCTACTGCTTCCACAGAGATTCTTCAGTATGGACACTGTAGATACTACGCTATCTCATAAGGCAACAGGACTGGCACAGAAGAACTGTCAGAATCAAAAATGGCCCGTCGGCTCTTTTGAAGTTGTAGGTCAGATGATAATGCCGACATGGTAGTACGTCCAGATTGTATTCATGCTTTACACTTATACTGATCAGTATGTGTTATACCAACAGCAAAGCAGTAAGTACTGAATCGAATGCAGTCAGTAACGTCACTGTATGCGATTTCAGATACAGTCTTTGATGTGCACAAATAAAATGGAAAAAAAAAACATGTTCTGTTTGGATAAATGAAACACTTCACCAGCTGGTTCAAAAGCAGCCCATCCTCTTTGCTTTATCTGCTGTCACTGTACACTGTCTCAACAGAACCTAAGAATAAGTTGTACTGCTACTATTTAAGACTCCCGTACACCAGGTAAAAATTTTATTACCAAAATTGCATGCTAATTGCATCTTGCGATAGCCCAAACTTTACTCTGGGTTTACACTAGTGTAGCAGCATACAATAAGTCACATGTCACTTGTAGTTTTGTCACTTGTCCAGTGTTTTTCCAGTTCTGATGAGAAAACCTACAGCTAATTCATTAATCCAAACTTAAATAATGCACTAATTAGTGTGATAGTTGATTGTTAGGTTTACATGCTATAATTCACACTATCTTTTTTGGCAGAATAGCAGAGCAAGCAAACTTTACTAGCTACATATGGACAAACACTCAGAGGCACCAACGATCTCTGCTAATTACTTCCAAGATGTATTTTCCTTTGTAATATCTCAATGTTTTTTCTTCCAGTTTTGTCAGTCAAACAGTAAATGGGAACTATCTGCTCGGAGGAAAAAAGTTCTGAGTGGAGAGCTAAAGACTCGTCGCACCACACACGCCACAGGATTGGTCTGAGGAATTACTCAAGTCAGTTTGCATTTGGCACGTTTGCACTGAACTGAGAAAACCGCAATGTAAATGTTGCTGTCGTTCGCTGCTGTCTCTTAAATAGTGGTTCAGTGTCATGCATGTACAGTATTTCACAAAAGTAAGTATACCCCTCACATTTTTGTAAATATTAGATACTTTTCATGTAACACTGAAGAAATGACACTTTGCTACAATGTAAAGTAGTGAGTGTACCGCTTGTATAACAGTGTAAATTTGCTGTCCCCTCAAAATAACTCAACCCACAGCCATTAATGTCTAAACCACTTTTAACAAAAGTGAGTACACCCCTAAGTGAAAATGTCCAAATTGGGCCCAATTAGCCATTTTCCCTCCCCGGTGTCATGTGACTTGTTAGCGTTACAAGGTCTCAGGTATGAATGGGGAGCAGGTGTGTTAAATTTGGTGTCATCGCTCTCACACTCCCTCATACTGGTCACTGGAAGTTGAACATGGCACCTCATGGCAAAGAACTCTCTGAGAAAAAGAATTGTTGCTCTAGACAAAGATGGCTATAAGAAGATTGCCAAGACCCTGACACTGATCTGCAGGACAGTGGCCAAGACCATACAGCGGTTCCACTCAGAACAGGCCTCGCCATGGTCGTCCAAAGAAGTTGAGTGCACGTGCTCAGCGTCATATCCAGAGGTTGTCTTTGGGAAATAGACGTATGGGTGCTGCCAGCATTGCTGCAGAGGTTGAAGGGGTGGAGGGGTCAATCTGTCGGTGCTCAGACCATACGCCACAAACTGGATCAAATTGGTTTGCATGACTTTCGTCCCAGAAGGAAGCCACTTCTAAAATGTATGCACAAGAAAGCTCGCAAACAGTTTGCTGAAGACAAGCAGACTAAGGACATGTATTACTGGAACCATGTCCTGTGGTCTGATGAGACCAAGATAAACTTATTTGGTTCAGATGGTGTCAAGTGTGTTTGGCGGAAAAAAGATGAGGAGTACAAAGACAAGTGTGTCTTGCCTACAGACAAGCATGGTGGAGGGAGTGTCATGGTCTGGGGCTGCATCAGTGCTGCCGGCACTGGGGAGGTACAGTTCATGGAGGGAACCATAAATGCCAACATGTACTGTGACATACTGAAGCAGAGCATGATCCCAGCATGTATTCCAGCATGATAACGACCCCAAACACACCTCCAAGATGACCACAGCCTTGCTAAAGAAGCTGAAGGTGGAGGTGATGTACAGGATAAGTATGTTTCCAGACCTAAACCCTATTGAGCATCTGTTGGGCATCCTCAAACGGAAGGTGGAGGAGCACAAGGTCTCTAACATCCACCAGCTCCGTGATGTCGTCATGGAGGAGTGGAAGAGGATTCCAGTAGCAACCTGTGAAACTCTGGTGAACTCCATGCCCAAGAGGGTTAACGCAGTGCTGGAAAATAATGGTGGCCACGGAAAATATTGACACTTTGGGCCCAATTTGGTCATTTTCACTTAGGGGTGTACTCACTTTTGTTGCCAGCGGTTTAGACATTAATGGCTGTGTGTTTAGTTATTTTGAGGGGACAGCAAATTTACACTGTTATACAAGCTGTACACTCACTACTTTACATTGTAGCAAAGTGTCATTTCTTCAGTGTTGTCACATGAAACGATTTAATCAAATATTTACAAAAATGTGAGGGGTGTACTCACTTTTGTGAGATACTGTATATAGAAAATGAACAATTGTTGTGGCTTTGGCACTTGATATTGTGAATGCAGGGCTATGAGTATCACTGCTATGGATTTTTTGAGACATCACCAAAATTCTGTAGAGACATTTAGATCACCTACATGAAAAGAATAAAGTGCCAAGCAGATGGTAATTACTCTTTCTAAATGTCAGCAGAGCTTTTATCAGCAATAGCTCTAATGAGATCCGTGGGGAGCGTAAAGCATTTCATTTCTCTTGTATTTTAAACAGTTCTCGATCACTAAAGTCTGGCTTTAATGATGTCGTCTGCATATTTAAGAGCAGTTCATATGATAGCATGCCTCATGTGATGGGCTATACTTAAGCATCAGCCAAACTCACAGGAGGCAAAGGAGATAAATGGTTTCTATTTATATTCTCAGAGTTCTCTCAGGCCCAGACTCATCTCCTTTTACTATGATAAACCTGTGATCTTTTGGCGTTTTTGGCGTATTTTATTTATTTATTTATTTTGGTGGGAGTGGGGGGGGGTTGTCATGTTTATGTGCCTTTAGGCTGTCTATGAAAGCTGAATAATGCATTTGTGATACAACATTCTTCTAATGTTAACTTTTTAAACTTTTTAATGTACAGCTGCGGGCTTATTTGGGTCATTAACATCCTGTTTTCAGGAGACACTAATGGACATCATTGTTCTAATTGTATCATGCATCTATACATTGCTGGATGGGAGAATATTTTTTTCCTCCATGGATTGTGATCTGAAAACGGTAGCTCTGTGATTTTATTATTTTTTTTAGACACTGAAGTATGGTAAGCTGTAAGTAACCTGCGATATTGGACTATGAGTACTAAATCCATGACTTGATGAAGCACAAGTCGTATATCAGCTCTCAAGGGCAGGTCTGAGATCGCTTGAGGGCAAAATATAATGGTTTAGAATCAAAATGCAATTGTAAATCTGGGCATTTTATATAATAAATATTGTTCTTGATATATAATTTATGAATTTAAGATGTCGTGTGGTTTACACGCACACACACATATACACACACGCAATATATATATATATATATATATATATATATATATATATATATATATATATATATATATATATATATATACACACATATCAGACACATGTAATCAATCTCTTTCACAGAAGAAAGTAGAGCAGCTAATATTATTCAGCACAAAGCAAAGTTTCTAATTTGGCAGCCTAATTGAGATCTAACAAGCGCTGAATGAACAGTTAACTAATTCTAAAGCACTCCGTATTTTAAAGTATTTTAGAGTATTTTAAATTTGACTATATTTCAGTCCTTGAAGAGAACTCCAGAACTATTTCTCCTGTTGTGTTCAAACTCCATCTGAGTCACTGGCCACTGGACCCACTCTGGGGTCAACTATTTCAGAGGCGCCCTCTGAAAACATATTTATTGTCTGGCAGAATCATTACAGTGATGTGCACTTTGTTCATTTTCACAGCTCAAATACAGACAGACAAAACGAGCGAGTCTTGATCACAAATATAGGTATAAAGCCCATTGTGTTTGCACCCTCAATAACACTCAACAGCCTGCAAAGTTTTGTTTTGTTTTTTTTAGACTTTCTTTATAATGGTCTGTTTTGCATTTGTTTAGCTACAGCTGAGATTTTAAAGAAACAGTGACTGACTTCACCCAGCAGTGGGTCCATAATGAGTCATCCAACATGCTGTCGTTCTGCCCTTTTCCAAAACTCAGAGAAAGGACAGAGATAAAGGGCAGAAACAGAAACATTACTCCCTCATGGACATCTATGTCATGGTGAAAAACCCTGGTTTTTAATGTCAAACCTACTGTTAGGAATATCTTTTGTATTCACAGCAGTGGAGTTGATCACCGAAGAGGACACACCGTCTTGAAAAAGACAAAGCTACTCAATTATTTGTACCTGTGTGAAGGTTATGTCGGGCTCGAGTTAATGAGATGAAGCGATCAGGCATGTTCGTTGAAGAGACAGCCATCACAGCAGTCCAGGAGAAGACAGGTTCCCCCACGTGTCACTACTTGATGGATTATAGTCAGTATAAGCAGTGAAGTAAAGACAGATGGATAGGGTAGATACTTTTTTTAATGATTAGAAAAAGCTTATGTAGTAACACAATTTCAGAATATGTACATTCCACTCAATGAATGTACAGCCAATATAAGTTTAGGCACCCTCCATGAAAATAAACCATTATGCCTGTCAATTTCAGAATCAAACACCATGCCCATAACAAGAAGCTGTTAGGAAGGAAAACAAGCTAAAAAAAGGCAGTTCCTCAATGATCCCAAGCTTCATTAAAATCCCAGAGAAAATTCAAATCTGGCAGTGGACGTGGTGTGATTTTCTCATGAATGCATAATACCATGCTTTTTTAAACCGAAACCAGGATGTCTCCGCCAGGAGGTTAAGAATTCAATCTGTCAATGGCAAATAAACATATAAAGAAAAAATGGTTTTGTTACCAAATCACTTTTTCTAAAAGAATCTTAACCTCTGGATTTTAACACTGCTGAATTCTTGTGTTTTGAAAAGGACATCCACAGGTGCAAATCCCAGAATTTCAATGTTTCAGTGTTTCCACAATTATTATGGTTTCTGTAGTGTAGCAGTTACCACGTTCGCTCTCATTTGTAAGTCACTTTGCATAAAAGCATCTGCTAAATGAATAAATGTAAATGTATGAGACATTACAGGACGAAGCTTACTTCAATTATTCTCGCAAAATATTAATGGCATTTGGTGCTAATACTTTTGAAAACAGGATTTTCTACTACTACTACTACTACTATTACACAAAGAAAACATTGTTTTAAAAAATAGTGTTTAAAGCAAAAACTTGAAAAAGCATCCCCATATAAAAAATCTGAAATTATTGCCACTGCAGATATTAATTTTTCATAAACGGTACCAATCATTTTAGCAGGACTCTTTCTTCCTACATCTCTTGTGAAGGATCATTATGCAATAAGCATTTACTTTTCATGGCTTTATAACATTCACTTAAACAAAAAAGGATTGAAATGCAAAAATAAAAATTATTTATGTGTCACAGCCTCAACCCTGTGTGGATTTAACCGTTAAACAGACAGGGGAAGGACTGGGGGATATAGTGCTCCTGTAGACGGAATATTAAGTCGGAGTATAAGCCCATGGAAGAGTGGGAGAGGAGACGCTCACGTGTCATACTCACAATGTGAGAGTGTGATGGCGGAGTGTGACTCACATGCATCAGGAGGGGTTTCCCTCATGCAGGGGACTTGATGACATCACCATCACATGGCATTTTCTCAAACAGCAGTTGAACACGCACACACACACACACACCATGCTACACTTACAATGTGGAGTCGTGTGCAAATATACACACACAGAAACCACAAGCAGTTGTAAAGCATGGCTCATGTTTGAATTTTCCTGTAAAAATGTAATTAATAAAATGACAAATAATAATAATGCAGAGTATTACAGCATCACCAGCTTTATAGAATTATTTTAAGCAATACAATATATTTTTCTGCAAACCTTGATTTAAAAATTATCGGTGCCCCTTCAAACTTCCTGTAATATCTAGAATCATAATGGTTGACAGAAATTTGATTTTTATCTCTAATGAGTAACTTTTTTTGTTGATGAATGTAGTCTATCCATTTACAGTAATTGACTTAGTAAAAAATGTACAATTTCAGTAAATTGTGCATTTTCATGAAGGGTTCCAGTAATTATGGAGCTGACTGTAAAACAACTAGTATGTATAAGTTTAAAAATATGGGGAAGCAGTTTTAACATATTGTATATTTTTTTACAATTTTTTTTAGTAGTATGGTGGTCTCAAAATCATTGGCACCCTTACAATTAATATATGGTTGCAATGGTTTTTTTCACATTTCAATAAAATTTTATTAGAGGAAACATATATTTTGTGAAGCTAAGAACAGAATATTTGAATTGTGTTGTGTGTTGAAGGATTACGTCTGTATTTCAAATATGACTTTAAAAATAAAATAAAATAATAAAAAATGAATAAAAGTTTTCTATAATGTAGTCCTGCTGTGGAACATTACTGGCACATTCTGATTGCTGTAAATGAAATAATCAGTGGATGGTAATTGGATAAGCCTCCATAGAGAAATAAACACAGTGACCCTGTCACATGAACCACTTTTTCATGCATGCCTGGGCCTGTATGCAGTCTGGCTCACAGGACCACAGAAGAGCTGTGACGCAGAAGTTCAGCCTGTCCAATCTCCATCATGAGTCTGAAGTTACAGTTTAATGATCAAACATCAAACTGATGGCTTATGATTTCCATCCTGATCTGGTGCACATGTTGCTGGTGCTATACTTGTGCTACTCCAGTGTCTGATCAACACAGGGCTGCTGTTGGCCGAGAGACAAGGACTGCTCCGAATTATACATGTGGTTTGTCTGCGTTTAACCCGAACACAGGGCAGACAGCAGCGGATCATGTTTACACACTTTTTCCCATTAAAAGATTCATGGCAGTGGCTTGTGCTAAACTGGAGGCCACTGGGGGCTGTTTATCACCAGACTAGCTCAGTGGAGAAGCTTCACAGGCCTTAGTTAGTGCATCAGATTCTGTACAGACCGGAACTCTCCCAGGATGTGAAAACATAAACATGGGATAAATGAAAGCTTATATGTATATTATTGTATTTTTCTACATTTTACAATTGGCTCTACTTCCATGCAAGTGACAGAGTAATATCATGGAATACAAACATGTTGTTTATTCAGTTGGACACAAGGCAAATTTCCATTTTCAATTTCCAACCCATTTTGGTCCAAAACCTGCTAATTTTACCACATACCTATTTTCTCACAGGTTACAAACAAATACAAGTGTCTGACTTATTTATACCACAGCTCTGCTGAATGCTCGATTCAACGCTTGATCATTCAGAAGGTTTTGATTCATTTTCTTTAACAGCAGCTCAGTTTTGCCTGTAGTTTCACTCATAGGTTTATATTAATGCACTCATTCTAATGTTACTGTTTCTATAGTAACAACTCTATCTCAGAAGCACAGACCACAATAACTCAAATAATAAAGAGATTTAAAAAAAATAAATATAAAATGTGTTATTAAACAAAGAAAATTGTATAATTGTTGATATGGTGAAGTTTTCTCTAAGGAGAACATCTGCATTTATGTAACATCTGGAAGGAGTCTCCAGCGTCAGGTGGAAAGTTTTCAGGATCGAGTTTGCATTTTCCAAAGAAGAAGCTTGGTGACAAGCTGTGTGTGGGCTTTTTTGTTTTGTTCTTTGTTTTGTCTTAACTTTACGAGAGAGAAAAAAGAGAGGCTGTTCAGGGAACGAATGTTTATGAATGTTTAATGTAATAATGCAAGTGATAACAGGAACTAACACTTTTGTGGGCATTAAACAACTATATATGGAACAAATATAACTAGTTATTCATTAATAACTTTTAAAAATTGTAACCGTTGGCAATTGGCTGTGGTATAAGAGGAATAAAATGCTTTAGCACATACTGTTATAGGACTCAGCATAAGAATCAATTAGCAAGTAGGCTAACATTTGAGATATTTGTGTTTATACTGTAGTTGTAAGCTAGGTTAAGTTGAAGTTTTTCAACACTTGTTGTTTCAACTATCAGTGCGATTTAAGGTGCAGGCTTCTTTCTCATTGAAGATGCTTTTTTGTACTTCTATAGTTTAAACAAATTTAAGTTAAATGTTTGTATACATCACCAGTGCTGTTTTTTGAGGCTCTGCAGTCCACCTTAATTCACCTTAATTCTACTTAATGTTTCATCTTTATAGATGAATTTTGTTGGACATGGATGATATTTTTGAACATCTGATCCTACTACAGATAGTACACATAGTTAAAGAAGATATTTTTAATCCATTAATCCTGGATTGTGCATGCACACACTGCAAAGAGAACAGAAGCATGGGAGGGTGAGAGAGAGAGAAAGAGTTAGAGAGAGAGAATGAGCACAAATCCATACAGACCCAGTTAAGCACCACAAGGCAGACCCAGATACAGTACAGTGTGGGTCACGACCACTATTGCTCTTCAGTCAGAGAATACTTGCAGAAGAATATGCAGGGATTTTTATTTGTTGTGATGGATGGTCATTGACTTGTGCATTATTTAACTATAGTAATATACATATACCTACTATTTGCTTGCTTATATTATTGAATGAATCAATTGCATCTCCATACATGTGTATCATTGTTTCAAAAGCCAAAACAGATTTCACCTTCTGTGCAGGGCGTATCTATGAGAAGGCCTGTGATGGTAACTGACCTGTCAGGGGAAGAGTCCATGGAGGTGAACGCACATGCATAACGTCTTTATTAAAGACACTACAGGGAACAGACTTGAGGAGACAGATCTAAGGGACAAACACGAGTAGTAGACACACTAGGAACAAGGATTATCAGAACGTAATTAACTTGAAAGAAAACACTACGAAAGATGCTAAATAATCAAAAACTTAGTGCAAATAACACAGGCATAGCAAAGTAAGAAAAACAGAACTCAAACATAACCTGACATGAGTTAATGCTCCAGCAACCAAGGAAGAGACACAAGGAACTTAAATAGAGCACTAACCAATCAGGGAAATATGAAATACATGAGTATGGTTACACAGTAAATGGAGGGAGACAACAGAGGAAGAAGTTCTACACAGGGAACAGGGGTGCCCTTAAGTGGTCTAAGGTGAAATAGCCCCTGGGGGCCATGACATGACCAAAAAGAACTTAGGTTGGACACAATGGGTTCCCGCCCTCCTGAAACTGTCAGTTAATAGATTTGGTGGGCATGTATGTGGATTTAGTAACAGTGAATGAAAAGTCTTCCTCCTCATGAAGTAATTTCCTGATTGGCTAAATGCAACATGGCTGCTCAATTGCATAAAGTTGGACATTGCTGAAATTTTCCAGCCGAACCAAGAGCCTGATTTCACCACAAATCCAACAGTTAATTACTAGCATAAGCTTGTTTGTTATAATACAAATGTATGATTGTTAGCAAAAATTCAATCTGAATGGAAAGATGAACAATTTACAATTTAGATTATGGTAGATGGTCAGGGTCAGGGAAGATCTGGAGCCTGGGAACACTGGACACAAGGTGGGAGAATACACCCTGGATGGGAACGCAGTCCATCGCAGGTCATCACAAGGGCAATTTAGTGTTGTCCACCTACAGCCATGTTTTTGGGAAGTGGGAGGAAACCAGAGAAACCAAAGGAAACATGGATAGAAGAAGAACATATGAAACTTCACACAGAAAGCTTGGGACCAGAGCTTGGGAATGAACTGAGGAACCTACAGCTCTGAAGTGGCAACACTACTTGCAGTACCATGCCACATCTTAATACTAATATAAAAATTCAGTATTCATCAATGAGCGCAGTGCCTTATGGTATTAATTTCTGAAATATGAGATGTCATTCATGTTCATGGGAGAAATTTCAAATCCTGTTGCTTAAGTGAGTGGTTTGAAGGAGAAGTGTGTTTAAACCAGGTACATCAATTGCCCTTTTACAAGAATAAATTATGTCAGTAATTTCATCAAGAGAATCAAGTTAGCACGAAGAACAATTGAGTTTTGACAATTCCTGTAGTACATAACTACATAAGAGTTGGTTTACTGTAAGATAATATACCGTAATTATGATTAAGGAAAATTTCCTGCTTATTCCTGGAATAGTCCTTCACATCATGACAGAAACTAGCTGTAATAAATGTAATAGATCCTAATGTAATAGATTCGTAACTTTATGTATAAATTTTTTCCTGCCATTTCTCTTTATTCTCAGGAATATTATAGAAGAATCATCCATTTGCACCAGTCAGATGATCCGTCCTTGTGTTTAAAGGGATGGTCCATCATGTACAGTGAGTCACCTCATGTTTAATGGAAAATGAGCAGTTATCTGAGATTTAGAGATATCTAACTTCAGACTGTATCTCAACTGTTGGCTTCAAGAGGGTAATAAACCTTCCCAGACACATGAGGGTCAATGTCATTTTGATTTAAAACTGCATTTTGATATAAAACTCCATCATTCTTAACATAGTACACACACACGTTTTTTAAAACATGAGATATGATATAACTGGGCCGATATAATGAACTCTATTCTACATTTTGAAAGAAAGCAATTATTTAGCAATATTTATATATTCAGAATAAGACAGCCTTGAGAAAACATCTTTAACGTTTTTTTGATTCTTGCAGGAAACACCCACGTGTAATTTTTCACTTGGTTCTTTCTCTTCTGTAAAATAAACTGTAAAATAAAGAGGCATGGTCCATTTTGTATCTCTCAGAAGCCATGGGGGTGCTAACTCTTGCACTCAACCACACGGATACATCTGAAAACAAAAGTTTTCCATCCATGTTTATATTTTCACGTTTTATGCTTTCCATCAACATTGAAATGCTGAGATGATTGAAACACATGCTCCTACTACTTAAACCAGAGAGCCAAACACTAAGCCAAAGCAGTGAGTTGTGTAGGATGTTGTCTCCCAACAGGACAGTTTATTTTTACATATCAATAATAGGATCCATTTTAGTTAACGAAATCTTTGTCTAAATTGGAAAATGACCTACTGCTGTCTTGGATTGGGTACTGTTGGACTTGGACACTATAGACCATAGTGTTTTCATCTACAGACTTGAAAAGTGGTTCATTTAGATTTTAGTTGGTCATTACCAGTTAGTAAAACAAAAGTGCAAAACAATTCAACAGTTGTAGATACTAAACTGTTTTCTATGTGTCTGAGCTGGATCATCTAACAATGATGGGGTCTATAACAATGCGAAAGTGTATCTTTTTGAAAATGTCTAGTTTCTGCTTTTAGGTGGTTGATAATGCTGACTCAGTGTAGATGGGGAAAAAAAACATTTATACGTGTCTTTAAATCTTCACAAATATAAATTATAGCCCCTGACAAATTACCCTTGCTTTTGTGGCCTATTAACTGTTAGGAAACCCTTTCGGAAGATTACTCATGTCCATTTCACACCTCCCATACCATTTACACATGTTTGGAAAGGTCACTTTGGTTTATTTTTTTCATGAACAGCCAGAGTTCGGCCTCCCCCAAAATCTCAGGAAGCCAGTGATGCAGAATTAAGCAGTGAGGTGAGATGCAGCTCCTGAGTGGGAGAACAGGCATGCTGGGCCAGTTGGCATGTATGCCAAAGGCATGAATCTGTTCACAGCTCCTGGCCTGCTGCTGCTGCGGCTGCTTCTGCTGCTTATATTTAAGCCTCATTTTCTCTATTGCTCCATGTAATATCTATTTTCTGGACTACAATAACTAAACATCCATGGTGAATGCATTTGCAACCCCTAACTGGTAGTATTCTGCCAATTTACCAGATGTTTACAGGAGCTTTCTTTGTCACTACAATGAATATCGCCTTGCCAACCCCTTGGCTCAAAACTCTCTAGGAAGTACCAAGGACAGCCCAAGGTCACGCTCATGTGTAAACATGCTGCGAGGCAGGCTATGAAACACTGCCTGTACCAGCTCTACACTGTTTGCACTGTTTGATACTATATTTATCTAAAGTAAACTACTGTACTTCCATTTACTCTAAAAGGAAATGTCATCCTGGTCAGTCCTTGAGACTGGATCGTCAGAAAGTCAACGTCAGAGTGAGCACAGTAAACATCTGCCCCTTGATGAGAAATTACCTTGGCTGAGAGAATGTGGCAGCTGGGGCCATTTTATTTCTTTATTTTCCAACTTGTGCTTTTGTCACTTCATCTTCTAATAATCTTATTTGGGTGGCTTCTGTTCAGAAGTACATACTAATGGTTTGTATCGCAAGTAAGTGCATTTATCTAGCAGTCTTTTTGTCATGAGCTACATGATCTTTCATTATCTGGTATCAGTGATTAATTGTTGGTAGATAGTCATTACTGGGCTTGTATTCTGCTCACTGGGTCACATCTCCACATAATCAGATTTTGTGGTTCTGTAACTCATTTCATCCCCTAGAATTACCAATGCTTGCATCTGGGGAAACGCATTAGTCCGGTGCTTGTACATAAAAAAAGGTTTTCATGGGCACCAGAAAAGTTGCGACAGGCGGTAATGCCATAGCAGGTCAACATCCATTATCTAGAAATTTTATAGTAGCATGTTTTATAGAAAACATTTGGTCATGTGTGGATTTAGATAAAAGTAATATTATTTTACTAGTGTTTTCTCTGTAACAAGTTGAGAGTTTCTAAAACATTTTGTAAAACATTTTGTGCTGTGATGCCACCAAGAACATGAATTTCTACCACAACAGAGGGAAAATTACAATCTAACCAATGTATTTGTCTTATATCCGATGTTTTTTTTTATTATTATTTGGTAGAATGTCCCATCCCAGGTGTAATCCCATGACACTTAATTATAATTAAGTTAGGGAGAAAGTTCATGCCTGAAGCTCCACCTTTTCACAGTTAACCTCCTATGTAAATTCCCATCTCTTGCTTTCTCCACTATTGATGAAGTTTCCACACCCAGCACCTACCAGTCAACAACACCTACCCATGAATCCTTAATGGGGGGCTTACTATCTAAAGTAAAGCAAAGGCACTCCAGCAGAACTCTCAGAGAGCTGAAGTTCTCAGAGGTCTCAATCACCTTTTATGCCATAGTTGAGGACACTGTTTCCAATATTAAAAAAAAAAAAGCATGACCATGCAACTGTTGAGTCTCATTAGTATTTACATTGCTTCAACAGTTGTGTTTAGTTTATTTTCATTGTTTTTCAATAATTCATTTGACTTTGTTTTCCTGAATGCAGTGTGTTACAAATACGGTCTAATCCCTATGTGTAAATGTAAAAACTTACTACTACAGTCAGAGAGCATCTTTGTGTGTGGTTGACATGCTTACGTCGTGGTGTTCAGTGGCCGATGATGCAAAAGGGAAGAGGTTACAACAGGTCATTAAAGTTGTTATTTTTTGTTTTGTTTTTTTAAAAACTGTCTCTCCATTGGTCACTACACATAAGTTCTTCCATTACTATACTCTATTATGCAGCTCACGCAACATAATACTAAGGCTTGACAGCTTTTCAGCAAAAGAGTTTCTGAAAAATATATACGCAGCATGCCTGTAACTGGCTAATACACATACAGACCTGGAGGGGGAAAGCAGTTGCTTGGTATGATTGTCAAAAGTATGACGTATACAGAGCACATCCCTATGTGGAGTGGAATGCTAAATATGAGATGGGGTGAGAATAAAGGGAAGCATGCTGTACCCATAGGAGCCTAACTAGATGCTTTAGCAGGCTGGAAAAATGCCCTAGGTTATGTGTCATTATTCTGGAACTTCCTTCCAGAATAGGTGCTGAAATAAATTTAGACCTTAGGAAGGGTTCCCTGTTTTAAATGAGTTACTATAAATACCAAAGCCTTGACTGAAAAGATAGCAAATATGGAATTTTTCAGTTAATGTTTTTTAAAACATAGATGAGAACATTTATTATTTCACAGAATCTCACTTACCATTTGGTAGCTTGTGGCTGTTCTCAACTAGCCAAGCAAAAAGGTTGGCAAATTTGCAATTGCACACCCAAGGGTTGCCCTCTAACCTGACGACCCGCAGAGAAGGCAGCTGGCTCAGCGCACCAACCTGGAGACTGGAAAGGGCATTGCGCTCCAGTTCAAGTTCTCGTAGTGAGGTCAAGCCCCTGAAGGCGTCCTCACTGACCATGCTCAGGTGAGGGTTGTTGCCCAAGCGCAACTTGATGAGGCTCCGGGACTCACCAAATGTTCCTTTTGGGATCTCAGTTAAGTTGTTGCTGCCCAAGTCCAAGAAAACTAGCCTGAAGGAGGTGCTTAAGGTTCCTGGCTCAATGTGTGAAAGTGAATTGTTCCGGAGGTCCAGATACACTAAGTCACTGTAGAGCACAAGAAAGTCAGAGGGAATGCGCGGGATCCAGTTGTTGGACAGCAACAACCTGCGAACATCCAGCGGGATCTCATCTGGGAGGCGAGTGAGTCCTCGACCACTACAATCCACTGTGTGAGGGTCCGGGCACTTGCAGGTGACTGGACAATTTTCCCCTCGTGTCAGCAAGGCAAATGAGATAAAGGCAAGGAGAGGATGGACCCGGCCGACACATGGCAACATGGTCAAGTGGGTGTGAAGATAGAAAAGGGAATAGAGGGTAAGGGGAAATTGAGGGGAAAGGGAAGGGTTGGGGTCAAAGGGCAGGAAATTAGGAGAGGGAAGGGGAAGGGGAAAGCACAAAGAGAGAAAAGAATCAAAGCCTGCATGGAAGCATCCTGTTGTCCTGGTGATGAAATGTTAAAAAAAGATCTTGCCTTGAGAAGATGTGCAGGCTGTATTTCCAAGAGACCATAGAGGAAGCAGCTGTAGAGAGAATACTAGGCTACTGGCTTTGATCAGTGAAGGGAGGAGAGAAACTGTGGGAGGGAATGAGAGAGCGAAAGCGAGAAAGAGAAAGGGGAGGGGTGGTGAACGGAGTGTAGTATGAGGGGAATTTTAAGGCAAGCCAAGAGGTAAATGAAAGGGTTCTGTTCGTCGTCCTCTCCCTCATTTAGACACCGTCGAGCATGCATGGTAAACAGACACAAAAGGAACAAGCTCATGTTGTCTCCAGCATGCAATCGCTCAGACCTTCCATTTGTCAACCAGCATCATCCCCCTGGACTGACTGAGCATCTATCAATGTGAGCTTATGCACCTCAGAGCCAAGCGTCACGAAGCGGTCACAATCCTAACAGGAGAATCCCCCTAGTCGCACACTGTAGTCCACCTCTTCACTCAGTCTTCTGCATGGTGTGAATTGAGTTTCAGCTAATAATTTCCAACATGGATTTGCAGCTCCGTTGCTATGGCGCATCCACAAAGAAATCCTCCGCATACATATTACACTTGCAGAAATCGGTGTGCTCCTCAGCTGCTGTGCTTTTGTTTTGCTGCTCTCCTCTCTACGGTTATGATAACTGGATGAGTGAAGCATGCAGTCAACATGTGATGTCACTTCCTCGTGAAAGGACATGTCAGTAATTTTCTTTCAAAATATTCCTTAATGCATGTACATTGTATTGTATTATTGTACTATTTTTTACACTCATCACATGAATGCAAACTAAAAAAAGTATCTTTAAAAAATATAATAAATAACATATAGTAAGATGTCAGGAACATTACAGTGAACAGTGTTCATATTAATATAGGCCAGTTATTCATCCGGTTTAAAAAACAAAACAAAAAAAAAAACCTCTTAATCCAGCTATGAGTAAATATTCTTTCTCCCATGAAATAACTCTTATTTTTTTTAAATAAATTAATACATTTATTAAAATATTTGAAAATAATATTTTTACAAAAATTGTGACTCTAAATACTCAGAATATTATTTTCTAAATATTATTTTGCAGCATTTCATGTCTCAACAATTTATCTGCTAACATTATACAGGAAAAAGTTATATATATATATATATATATATATATATATATATATATATATATATATATATATATATATATATATATATATATATATATATATATATATTATTTTATTTTATTTTTTTGGTTAAAATATTACCAATAATAACAATTCCATTGCCTCACCAAAAGTTCAAATCACTTGGCAAATTGTTTAACATGTTCTACTCTTGTTTACATGGGTTTACTCTGGGTTCTCCAGTTTCCTTACATTGTCCAAACAAATTCAAGTAGGTTGAAGTAGCTGTGAATGATTGCTTATATGTATGTGTGCTTGGTTCTCTGCGAAGAACTGGTGTCCCATCCAGGCTGAATTCTCTTGTCTGGTGTTACCGGGATTGGCTCTGAATCCATTTCCTCAACACTGAACAGTAAGAGTTTACCGTAGATGAATGAATGAATGAATCACGTGGATGGAAAATAGGCTACTGTTATCTAGTTAGCTAAACCACCAAGCAAATGCATTTAGCAAAAACTCGTAAAGTTCAATTCATATATTTTATTAATTAAAAAGTAAAGTAACTGCACAAATTGTACATTGTCATAACAGACCTATACATAACAGAAGTTGTATTTGATTTAGCTTCCACAATATGTTGACAAGCTAACTAGCTTCAGAGAAAACATAGCAGCAGTAATGTAGGTTACCTTAAGTAAATTTGATTGAAAAATCATTAAAAATGTATGTTCACAGTTGTAAAAATCAGCCAGATAAGAGCACATCACAGCAACAAACCAAAAGCATGCAGCGCAAGGAAAAACATGAGGGACTTGAATGGTCCAGCATATAAATACAGTACACTCACCAGCCAATTTAATAAGAACTGAACATTGCACAGATGAAGGTCAAGAATGTCAGTTAGTGTTCACATCAATCATCAAAATGGGAGAAAAAAATAAAACTGTGATCCATGATTTTGACTGTGGCTTGGTTGTTGATGTTAGATGTGCTGGTTTGAGTATTTCAGAAACTGCTGATCTCCAGGGATTTTCAAACTCAGCAGTCTCTAGAGTGTACACAGAATGGTGTTAAGGACAAAAAACATTCAGTGAACAGGTGAACAGCAGCTCTGCTGTGGTTGAGGTCAAAGGAGAGTTCCCAGACTGTAACCAGCTGACAGGAAGTCTAGTGTAACTCAAATAATCACTCTTTACATCCATGGTGAGCAAAATAGCATCTCAGAAATCATAACATGTTGAACCTTGAGTCATATGGGCTACAACAGCAGACGGCATCAGGTTCCATTTCAGGAACTGAGCTTACAATGAGCACAAGCACGGACTCACCAAATCTGGGCTGTTGGAGATTGTCCATTTTTGGTCTCTTGCCATAAATTAAGTATTTTAATTTCAGTCAGCTTCTTCTGGTTCAATCAGCTTCTTCAGCCACTTAATCCTCTTTAGTCAGAGTCTGAATGCAAATGCTACAAATATACTAGGTCTCAATGATGAATTTTCTGCATAGTACCTCAGACAGACAAATGGAATTAGAGGAATAGACCGATGTTGTAGCATGAGTCAGAGGAGGACAAGTGTAGTAGATTGAATTGGGAAGGAAATGTGTATGGCTATAATAGGGAAAGCTGGCATGAGCAGAACGGCTAATAGGTTATGACCTTGACTGGCCTGGAACGATTCAGTAAGATAACAGACCCGCAAAAAAATACCCTTCATGTACAAAAAAAACCCAAAAAAACATAGGGACTGGGTGCAGTAAATCATAGCGGAGTCAGATTTGTTTACAGGGAGCTGATATCTGGTCCCTTGTGTGCTTCATTAGCCATAAATCAGTTCTGACATGTTGGGAAATGAGAAGCGGGAAATGATTCTACAGTATATGATTTATGCAGTCAAACGCTAAAGTTTGCATCCCTACTGGGGATGAAAAAATAATAATTCTACAGTTAGAACATATAACTTAGATATCAAAACAATTCCAAAATTGTACATGCTCTAATTAATATATTTTGAACCAATTTAAGGCACAAAATATTCAAACAGACTCAAACTCTCTTAGAGATTTGCAACAAGTAAAGCTGGATCTCTGAAAAAAAAAATCCTAATCAATGTCTTATATATTAAACCTAACAAAACTTAACTGGCATTAGATCTAATTGGTTGTATAATTTTAAAGTAAGAGTGAAAAACTTTTCCACTCAATCATACATACCTTTAAAGTTGCACATTTCAAAAGGGAATCAAAAATATTATGTCTTACTGAGATTTGTTCACTTTTATATTGCATATATAAGTATATAAATAGCATTTTTGTAGTAAAATTAATTTCTATATTTAACATGAGTTGATATAGATCTTGCACAACAACAGATCTCAATTTAAATGGATTTTAATAATACAAAAATCTATATTTATTTTATTTATTTAAATATATTTGAGGATAGACTCAAGTAGGCATTTTGGTATTTACAGAATATGAGGATATTTTATTGGCAGTATTGCCAATAACACTGGTACAGAGATAAAACTGACAGCAAAACTAAAGCTTTCTTGATAGTAAAACACAATATACAACTGCCACAATAAAATGACAACATTTAAACATAGTAGGCTAGGTAAAATTAAGAAATACTTGTGGAAAAACTGCAACTTATGCCTTGTCTACTTTAATATGAGCCATCAACCACTACTGTGAGTATGACATCAATAATAAATTCAATGCTGAATGCCCCCAAAACTTGCAGAAATTCACTTTTTCGCCTCTGGAAAAAAAAAGAAAAAAAAGAGTTTGAAAGGTTGTAAAAAAAAAAAATTAAATAATAATAAATAAATAAATATAAATAAATAAATAAATAAGTGGAAATTGATCACCATGGCAGATTTTTGTTTTGCCTCACTAGCCTCTT
The DNA here is from genome assembly GCA_012411365.1 of Ameiurus melas. Taxonomy (NCBI): domain Eukaryota; kingdom Metazoa; phylum Chordata; class Actinopteri; order Siluriformes; family Ictaluridae; genus Ameiurus; species Ameiurus melas. The sequence continues at coordinate 21,216,509 of CM022752.1, forward strand.
GTTTCTTCTCCTCTCAGGTTTATCAGAAAGTGCAACTTGTCATGTTACTGAGAACTCAGAAAGCACAAAATTCTCTGTCTTTCCAATGGCAGAAATCTTACTGACTGGTACAAAGCACTGACATTGGAGACTCCTTTGATGAATGTTAAATAAACATCTCCTTCCAGAAAACAGCATATCAATGATAATACATTTTTCTTGGTTAAAGAACAGCATTTTGTTGTTGTTGTTGTTGTTTATTAATAGTCTTAGGTTATGTGGAAACCCTGCTGTACTGGGCACCTGTGTACTAAACAATAATGTTTTAGAGTGAATGCATTAATACAAATCTGCAGTTTGTAACTGAATGCCTAGTATAGCTGCCATTATAGAAAAAGAATCAATACTTTCTGACCAATCAGATTTGAAAATGAAAATGCACTGCCAAATAACAAAAAAGAAGACTTTAAGACTACAGTGTTCTAATTTTGTAACTGTGGCTACTTTATGATGATGGAGAGCCCAGGGTAAAAAGAATGTCATGAAAGTATATCTGGAGCAGTGCATCTGCCTCCCCTAGGTCCAGTTCTCTGTTGTTGCTCCTTAGTTACAGTAACTGTGCGTGTATAAAATTAAGTCTCCTGCACTTTCATCCCAACAGATTGCGTCCTGGTCCAGGAAAGGAAACCTTTGAAGAATCCCTTAAATTAGCCTCTGAATGGGGTCTTTTTAACATACGACTTTTTAACTGTAATTAGCTTTGCACCAAAAACAAACAAGGAGAATTTATGCTACCAGTTTAGGATTTGAACTTTATTTTACTATCCGTAGTTCTAATATATCATAAAAGAAAATGACTACTATCCTCTTATACCGGTATTGAACACTTGATTCTGGTTGGTCGTAAAGTGTTTTCATAACAGCAGCTGATAATAATGATGATAATAATGCGTCTTCAAGGCAAATCACGTTTATATTAGTGTGTGCATTCTAATACATTATGGTAACAAGCAAGTCACTTTTATAACCAATACTAGATTTACTTAATTTATCCAAACAGACGTTGAAGAATTATTTACACTCGAAACAATGCTGTAATTGTTTAATCCAGCCGCTGAGTTAGTGGCTGAGTCATTTTCACTGACAGTTGAATCATTGCACCCCTCCCCCATCCTGACACCTCAGCCCAGCTCCTTGGGTCAAATCAACTCAGTTCGTACTGTTTGAATTCACCTCAGGTGGAGGAAGCTGTTTTCAAACGGACAGACTGTTAGATTTATTTGAAGAAACACGATTCGTGCCAGTATATTTATCTATAAAACCTTAACTATATACTAGAAAAAGCAAAAATGTGCAATAACAGTACAGTTTACATGACATTAAATGCATCGCTATCTTCATTAGCTTTGGCTCACTTGTTTGTAATGCCCACTGGATCATAAGTTGGTTACTCAGTTTTTTTGGATGTTTTAAATGTCTCCTTTGAGTAAAATCTGACATTTTCGTCTTAAATATATGACTTATTTGAGTCATTTACTTCAAAGTGTGTATATAAACACCACTTTGGCAGCTCTAGCAAAACATATCTGAACACCTTCTTGTGTATAAATAAAGGAGACACCATGTTGACATATTTGTTTATAATGTGGGATATTTGACATTTTCAAAGGTAAAAATAACACTTTTTATGAAATAAAATTAACCCAGCATTTTTGTGAAAATGAAACCATCCTTTAAAATTAAATGGTTTAAAATTAAATGGGTTAAAATTAACTACTCAACTTGATGGGTTAGTTTAGCCCAAAATGTGCTCTGTCCTATATTTACCCAGCTGTTGGGCCCAATTTGGATTGTTTTTAACCCAGTGTTTTAAGTATAACAAAGATAAAAGCATATTTGTTGAGACTTGATGTGGTAAAAGTTTCAGTTAAGGCGAAATTTATTTAACATTTTTGGAAGGAGTGTCCAGTGTCAGTGGTTTGTAGGAGACAGAAAAAAATAGTGCTTCCTTTACTGTGAGTTTTACTGCATCTTCAGAACAGAGGACTTAATACATAAGTTCATTTATAAGTAAAACTGTCATTGTTAGTTAGTTGGTATAAGTGGAATGAAGCGCTTCAGGTGTTACATGGTATTATAGTAAAACAATCAACACCAAGGTGTTATTAGTAATAGTAACATCATGGCACAGCATTTTTATTCCTTATATCTCATTTCATGTCACTGAACAAGTGTCACCAAACACTTTCTATGACATCAAGTGATTCAAGGCTGTAGGCTGTAGGCAGGCTGTATTTTCTTGCGATATAACATACAATGACATATTGTTTTGCTATAACTATCATCATACCCCAGGCACCATCTTATAAACAAGGCCAACAGTTAATTAAACTCTCTGCAATCAAGCCTCCAAGCAACCAATTTGCTGTTTGTAAAATATTGATTGCTGTACATGAGTAACGATTGTCAGTCTGCTCAGGTGTACAACAGCTGGGTGAGGAACAGAAGAGTTATAAAAGCAGGTCAGTCTGGTGACCTTGTCTGCTGTATCGCCTCATTGATCCACCTCATGTCTACACACGTAATGCTGAATGAATTAAATAACACCCAATAACCGTAAATATGACAGACAGTTACAAAATAGCCAGTGGTCAAATTGCATATTTTTTTTCAAGGATAGTGTGTTTGTACAATGTTATTCAGAATATCAATAGTCACAATACTTATCTATGTACCCCAGCATGTATGTACATTGCCTTTTATTAATTACTTCAACACTTTAATTACATTTAACTCTCAAAATATTTCCTCCCCATTGCATTGCTCCCTTTTGGTAATTTTTCTGTTAATTTTTGTGTAAATGTGGATTTTTTTTTATTGAGTTTTGATTGTGCACCTGCTTTTTTTCTTCTGTTGTTGTTGGGTTTTTTCATGCGTCCTTCCCTTTTTGCTCTCCCTCTATTGAGTGGCTTTAATAGTAAAAAGAATTTAACTTTATACAGTATATTGCATACAAGTACCTTTTGTTCTCCAAAGAAGGGGTGGTTTTATATTATTTTCTATTTAAAATCATTATATTGCACTCCTAATCCACTTAAAAGTGATTTTTAGAAGAGAAAAGCTTCCTTGACAAAAATAAATGCAGCATTAATAAGGCTAGTAGATTAGTATGCTGGTCAGGTAGCTAATTAGTCAACTACATGGTGTCTGAAAAGTCAGGAAGCAATGGGAATATGTTTAGCAAAAGCTGCAAAAACATCATGCAGTGTCTGAGAAAATACATAGAGCCTAAGGGTGAAAATGTAGAACATATGTTGTAAGTAATAAATATAAAAGTAAATAAATGTCGTTTGTCTCTCATTGATTCCTGACTTTCCAAAAGCCTTATTTATTTATATGGATTGTTTTTAAGACAAGTCAGTTTAGCAACTCTAATCAAATTCTCAGATGCAGTCAAAGAACCAACTTAGCATGCTGGAAGGATTACAATGAATAAAGATGTCCATCAGAGTTTATATAATTACTAGACATCATACAACTGAACTAGACAAATGTTTTTGTTTTGTTTACCTTAATATCAGGTCAGTTTTGTAGGAGGCCACTCATAAAAGAAGCAGCAGAACTAACTCCAGATCCATCATGACGTAATTCACATAAAAAGTTACAGATGTAAATATCGGGTTAAATGGTGATGTTAGCATTTGTTCCTTGTCATATTTAGTACTAGGTATGACATTGAATGAAGTCCCAAAACCTCGCCCTTGTGAGATTTTATAAAGATGGGGGAATTTCATGAATATCACTGCAGTGACAGGGTTAAATGTATGCAAGTGTGAAATTATTTAAAACAGGCTTGCAAAGGGAAATTTCGTTTTTAGTAGATATACTATTTTCCTTGTAACATCCACTCTGCTGGTGCCATCCACTCTGAGGTTGTAAATACCATGTGAAATAAACATCTACAGTGGTTTGAAAAAGGGCACAACCATCGAACAATACCCAGTAGGAGCTGATGAGTGAATGGGTACAGGTGGAGGTTGGAGGGCTAGCTGCTGAGAGCACGGAAGTGAAAAGCTCCCAGATGCAATTAAAATCCTCAGGACATCAATAAGTAATGAATGTCAGCAGCAGTGTGTTGTTTGGATGGCAGGGTGCTGGTGGCCCACAGTTCATGATGTCCAGAGTAAAAAGTGGTAGAAAAGTTTGCTCATTAACGGCCTGGTCTGAAATCAGTTTTTCATGTAGGTAAATGGTTCTGAATACAATATGCATGAACTATTCTGATCCTGAGTGGGGATAGCAAGGGATGGAGTCATACAAATTCTGGGAAATGTCATGTCCCTTTTGGAATGTGTTGGGTATTCAAGATGTTCATGCAGTTGTTGTCTTAAGCTGCAGTCAGATTTTTATTGGATATTTTGGCACATAGACAGAGGAAGGATTAGAGAATAGCAGGTGATCTTGCATGTATATGCAACAGGCAGATCGAATTCTGTAGACTTTTATATCCACTGTATATGTGTGGTACCTGTAAATGGTTCATAGTCCAGCTCTTGTATTCATTGTATACAGAAAAGGAAACATTTCCACCATGAATTAAATGGCATTTGCTCTTTGGATATTCCCTCTCCGGCAAAAATGCATAGTAAAGACTTGTTAAGATTGCAATGATATGATGTTTTGTAGCTCCTACTGTATGTCTGTTTAACTCCTGAACACAAGCTTGATATGCTCTTCTAATATGCTAAATTTATGAGCCGTAATTGAGTTCACTATAAGCTGCCTGTTTTTACAGTCCTTCTGTCACCACAGTCCTGAGAGAGAACCATTTCTGCCACTGCTCCTTTCATAAACACAAGGCAATGATTTAGTATGTACTGAGAAGAGTGAGCAATCATATAAAGTATTGATAATTATAAAATACGAGACATCTCACTCTATTTTTCTTTGCTGTCCCTGAACTTGGATCAATTGTGCAGGTTTGAGTGCCTCCGTGCTGGATTATGTTGGAAGAATTTGAACTGGTGAAACTGCATGTAAAGCACTTTCTTTAATGAGTGCAACCTAAAGGTTTTTTTTTGTTGTTGTCGTTTGTTTTGGGTTTTTTTCTGGGTTTTATTTTTTAATGCCATCTTGGGGATACATAATGATACAGACACTAGTCTTGCTAGTGACTATAAAGTAAATGTGTCACATCTCACAAGGGGAATAACAGGTGCACATCATGCTGTTCCTAGTCGGTACCTCGAGAACAGGGGGAGGTGAGTGACACAGCCTGCATTAATACAGAACTAAAGCCAAATATCACCACCATCTCTTTATCTCTTAGATATTCTTCATCATGTGACCACTCTCATCCTCTTTCCCAGGCCGAGGAGCCAGTGAGATTGTGAGATGGTCTGCTCATTTGGTCGGTGTGATGTTTCCTTTATTCTCTGAGACACATCTCGGTCTGGTTCACACTTGTGCTATTAGAGGAGCTGTTTATGGGAGTGTGACAGCCAGGCGATGAGTGGACAGTCAATGTGAAGTTGACATTTTCTCAGCATCTGCACATGCTAGCTCTTGGAGATTTTTTACATGCATCAGCCTTAGGGAATTTAAGGCCATGTTATAACAGTGGTAATATTTCTATTTATACATCAACACATCGGCTTATACTACACTGAAGCAATTTTTCAGGAATCTTAAATAATTCCAGATAAAATCCACCAGTACAAAAAAATACTGACCAAAAATCAATAAAAATGACAAGAGGTTTTTAGTTGCTTTTGAATTGTATGTAAAGATGTTGGCTGCTTTAATAATGTCTTGGTGTATAATAATGGAAAGCTGTCTCTCTGGTATTTCCAGGCAGCACTTACTGATCTAAAATCAAAAAAAAAAAAATAAACCAAATAATTTTTGTTTGTTTTTTGGAAAAAAAAAATAATTTTAAGCTATCAAAAAAAAAAAAAATTTTATAAATTATCAAAAAAATTTTTTTTTTTTTTTTTCAAAAATTAAAAAAAAAAAAAAAAAAAAATAATAAAAAATAATACAAATAAAAAAAAAAATAATTTTTTTCAAAGATAAAAAAAAAAATTATTTTTTTTATAAAATTTTTTTTTTTTTTTTTTTTTTTTTTTTTTTTTTTTTTTTTTTGTTTTAATTATTTTTTTTTTTTTTTTGTTTTTTTTTTTATATTATTAATATTTTAATAATAAATTTTTTTTTTTTTTAAAAAAAAATAAATATTTTCAATTTAAATCCATTTCTCTATCATATATATTAATTTTTATTATTTTTAATTAATATATTATTTATTTTTTTTTTAATTTTATAACTACCTCTAAAAATTAACATTTTTATATTTATATTTTTTTTCATTATTTAAATAATTAAAAAAAAAAAAAAAAAAAAAAATAAAAATACAATACACTTTCTTTCTCCTCTAAAACAAAAAAAAAAAAAAAAAAAAAAAAAAAAAAAAAAAAAAAAAAAAAAAAAAAAAAAAAAAAAAAAAAAAAAAAAAAAAAAAAAAAAAAAAAAAAAAAAAAAAAAAAAAAAAAAAAAAAAAAAAAAAAAAACAAAAAAAAAAAAAAAAAAAAAAAAAAAAAAAAAAAAAAAAAAAAACAAAAAAAAAGGGAAAGAAAAAAAAACAAAAAAGGGAAAAAAAAAAAAAAAAAAAAAAAAAAAAAAAAAAAAAAAAAAAAAAAAAAAAAAAAAAAAAAAAACAAAAAAAAAAAAAAAAAAAAAAAAAAAAAAAAAAAAAAAAAAAAAAAAAAAAAAAAAAAAAAAAAAAAAAAAAAAAAAAAAAAAAAAAAAAAAAAAAAAAAAAACAAAAAAAAAAAAAAAAAAAAAAAAAAAAAAAAAAAAAAAAAAAAAAAAAAAAAAAAAAAATGTGTGAACTTAACTGAGATTGTGGATATTAACTGGATTTATTTAGGATTGTATGTCAGTGTTTTTAGCTTTATAATGAAGAATTACATACACTACAGTGAGGGAAAGAAGTATTTGATCCCCTGCTGATTTTGTACGTTTGCCCACTGACAAAGAAATGATCAGTCTATAATTTTAATGGTAGGTTTATTTGAACAGTGAGAGACAGAATAACAACAAGAAAATCCAGAAAAACGCATGTCAAAAATGTTATAAATTGATTTGCATTTTAATGAGGGATTTAAGTATTTGACCCCCTCTCAATGAGAAAGATTTCTGGCCCCCAGGTGTCTTTTATACAGGTAACAAGCTGAGATTAGCAGCACACTCTTAAAGGGAGTGCTCCTAATCTCAGCTTGTTACCTGTATAAAAAACACCTGTCCACAGAAGCAATCAATTAATCAGATTCCAAACTCTCCACCATGGCCAAGACCAAAGAGCTCTCCAAGGATGTCAGGGACAAGATTGTAGACCTACACAAGTCTGGAATGGGCAACAAGACCATTGTCAAGCGACTTGGTGAGAAGGTGACAACAGTTGGTGCGATTATTCACAAATGGAAGAAACACAAAAGAACTGTCAATCTCCCTCGGCCTGGGGCTCCATGCAAGATCTCACCTCGTGGAGTTGCAATGATCATGAGAACAGTGAGGAATCAGCCCAGAACTACACGGGAAGATCTTGTCAATGATCTCAAGGAAGCTGGGACCATAATCACCAAGAAAACAATTGGTAACACAGTACGCCGTGAAGGACTGAAATCCTGCAGCGCCCGCATGGTTCCCCTGCTCAAGAAAGCACATTAACATGCCCGTCTGAAGTTTGCCAATGAACATCTGAATGATTCAGAGGACAACTGGGTGAAAGTGTTGTGGTCAGATGAGACCAAAATGGAGGTTTTTGGCATCAACTTGCCGTGTTTGGAGGAGGAGGAATGCTGCCTCTGACCCCAAGAACACCATCCCCACCATCAAACATGGAGGTTGATTATGCTTTGGGGGTGTTTTTCTGCTAAGGGGACAGGACAACTCCACTGCATCAAAGGGATGATGGATGGGGCCATGTCCAAATCTTGGGTGAGAACCTCCTTCCCTCAGCCAGGGCATTGAAAATGGGTCGTGGATGGGTATTCCTGCATGACAATGACCCAAATCACACGGCCAAGGCAACAAAGGAGTGGCTCAAGAAGAAGCACATTAAGGTCCTGGAGTGGCCTAGCCAGTCTCCAGACCTTAATCCCATAGAAAAGCTGTGGAGGGAGCTGAAGGTTAGAGTTGCCAAACGTCAGCCTCGAAACCTTAATGACTTGGAGAAGATCTGCAAAGAGGAGTGGGACAAAATCCCTCCTGAGATGTGTGCAAACCTGGTGGACAACTACAAGAAACATCTGACCTTTGTGATTGCCAACAAGGGTTTTGCCACCAAGTATTAAAACATGTTTTGCAGAGGGGTCAAATACTATTTTCCCTCATTAACATTTTTAACATGTTTTTTTCTGGATTTTTTTTTGTTTTGTTATTCTGTCTCTCACTGTTCAAATAAATCTACCATTAAAATTATAGACTGATACTTTTTTTGTCAGTGGGCAAACGTACAAAATCAGCAGGGGATCAAATACTTTTTTCCCTCACTGTATATGGCTAAATGTTTGTGAACACACAAACAATTTTTGCTTTTTGAACATCCCATTCCATATTTTTGTTGCTGTTTATATTCACTCTTCTGGGAATCAAGAGTCCAGGAACCCACTAGATTTTAAAGTGTGACTGTGGAGTTTTTATTCTACTGGCAGATAATTTTTCTTCTTTTTGGAAGAATGTCAAGCTTGAAATGACTTTAAAAAAAACCTCAATATATAGGCTTACTAATTCTAAATTTAGAGGGAAATATTTAGTTGAATTTGCCTATAGCAAAGATATTTGTACTTGCGGAGAAGTGTGGAACCCCCCCAACAAGATCAATGAATTGCTGTATAACTGCATTACATCTCTATCTTAAATAGCACATTTAAGAACTATCATGGAGATATGTGGCACTGCATTTATAAAAAATAAGAAGTTGTTTTAACATTCTGTAGCTCCATAAAGTCACACATGAGCTGAGAAATATTCTTGGTAGATGTAATGAATGAAAAAAGACCTGCATACTAACATGAATAGGGACAAAGGGATCATATTTTGTATTCAATTCCTGAACTGTAAGACTATAATAAATAAGCTGTTTATCCTAAAATGTCGCAGGATAACCTCAAGATTTAATTTGGGAAAAGGATTTGAATGAGTTCCAGAATCTCTGTTGAAGGCAGGATGAAAAAGGTTGTTGAAGGCAGGATGAAAAAGCATTTACTAAAGACTCTCCTCTATTTATATGCTGTCATTTGGCAAAGGCCTGTAACAAACTTCGGAGAGTCTGGAACGTTTGGAACGTCTGGAACATCACTGAAAAGATTAAAAAATTAAAACATTTAATGTTAAAGTTCGTTCAACTTTTTCTTGTTGTTCACCCCACCTATGTGTTTTGTCCACAATGTTTGCCCCTCCTTCTGCCACTGTAGATCTCCAGCTCTTATTGAAAAAATCATAAGAAGACATTCATACACTCTCAGGTTTGAAATCCCGCACCACTGATGTGGAATATGATCAAAATTCAAAACAACATAAGAATAATTTGACATACAGTCTACTCCTAATATCTACTCCTAATTGCAACTATGCCACTTGGTCAGATCTCCAATGTTGTTCTGAAAACAAATTCTCTCTCAGTGGGATTCCCCTGGTAAAATAAAAGAAGAAATAAATTTACACAGACTGCCTCCTATGAGTAAGTGATAGGATCTGGATTCTGACCTTCACTTTCCCTTCCAATCTTATATTTTTATGCCGTCTCACTGGGACTGACACTCTTGGTGACTAACAAAAACAAATCTCACATCCAAAGCTTTTAAGCCAATCGATATAAATTGGGGTGGGTTTATAGGGCTGCGCTGTATCAGGCTCTCTATTATTGCGTTCATCTGTCTGATGTGACACTACAGATTTTCTATAATAAGTAGGAGCAAATGCTTAAACCTGCCTTCACCAGTTAAAACATAGGCAGATGTTTTAATGTACTGTATTCTACCACTGGCTGAGATTAAGCCATTTTTCACTGAAATTAATCAAAATACAGCTAAAATGACACACTTTTCCAGGACTTTAATAATATTTGATCAAACACTGATTCACATTTATTATGATTATCAACAAGTCTGTGAATGAATAGGCTTTGCAGGCTGGATTGGAACTGTAGATACAGCAATAATGACAATATAGCATCAACTAATAAAGGCTGGTTGTTTGAATTTCATGGTGAAACTCATAACACAAGAATCTATCAAGCCAAGCACTGCAGAACACAACCTAACACCAGCTATAAAACCCTCTAGAAATATTTCTCAGTAATTTGGATTGATGCGATCCACACTGAACCCAGACTCCATTCTGAGGCTTGTAGTAATATTTCTACTTTGCTTTCTAGCCTTTTTTGTCATGTATATATTTAATATAATTTACTAGGACTTCTTCATATTTCATCTTTCACCTTAATGGCAAACGTTTCAGTCCCAACAGCATTCTCTCCACACCAATTTCAATTCAGTCATGCATTAAGAATATAAATGAACCCCTCTCTATCTCTCTCTCTCTCTCTCTCTCTCTCTCTTCACTACTGGGTCAATTCCATCTGAGACAACAACACAAACTCGAATACATGGACATCATTAGCATAGAGCCACCCAAGGCTAAACAGAGAGGAAAAGCAGAGTTTAGAATAGCAATGATGAAGAAAAATAAAAAAATCCCCTCCCTTTACAACATCCTCATCTCAAATTTGTCTCCCACTCTATCTCAGCAAAAAGCTTCTTTCACAAGACCTATTACAAGACATGTCTAATAGATGCAGTTAAAAAAAAAAATCTCAGGATCATTACATACTGTATCTTCCTGAAAGACCTTAGGCTTTGGCTTAATTCCACTTCAGAATTACTGGCACCCTTTGTTAATGCAATCGATAACAATGTTAAATGTTAATTTGTATGAAAAATTATGCATTTTTATATATTTTGAGCTTAAACCTCTGGAGTCTTCAGGTATTTTTACTGTTTTGACATAGATTTAGTTTTGCAGTATTATACGGCCTTAAAAATGTTTTAACTCAAGTGTTTTGGAATGTAAATTTTTTTATTAATTTATTTTTATATTGGATGCTTCATTGATTTAACGATCCAAATCCATTAAATCTAACAAAATATATAATAAGAAATAATGAATAAATACAGTGTCACGATTTCCCCTTGAGCCAGCCATGCAATATTGCAGGGTGCTCGGAAAACCAAAGCACCTGCGTTTGCACGAGCCAGGTGGACGAGCGTTTAGCGAACACACGCTTTTCAGTTTTTCATGACAGTGACTTTGTTTACATTGAACACGTGCTTGTGTTATGGTCATGTTCTTGTGTTATGGACTCCCTCCCTGTTTTGCCATTGGTTGTTTTCCAGAATGTGTGCCATTATTGTTTTCAACTGCCAGTGTTTAACCTATGATTACATTTGTCATTTAAACCCCTCATGTCTTTGTGCATATTGCGTAGTACTGAGTTTCTCCTTCGAAGAGATTGTTCGTCTCGTCTCGTCTCTGACCTCATTTCTTGACTCTGATTATTGCCTCGCCCTATGTATGTCTGTTTGCCAATCGCCTGACCTTTTGCATGTTTTTGAACCACGCTTTGGATTACTTATGTGGATTTGTCTGCCTTTATCTCCTTTAATAAAACTCTTTAACTGCACTTGCATCTGTCCTCAACTCCTTTATGAGAGAATGTGATGTACAGAAATATAGTGAGGAAATTAAAATAATACATAAAATAGGTTTAACACAATGAATATGTACATACTGTATAGCATGTGTGTGTATTATTTATTGATGTTTATTTTGACCTTTATTTATTTAACTTTTATCTCATCCTCTATAGCTGTGTAGTTTAAATTAAAACAACATTTTATCACCTCTGTGGTTGGGGGTTCTGATCCCTCCTCAACCTTGCATGGCATTTGCATGTTCTCCCTGTGCTCCCTGGTACTCAGCATTTCTTTCTCCTTTCAATAATGGATGTGTGATAAAGACCGTCAATCACTATCGTTTAGAAAGGACACACAGGCTGGGCTACATCGTATCACAGCGAGGATAGAAGACGACACTAAAAATGTCCTTCCTGTTCACAACTAGTCAGTGTAGGGATATTCTTGTGGAGGGGTGATAGTGAGGAGTGACACACTTGAAGGATAATGTGATGACATTTGAGTAGTGTGGGATGTCAGCCCCCCTCTCCCAGACCAAGAGCTGAGTTCTCCCAGCAGGTGATGGAGAACTCCAGTACAGGGGGATAATCTCTCTCTCACTGTCACTCTCACTCACACACACACACTCAAACAGGATATACACAAAAGGGGTATACTAATTTTATATCCTTAATTAAATGTGCACTTTTCATATCATGAATTGAGAAAATCCCATTTAATTTTTAAGACTTTTGGGAAAAAAATTCAACTAAATGAAAATGAGTGAATATGAGTGGTGATCTGGGAAAAACAATAAGATGTTGGATAAATTCTGCCAAATGGCAAAAAAAAATTAAAATAAAAGTTTTGACCAAACTTTAACCATCAATCCATTTTCTGTACCACTTATCCTACATCGGCGGTCCCCAACCTTTGGTCCGCAGACCGGTACTGGTCCATGGGTCATTTGGTACCGGGGCATACAGAAAGAATAAATAACTTATATTATTTCCGTTTTATTTATTATCTGGATCTGTAAAATGACCGGATTCTCTCCGTTACATCCTTCTACGACTCACTCTTGACGCATGTCAAGACGCTCGTCTCGGTCACGTGATACGTTGAAACCTTACCATAGAGACCAGAGAGCGTTAGGAGGGAGAGAGGATGTTACCAGGACGCTGCTAATAAAGTAGCGATTTCACATTGGATTCACGTTTATTATTATATTTTAAAAATACCCCAGTTTTTATGCCGGTCCTATCATTTTATTTTGTTGTATTTATCCGTCACACCTTAAAGGCCGGTCCGTGAAAATATTGTCTGATATTAAACCGGTCCTTGGCACAAAAAAGTTTGGGGACCGCTGTCCTACACCATTCAGCAGGGAGCCTGGAGCTTATACCAGGGAACTCTGGGCACAAGATGGGGACACATTGGATAGAATTCAAATCCATTCACACACTAGACAGTGCATGTCTTTGGAATGGGGGAGGAAACCGAAGTACATGGAGGAAACCCTCAAAGCACAGGGAGAACATGCAAACCCTGCACACATGTGGTGGAAGTGGGATTCGAACCCCCCAATCCCGGAGGTGCAAGACAACAGTGCTAACAGTGCTAAAGATCCCCATCTGTCTGCCAGATTCACATCACAGATAACAGCCTTATCAGAAGAATTTCTTCTACCCTAATCCTCAGATATCTAAGTATCTAAGCATTTTGTTGATGCATGCATAAAAGTTTTGTAGGAAGTCTCTGATCATAAATTCTGATTTCAAAACTGTAACGCTGGCTTTTCAAGGTCATAATAAGATGGTATTTGTTTGGTGATACTTTCCTGATGGTCACAAAGATATAAAAAATATACAGTGCACCAATCTTATGTCTTGTACTTCTGCACGCTACGATCATGAAAATGAACACGTAATTTCAAATACTTGAGAAAGTATTTAAAAATGTCTCTTTTCTCTTCTCAAGACTTTTTACTCAGCAGCAGCTTGCAACCATAGATACTTTTGGTGGCAGGACAGCATTAATAACCAAATATGCTCAAAGTAAATTAAGCCCAAGAAGTAATTGCACTTGACTTACAGTGCCTTGCGAAAGTATTCGGCCCCCTTGAACTTTTCAAACTTTTGCCACATTTCAGGCTTCAAACATAAAGATATAAAATTTTAATTTTTTGTGAAGAATTACCAACAAGTGGGACACAATTGTGAAGTGGAACGAAATCTATTGGATATTTTAAACTTTATTAGCAAATAAAATACTGAAAAGTGGTGCGTGCAAAATTATTCGGCTTCTTTACTTTCAGTGCAGCAAACTCACTCCAGAAGTTCAGCGAGGATCTCTGAATGATCCAATGTTGTCCTAAATGACTGATGGTGATAAATAGAATCCACCTGTGTGTAATCAAGTCTCTGTAGAAATGCACCTGCTCTGTGATAGTCTCAGGGTTCTGTTGAAAGCGCAGAGAGCATCATGAAGACCAAGGAACACACCAGGCAGCACCGTAATACTGTTGTGGAGAAGTTTAAAGCCGGATTTGGATACAAAAAGATTTCCCAAGCTTTAAACATCCCAAGGAGCACTGTGCAAGCAATCATTTTGAAATGGAAGGAGTATCAGACCACTGCAAATCTACCAAGACCTGGCCATCCCTCTAAACTTTCAGTTCAGACAAGGAGAAGACTGATCAGAGATGCAGCCAAGAGGCCCATGATCACTCTGGATGAACTGCAGAGAACTACAGCTGAGGTGGGAGAGTCTGTCCATAGGACAACAATCAGTCGTACACTGCACAAATCTGGCCTTTATGGAAGAGTGGCAAGAAGAAAGCCATTTCTCAAAGATATCCATAAAAAGGCTTGTGGCAAACTTTAGTCTCGTCTAAAGTTTGCCACAAGCCTTTTTAAGAGAACTTTATGAAGGTTAACAATTGTATAAATGGTAAGGCTTTACATCTATCAACGAGTAATCACTGCTTTTATTGCAAAGCAAAAAGGTTTGCATATAAGGTTTTTTGGTGTAAATCTATCTTTCTATCATTTCAGAGTGAGAGAGAGAGGGGGGGGAGAGAGAGAGAGAGAGAGAGAGATTCAAATAGTGTTGATGGTCTAGGCCAGGGGTTCCCAAACTTTTCCAGGGCAAGGCCTGCTAAATGGCATTAACATCCGTCCGAGGCCCCCCTTTAAACACATTAAAAATACAGACTTCTTTTTTTTTTTTTACAATTACATTAGGAATTGATTGTGTGTGTGGTTGTCTGAGAGTGAGAAAGAAAAAATATACTGGGGGGCCACACCAAATTGTTGAGGCCCCCCAGGTGCCCCCTGGCAACCCCCACTTTGAAAACCACTGGTCTCACCAAATAATACTATTTGGTGGTCAAATGGGAGAAAACAAATCCTGAATTCTGGCTAGTATGTAGCGTGACAGAGAAGTGACAGTTACTTCCAAAGTGTCAATACTGTGTGTGTGTGTAAGTTACTGGAGAATTCTCCACAAAGTATCAAACTTGGTCTGTTTTTAAAAGCATAAACAGTAAGTATGCAAACATACTAAATGAATACACATGAACAGATTTATGTATTTATAGCACAGCACTATATATATATATAATACACACTTATTTGATTCATTTATCTTTGTTTTCATTAATAAAAGCTATAACGACTCTAAAATCTACTGATGTACAGTCAAATTAAGTATATGGGTTTAAAAGTGATGAAGCTGTCGTGCATTGAAAACGGAGCACAGCGACATCTGGTGGTGAACAGTCATTACAGCAGCCATACATTCGAGTCTGCGAACCAACTTGTTGATTTCATTGTTTTAATCCATTACGTGCATGGAAACGTTCTGTATTCACTGTTATAAATATAAAGTGGAATAAACAAGCAGAATAATAGTATAATTACTGACAACTGTTCCAAGTGAAATGAGAACACATTGGCTGTGAGAAAATGTGAGTGAGGTGTATTTTATCATTAAGCGTTTTGGGTCTGTCTACAGTCTGTGACCAAGCTTCTCACTTTGCCTTTAATTTCCCACTCTGCCAGTCAAGTGTCCTTGGCCTCACCTAGGTGAGTTGCTTTGTGAGTTTGCGGAAACCATTTTTTTTCACCTGTGATTAAGTGGCACCTCATCCTAGTAAGCATCCATGTTCAAGAAGGTCCACATGTCAGCTGTTAGGAAAGTTCTCAGCAGTCAGCTTATCTCAGCAACAGCCTCCACGTTGGCGGTCTAATTTTCGTTCCATCATTGTCTTCAAGGCCTTCCTACCAGGAATGATTTATATAGAGTCTAGACTCTAGAAGCTTTCATTTTTCAATCACTGACCGCAGCTGGGCATCCATTAAGATCAGCAAGCACTCATCCCACGGTTGTGTTCTGGACACTGTAAAAGAATCAGGTGAACATTTAATCCTACATAAATGGTATGAATAATAATTAAAAATAAATAACAAGGGACATAGAAAAATGTAAATAAAACATCTGAAAGGGAAGTTCATTTGATAAAATATTAAGTAGTAGAAAGTAAAATTTCAAAATAAGGTGAAATGGTCAAAGAGGTATGGCAAATTTTAAAAAATAATTGTTCCAGATTATTTTAAAAGGCATATTGCGTTTAGTGTCAGCAGATCAGAAGGAGCATGACAAAACATGTTGTTGGATAAAGTATCAAATAATTATTAAGATAATGAAATAAAATAAATACCAGGACAGACCTTGATCATCATCATCATTCGGGTGTGGTGCTGCAGCACTTTGATCTTTGGCATGAGATGTTATTGTTGAACACCAATTTTTTGGAGGATAAAACAGACACAGAATCTTATAATAATAATAATAGTAGTAGTAGTAGTAGTAGTACTTCATTGAACATAAGGAGTATTTTAGGGAAAACTAATAAGTAAATAATAACACAAATTTACATGCCAGAATCATACCTTTCCTTATTTGGTGTTTCCACACTCTTTTGGGACATTTCCTAATGTTATCTCCATATTTTCAAAGCTTAAAAGTCTCCCCATAATCAGTCTCTCAGTGTCTGTCTCTATTAACCATAGTGATGGCCGCTTTTGAAACGCTTTTTTTTTCCTTCTCTTTTTTTTTTGTTTTATTATGCATGTCAATATCATCATGCTCCTTCTCCTGAGTCATAACATTTACCGTTTCATTTTGCTAGTGTTTTATAGACAGCATTTAATAACAAACACAGGTGTGTGTAATTAAAAAGGTAGAGTGATAGTAATTGCGTGTAAGTGGTCTGTAAGTGGATCCCTAAATAAAACACAGAATACAAGCACTTATACTGAGTGGTATTTCATAATGTGTCAAGTATATTTAAAACATTACACTCTGTTGTGAAGATATGTGTCATTGTTTCGTAAAAGGTGTCATTTTGTTAGGGCCTAGGTCTTGTTGCTTTTACACTGTTTTGACCAGCAGGTGTCGCCAGAGAGGGGTATTTCGGACGCTTCGAAACAGTGAATCATTCGGTTCAATTGATTCGAAGCTTTGAAAATATTATTTTTATCCCATCACTAATTAATCACACCAGTTATATTCACACACCTTTTATAGATTTCTGGACAGCGCCAAATCTTTCACCTCTTGCGGTGTTTCAGTGACGTTTGATGCGTTAGACGTCATCAGTCACGTGGTAATGTAATTTCACACAAATTTTAAAGCTCTGAAACGTTGGGATTCGTTGTACAGAGATGAGGTGTTACTTGTGTTGAAGGCAAGTCAGTGGTTAGAAGTGTCTGAAAACCAGATGATAATGTGGGGGTTAGTTTGTGGTCGCTATTTATCAGGATTGTTCCAGAAACAAATAATTTGTTCTTGCGCATTAAACAAGACATGTAGCCAAAACGGTAAGGGCTTTGACTTTGACTTTTTTATTTATTTATTTATTATTACACTTTTATATGTACTACAACTGAAATGTTGAGGTTTCATAGTTGTTGTTTTTTTTGTCTTGGAATGCTTTTTAATTGGATTTAATCTTATCAACCTGCATAAGGACATTCTACTGATTTTATTTAAACAAGATATGAATGCCTATTGGCTTCTTTTTATAGTCTTTCCATGTGCACATCTATTAAATCTGTATAAAATGAAACTCTAATCTGGCCAACCCTTAGCACCTTTTATGTGATTCTGAATTAAGCAATACATGAATGCATGTGGCATTAAGCAGTTAAACAGTAATGTAACATTCATAAGATGAAATCAGGTATATTCGGACGTCAGGTAAGTTGAGAGTTAAAACATAGCAGCTTTTACTTTCTGGCCGGCAAAGAAAAGTCAGAACCTGTTACTGTAACCCTTGGAGTGGTATGGAAGTCCTGAACCTTGAATGTCGTTACTGTTATTATCTCGTTATTGTTACTTAGTAACTCGTTATGTTACTTTAGTCAAAATGACGAGATAATATATTGAAACATTGAGTTTGTAAGTCAAAAAAGTCAAAATAATGGCCTAGCACCTGAAGAAAAATGTTCATGCGTAGGAATTCAAGGCTGGAACGACCTGATAGAAATAACACTAATTCATGTGAGATCATATAAAAGGGTGTGGTCATAATTAAACCAGAAGCTGACCCCAAAGAACTTGAGGTAGGAAAAATAGACAACTGTAATAAAATAAGCTTAAAGTTCATTTAAATCCGATGTTTATAACTTAGTCAATTTCAGGATGTCCCAAATAACTGTTCAATAAATTGCAATGATTGGTGGTTGTTTGTTTTTTAACAGAAAATAACAAATATAATGTTACCTTTCAATTGTGTTTTCCATTGTGATTTTTACTCCATCTGTTCATACAGAACTTTAGAAAAGATTGGTTATGAATTTGCAAAATGTATTGAATATTTTACAAACCCTGTAATTACCGCTGTAAAAAAAAATAAAATAATGACTTATAGCCTGTTACGTAGACCAACATTTAGATATTTAGTCAGTTTCAATTAGTCTGCTCTTTTCATACCATAGCCTATAGGGCTTGACGATATGTTGATATAATATATACGTTTATGCAATTCGCTTTTCTGGGATATCGTTGGTATGATGGGGTTTTTTTTAATGGTTTTTAATCATTAAAAATTAAATAGTACTGAATTGATGATGATTTGATGTAATAAATACTTAATAAATATCATCTTTGTCTTTGTAGGCATTAAAAAAGTATAATTAAAGTCAGTTTAATGTTTTTATTTTATTTTACTACTGTTTTGTGGGCAGTTTGTTAGCTATATTATATATTATGATGCACATCATGTATCGCAGAAATGTCCAAGTATCATATGACATATAATAGCCTATAAGAATAATGTGGTGATGAATTTGGAGATAGTACCTGTGGAAACATTGTGTCCTGTACCACCATACCACTCATGTTTATTGTACTTTTCAGGATTAATTCTAAAATGTTATACATTTCTACATTTGAGTTGGCTCAAACATGGATCATTATTCAGGATTTGAACCTAAAACATTGATTGAAATGTTAACCTGAGAGTGCTTAGGACTTGAACTAAACTGCTCAGATGGAGCAGCTGTGATAACAAAGGGTCTGCCAGTGAGTTAAACCAGTTTTTCAACTTGTTTGACTCACCAATGCAGGCCAAACCTCCCTCCACCTCCTCAAATGTCTCCATTCACTCCTCCAAGATGGCTGTCCCCACCCCCACCAAATCTCCATATCCTCATATCACCTCAGTCATCACAATCACGACCAGTCAGGTGAGAAGACAGTTCACTAAGACCCGGATTAACAAGGCCAAAGGACCTGACATCAACCCGAGGGTACTTAAAGTGTGTGCGGAGCAGCTGGCAGGAGCATTTCTGCATCTTTTTGACCTCTCCTTGATGCTGAAACAGGTGCTTAATTTCTGAAAGACACCCTGCATTAGTATCCATACCCAAGAAAGGACTTCCTAGCACTATCAACGACTTCATGTCGCATGTAATGAAAACCATTGAGAGGCTGGTTCTGCAGCCGTTCTTGGACGACCCCTCCATTGTTAGCTGTATCACAGATGATAAAAGAGGAGGAGTACAGAGACTGTATCGAAAGTGTCATAGGATGATTGTACAACAACCATCTTCAGCTCAATATTGGGAGAACCAAAGCATTGGTGGTGGACTTGCAGTGCAGCAAGATCTGATCTTTTCTAAATTGGGATTCTGAATTTTGAGTGTATATCACTCACACCGAAATGTTGAATTTGACTCAAAGGGTTTGATATGTAAATGTTTGGTTGGGTTTTTTTTTTATTATTATTTTTTTTTATTATTATTATTTATTTATTTTAAGCTTTTGGTCGCCCCATGTTCAAGGATTTCTGTTCAGTGGTGCTGCAGCATTTCGGAGAGAACATCATGACTGAGGCCTAACTGCCATCTTCCAGGAGTTGCACACTTTTGGTCTTTTTTTCTTTCTTCTTCTACTTCTAACTTCTACTAGCTTTTCTACTGTTTGCACCACCTTAACATTATAAACACTTTAATCATTACAGCCACGTTTAATCTATACACCAATTCATTTACTAATTATTAAACCTCTATTTAACCCTTCTTTTCCTGACAGCTCATGTTCTATTTCAAACTGCTTTTAGAATGTGTAGTTTTCTGTTCTGTGCAGGTCCGGTGAGCTGGATGGCGACAAGTAAACCCGCTCCATTATTAAGAGCCACACCTTATCGTGCTTCAATTGATGAGGTGATCGCTCTGAAGGCATATCATCTGCCACGAAACTTCCCTGTGACCATGAGAGCACGGATGACATGTGAGGATGGACATTTGTGGCAGTCCATCTCTCACTACTACGCTGATGAGGATGGAGTTGTAGACCGTGAGTGATTAAAAAAAAAACTCACTTTTAAAGTGTCAATTTTTTTTCTTAAGCTTTCATTTTCATCTATAACAGTGACAAAACACTCCTCTTTCGGTGGTTCATATGTTGGTTGTGAACCAATGGGCCTCTTTTGGAGTCTTCAGCCTGCACCTGGTGGAAAACAAGGTCTGAGGTAGGGGGAAAATTTGTCATCTGGGGTTACTTCAGTTTATAAAGCATTTGAAGGCTAAAGTTTTTGGGTGTTTTTTTTTTTTGTTTGTTTTTTTGCATCCTTAAGAGTTTTGAGAACCAAAAGCTTTATACGACCCCAATTTAAAAAATGTTTGGATGCTGTGTACAATGTAAATAAAAACAATGTGATTAGCAAATCTCATAAACCTATGTTATTCACAATAAAACATAGAAAACATATCAAATGTTTAAACTGAGGAAATTTACCACTTTAAGGAAAAAATAAGGTCATTTTGAATTTGATGGCTGAAACATGTCTCAAAAAAATATGGGACTGGCCAACAAAAGGTTGGAAAAGTAAGTGTTAGTAAAGAGAAATAGCTGGAGTTTAATTGGCAACAGGTCAGTAACACTACTGGGTATAAAAAGTTTATCTTCAAGAAGCAGAGACTTAGAAGTAAAGATGGGCAGAGGTTCACCAAACTGCGTCTTCAATTTGTGGAACAATTTCAGGAAAATGTTCCTCGACATAAAATTGTGAAGACTCTGGAAATCTCACCATCTACACTACACAATATAAAAATATTCTGAGAATCTGAAGAAATCTCTGTGCTCAAGGGAAAAGGGTGAAAATCAATATTGCATGGCCGTGATCTTTAGGTCCTCAGGTGGAACTGCGTTAAAAACAGGCTTGATTCTGTAATGGAAATCACTGCATGGGCTCAGAAACACCTCCAGAACTCATTGTCTGTGAACACAGTTCTCCATGCCATCCACAAATGCTTGTTAAAACTCTGTCATGCAAAGAAGTGATACCTGAACATGATCCGGACACGTCGGCATATTCTCTGGGCCAAAGCACATTTAAAATGGACTGAGGCAAAGTGGGAAAACTGTCCTGTAGTCAGACGAATCTAAATTTTAATTTTTTTTTAAACTATGGACACTGCATTCTCTTACATTAAAGCGGAGAGGGACCATCCGGCTTTTTATCAGTGCTCAGTTCAAAAGCCTGCATCTCTGATGATATGGGGGTGTGGAACAACTTCAGAAAAATGTTCCTCAATAGTAGCGATGGAATGGGAAACTGGCAGATCTGGAAAGGCCCCATCAACACTGGAAGGTACATACATATTTTAAAGTAACATATGCTTTCATCCAGATTCCATCCCAACTTCTGAGAGACTCTTCCTCTCTGAGATACTCTTTTTATACCCGATTATGTTACTGACCTGTTGCCAATTAACCTAATTAGTTGCAAAATGTTCCTCCAGCTGTTTCGTTTTAGTAACACTTACTTTTTCAGCCTTTTGTTTACCCCATACCAACTCATTTGAGACGTGTTGTGGCCATGATATTCAAAATTAACATTTTTTTCTTAAAATTGTACATTCCCTCAGTTTAAACCTTTTGATGTTTTCTATTGTAAATGAGAAATTGGTTTGAGGTTTGTAAATCATTGAATTCTGTTTTTATTTACATTTTACAAAGCTGAGATCTTAAAGAACTCAAATTGACAGATTACCCGAGACCTTGTTTTGTTGCAGATCATTTAAAACTTTTAGAAGAGCAGTTTCTGTGCTATGGTTTGTCCAAAAGCCAGACTGAAATTAAGATTAAGGTTATTGATGTTGAGGGAGTTATTGAGGTGTATGGACAACTTTTTCAATTCTTTTGCCAAGAAATGGAAGATTAGAAAGAGGTCTGCAGTTACTGAGTACAGAAGAATTAAGATTGTTACTCTTCAGCAGAGGCCTAAAAATAGCTGTCTTAAAGATGTATGGAAAAATTCCTTACTGGAGGGACAGATTAACAATGCTCAGGATGTCTGGTAATAATGAATTTAAAACAAACTTAAGAAAGCCGGTGGGTAATAGTTTGAGAGAGCAGCTAGAAGACTTCATAAGTGATCTAACCAGGGCAAGGTTACATTTTACCTTGGAGTGGAGTGTTAGAAAACATACCAGCAGGACCAGTGCTGACTATGTTTTGCTTTATGATGGTAATTTTATCGCTGAAGAAAGCTGCAAACTCATTGCACTTTTCAGTTGTGGAAAGGTCTGATGAAATTTGAGGTGAGGGATTTAGCAGCCTATCTGGGGTGGAGTATTGGAATCTGGGGTTGACCTTGTGGCTGTCAATTAAACCTGAAAAGTAAGATTTCCTAACAGAGCTCATTTCGTTAAAGTGTTTGCAAGTTGTATTTATAAATAGCTCAGTGACCATAAGGTTTGTGTGCTTCCATTGCCTTTCAGCTCTTCTGCAGTCTCTTCAGTCTTGCAAAGGAGATACTCTTCCTCCAAGGGGCAGCTTTAATTATCCCAGAGTCAGTTTTTGTTTTTATGGGGGCTGACTAGTTACATTTGGTCAACCTGACACTAGCCTGACACTATCGAGTGAAAGAGGGGGTAGAGATTATATGAGCTCCATGAAGGTTACAGCTGTATCAGCAGGGAGATGGCAGTCTTCTTATCACTCTGTTCATATGTGCTAAAATTACAAAGAAGGCACAATAGGGGTCAGAAATGACTACAATTACTACTATCTTTGGTTCATTAATAGCTAAACCATATGAGATCACCAGATCCAGTGTATGGTCATGTTTGTGTGTGGGGCCAAATACATCCTGCTTAAGGCGAAAAATGTTTAGTAACCCTGTGAATCTGACAGTCGATGGAGCAGAGAGTACATCCATGTGGATGCGGAAATGACAATAAATAAGTCAGTTGTCCTAGAAAGCAGTTCCCTGAAATCATCAAGAAAACCTTAGGAGTCTAGGAGATCTAGTGTGATCGATAACTAATAAAATAACAGAGATGCACTGCAAGGTAATCAAATGATTTAAATTTCCCTAGAGAAATCTGTTTGCGACATAAAATGACTGTGTAGACAGGCAGCACCCCCTTCCTTATTCATAAAACCTGTTAGTTGGGGGTTGAGGCTCGGGGAACAAATCTTGTGTGATGCTGACTGAGTTTAGTTTGAAGCACATGCTTTTCATCCATTTCTTCAGTCACATTTCTCAGTCTGGTGATGATTGATCTGAGGAGTGACTGTGACTGTGTTATCTGTTTTCCAGGGTTGTGGGTAGCACGTGAGCATTGGAGCCCCAGCAATGTTCAGATGAAATCCATCCATCTTTAAACAGAAGTCTTCTTTCCCAAAACAGGTTAAAGTTGTCCACGAAATGCACCCCTGGCCATGGCCAGCCAGGTGTTTAGCCCCAGCAGCTTACTAAAGGGGCTGGACCCCTGCCCGATTGTTGGTATCAGGCATGATGAATGCAATTTGACTGAGGAGGAGTACAGATCAGAAGATTGAGTTCAAACTCAATCACTGCCAAGCAAGGCCTTTAATGCTCAACTGCTCAGATGTATAAATGAGATAAATTTAAGTGGTGCTGCATAAGGGTGTCTGCCAAATTCCATAAATTTAAATGTAAATTTCCTGAGATTTCAATAAATACAATTCAGAAATGTGTGATTTATCCATTTTCTGTTTCTTGCTTTAAGGTTGAGAAAGAAACATGTTGAGACTCCATACACAGTGGACGTGTCCATGCTGGAAGGCCACATTTCTCCTCTTAATTCCTGTAAAGATAAGCAGAGTAGTGGAGAGCATGAGCTGGCTACTGTCTCACTTCAGCGCTGTTACATGGTGCCAGGCGTGAGGAGGATTGAAATACGGCAAAACGGAGTCGTGGGGACGCTATTCCTCCCTCCAGGTTAGTTTGACAATTGTAGACACATGGGCCACGTTTCTTGAATTCAGACTGACGGGCACAAAAATCACACCCTTTCTCCAAGAGTTAATTAAGTGTAACTCTTTATAAAAAAATTCACTCATTCATTGGAATCAACTGCCAAATATATGACACTTCTTTCATTGAGAGTGACACCAAGAGAGGCCGCACCTCCTTCGCTGCAACTGATGACCACAATGGTCACACCTTCTGTTGGACCTACATCCACCAAGGCCACAGCTTTCTTCATTGGGAGTGGAACTGTGTCTGAAATTTCAAACAACTCCCTATACCCTACAAACGCCATAGTGCAGTCTGGGTGCTTGGCATACCCTAGGCCACATTGTATGTATACTGTCCTACTGCAGTCCATAGTGAGGTTTCAGGAGTGACCTAGATATTCTACTCCATACTTCCAAACATGATTATAGAATGGCAAAACTCCCTAGCTAGCTCTTCACTACTGTATAGTGAATAGGGTGTGGAACAGACTCCTAGATTTTCTCACAATAGAAACATAAAATAACACTATTAGCGATTATACCATAATGAATAGAATGTTTGTGATACCTTAAAAGATGTTCCACTACTTTTCTTCCAGGTCCAGGTCCGTTTCCAGCAGTTTTAGATCTGTGGGGTTTGGCTCGAGGCCTGGTGGAGTATCGGGCTGCTCTGTTTGCCTCACACGGTCTGGCCTCCATGACTTTAGCTTACTTCGGTCATGAAAATCTTCCTGGACCCCCAAAACGCATCAATGTGGGAGACTCCTACTTCAAGGTAAGATCATCCTTACCTTCCAAATTACTAACGGAAAGAAATCATCCAACAGAAAATTGCATGCTGTAGCCGTAAAACTGTCTTTATTAAAGCAGCCAAATCAATTTTTTTCCCCCATATACTGTATATTTGTGCAATTATAATAGTGGAATGTGCAGGGCATACCCATTTCTGTCCCTTCCAGAGGAATTCAAACCAAACGTGTTGTGTGTGTGCTCTAGGCAGCTTGGCAGGTTTTGTGTGATCATCTACAGGTGTGTGAGGACCGGATTGCCATCAGTGGGATTTCATTTGGGGTTTTCATAGCTCTACGGATCGCCACGTCCCTTCCTGTTAATGTAAGACTTTAGACAACTAATCACATCCCTGCACTTCTGTAATAACAGTTTTGACATGTTACATGACAATACTAGTAATACTATTGTACAAAAATATACAACGCTAGCACTTGTAAATGCTAGGTAAAGCTGTCTCCAAGTCTGTATTCTAGGAATCTGTGTAATCACTAACTTCACCAGGCAGATTCTTAACCGCCTAAAACAAATACAGGAAATTAGCCTTTCTACCATTTCAGGTTTAAGGAGAGTAGGGGAGGGCATAATAACTTTGCAGTTCAGCACTGTTTGCTGGAAGTAGTAAGTAAAAAAGTAGTAAAAAAAAATTATAATTTTTAAATAACTGTAAAAGTACATTTGTTTATATGATTTACAATTACTTGCGTACTCCAAGATTCAATTGCGTAGTTGCTACACAATTTGTAAAGGTTTGCAGGTCTGATAATATAATGAGAAAATCTGACCACATATTATGACCATGTAATACCATATAGGGATGATTTTAAAATCTGAAACAGACAAATTTGTTTTCCTTCCATAACCTGCTCAGCCAAAGTGTGTGGTTTGCATCAATGGACCGTTCTGCAGCATAAACAAGTTATTCAGTGATGATGGAGAGAATATTGATGGGTGAGTAAGAGTTGAGTAAGAGCTCCCTAGCTACGGCTCTGGTTATGTTAGCATGACTAATGCGGTGAAGCAACATATACAGAATGCTTTTCTTTTGTTGTTGTTGTTGTTGTTGTTTTTCCTTTCTCTCTCTAAGCAGACAGAATTTAGTTACTTATTTAGCATTTAAAGAGAAAAATGTGTGGAAACGGTTATTCATATTATATCATCTATCATCTTTCCAGAGAGCAAAAACACTGGAGCATTAATGCTCAAGGCTACGTGAGTTTCAAGGACATCTGTTTACCTCGTAATGTTCCACCTGAAAATGTTATTCAGGTAAATAAGCACAAGTAAACTGCATTAAAGGTTTTGTCATTAATTCTCTCTTACTATATTATTAGTTCACTAAGAACTTTCATTTTACATTTGTTATATGTAAAATCAAATGTGATCTATATTATTATGATCCACCTTTAATCCAAACATGTCTTCATCAGGTGCAGTGAAGGGGACTTTAGACATTTTATTTTTAACTAAACTATCCCTTAAGGTGCTGTTGATTATTACTTTGCAATTCATTGACTCTCCACACGTAGCTTTTTTGTTTGGCAGAATTTAAAATCAGATTTGAATCAAATGTGACATGATTGTTGCTGTGGTGATGCTGAAACACTGCATTTGTCATCAACAGATTGAGAAGGTGCGCTGCCCTCTGCTGTTCATCGTTGGAGAGGAAGATTTATGCTGTCCATCTACTGAGAACGCAGATGAGGTGAGGAAAACATCAGACATCCTCAAAATTGGCTTCAGTGACATTTTTTTAAATAGTAGAGGAATAACATTTTGAAGAAAGGAAAGTTGAAAGTCAGTGATGAGAGCTACAGGTAAAGCTTTGTAACCAGGTCACATAATAGTGTGTCATTAGGTTCAAAAAGCTGATCTAAATAATATGGATAAATTATTCATTATTATTAGTTACTAATACTAATCTAGATGACTAATGTGTTTTTAATTGAGGTTTGTATTTTATAAACTGCCATTTTTCCTTCATAAGGAATATTTATTTTACTCACACATTTACAACATAGCTATGACAGATGTTAGCCTATAATAAGTAGAACTTGTTGAACTCTTTAAGAATACAGAGAAAATCTCAGTAATGTAAACCATGTAATGTAACCCATTGATTCTGTGCAGTAAATCTGATGCAGAAGGAGCAGGAAGGACTAGCATAGCAGGAAATAAATCTTAGTCATGACTCTCACATTTGTTTCAAGATCATTTATCGGATTTGTGATGACAGATAGAAAGACGCCTGCACACAGCAGGTAAATCTCACCTGTTCACTCGGGTGTCGTACCCTGGAGCTGGTCACCTGATCGAGCCACCATACACACCAACTAGCCACACCTCCGTCTGGGCCAGTCAACCCACTCAGTGTCAGTGTTCTTTTTATTACATCCATACTATGGATGGTTACATACTAACCCTACATCCATGCCATTTTGTACAGTTAGCTCATTTTATTGTTTGTGTTATTCAGCTATGATTCAGTGGGGAGGAAACCTGAAGCAACACGCAGCCGCTCAGGAGGACTCATGGCAGCGCATCCTGAGGTTTCTGGAAAGTAATCTAAGAGGGGAGGACACAGATTAGTTTTGAACACACCATTTTAGCCTGTTCCTTAATCGTGTCCTATTGCTCAACTCAAGAGCTGGTCCTTTATCAGCTGGAGTGAAATACATAAGATGATCATAAGATAATGGTAGAGTCGACATCAAGGCATGGACATCTGGACTTGCCCAAAATGGCGTCTTCCAAATGCCATAAATGTCCTTAGATCAGAGGTAGCTTATGCATTAGCAAATATTTATATAAATCAGCCATTTGATTATTTTATTATTTATTTATTTTTTTAAAGTCAAGTCATCCTCTCTTTTCCACTCCCTTGGATTAGTGTACACCATGTATCCACCAATACTATTAGCTCTTTTAATTCTGTCCATGTTTAAGTGTTACCATTTATACCACCAACAAATCAAACTTTCTTCGCATCAAGGACTGGTGTAAGAAATGAGTGTTGCCAGATTGGTGTGATAGATTCCAATACAAACCCTGTCAGAGACATGGTCTGGCAACCCCAGACCATGCGTTTGTTTTTGTTTTTGTTTGTATGTTTCCCCTCAATATCATACTACAGCTACTATCCAGAGAAGGTTAAGGCTAACACGTGCTTTCTCAGAGACTACATGAAGCCAGCCAAACACATTTTTTCATTCTGTGTCACAGGGCAGCATAACACACTCTGAGGAAAATGCTATCCACCTGTTCTAACATATATGAACTCATGGACATGAGCTCGTAGATGCATGATTTGCTACTGTCACTGTGATTGACCGGGGAGAGACACTATGCTGATTTTGCACCCTTGGCTGTGGTATTGTCAGGGTTCGAAGTCACAATCTCCTGACAATGGGGGGAGCACTTCTGTTGCACCAGTCAGGTGCCCCATGTGACTCGCTGTTAATACAACATGAAATAAACACAACAGAACCAAGTGAACGATTCATGCAATACAAATACAATTTCACAGAAAGTACAGAGTTTATAATGTTTATTTTTATAGAGCCGTATATTTTAATGATTCTGCTCCGTCATGAACAGATCGTGACACGCTGATGTCACCATGGCGATGAGAGGAATGAACTCCTGGAAGTCAATCTCTCTATCTCCGTTCTGATCCAGATCAGAAAATAGCAAGTCAAGGGTATCCTTGTCCTGAATCTTCTGTGGAAGCAAGAAATAAGCAAGGCCATTATAATCCCCATGGTGTATTGATGTTATCGCCAGGCATTTTATCATTTTAATAAGTTGCTGTAAAAAGTGACAATATTTGCGGCTGTGGCGCAGTTGGTAGAGTGGGTTGTCCACTAATCGTAGGGATGGCGGTTCGATTCCCGGCCCGGGTGACTCCACATGCCGAAGTGTCCTTGGGCAAGACACTGAACCCCAAGTTGCTCCCGATGGCAAGCTAGTACCTTGCATGGCAGCTCTGCTACCATTGGTGTGTGAATGGGTGAATGAGACACAGTGTAAAGCGCTTTGGATAAAAGCGCTATATAAGTGCACATTTAAACAAGATGGTATACTGTTGCTAGAAACAATGCATAGATTTTGTATTCCTTCACTGTGGATTAAATAAAAATCTATTTTGTTCTGAAAATCATATTCTTGGTTTTGTCGTCTTTTTTTAATATATATTTAGGGTGTGTACTTGAAAGTACTTGACTTTCCTGAGAAAGCTCAGTGTCCGAGACCAATTGCCTCATTCTTTGCTTGCATAATTTGATAGTAAAAATCTGTGTCCATAAACCACAAATGTAAAATTCCACTGATTTGAATTACAATTGAGGCACTCCTTTCACACCCAGTCCACAGATTCATAACATTATCATAAGACTGATCTCAAACACTCACCAAAACAAACTGGCTCATCTCGTTGTTAATAAGATCCTTTAGATCTGCCTTTTTCAGCTTACACTTTTGTCTGGAATACTTGTGAAAGATCTGCACGATGGTTAACATTGCCTTCTCAAGCTCTGAAGACATTGTTCTGAAACAGACCAAAAAGAAAAGGTCTTATTATAATTATATGCAGTACTTCATTCATGCAGTATTTTCATATACTGTCATAATCAGTTATAGAATGATATAATACCACATAGTCATTAATCTTTAAGATTAAAAATCGTTAAAATTATCTGAGCTGCTATACATCATGCAATCCGTTCTTAGCAATTTGTTCCATTATTAATAAAATTATTAATATTACCTTAAGGAGAATGTCTGTCTGTGTTTTTGCTTAGAGTATAAAACGTCCGTCCCTGATGCATATACCACTCCTTGTGAAAATGACGACTTTTAACAGAGATGGAGTTGAGTGTGTGAGTCCATATTGATTTTTGATCCTTGAAAGGCCAGCATGTGGTGACTGAGAACGGAGGAATGGAGTCCAGTGGTAGAGAATGGAAAGCTGTTTGGAGAAATAGATATCATTAAAAGTCATTAACGCAGAAGTTGCACTGCCTGTAGACTTGTTTCACATTTTAGTCATCAGGCTAAACAACAGAACACTCAAAACTAGTTACAGTTTTACACTGTCGATGAAAAAGGCATAAATGATCACACATGACTATAGTCAATACAAATTCCTCAATGCACAACTGCTTATTTTCCTCAAAATAAGCTGTTTAAACAAAAATGTATCCATTATCAGTAATTACCTTGTT
Organism: Ameiurus melas; assembly: GCA_012411365.1. Lineage (NCBI taxonomy): Eukaryota > Metazoa > Chordata > Actinopteri > Siluriformes > Ictaluridae > Ameiurus > Ameiurus melas. Next base: position 21,247,017 of record CM022752.1, read on the forward strand.
TTTCTGCTAAGTGAACTGAGCATGGATTCCATTTTTCAGGTAAAAGTTCAACCACCCTATTTAAATCTCTCTATATTGAATCCTAAAGTTTTACTTCCTAAAACATAGTGTTCCATAGTCCCATATTACACATTTCCATAGCTGACATAATGATTCATGCTGAAAGATTCCATCCTCTACCACTTACTCCTTTTCAGGGTCATGGGGAACCTGGAGCCTATCCCAGGACGCATCAGGCACTAGGCGGGGTACACCCTGGACACTCGCACACTGATTCATACACTACGGACACTTTAGACACGCCAATCAGCCTACCTTTGGACTAGGGGAGGAAACCGGAGTACCCAGAGGAAACTCCCGCAGCACAGCCCTGGAGGTGTGAGGCGAACATGCTAACCACTTAGCCACCGTGCAAAAGATTCACACAGATGTTTTTTGGGATTCAGTTGGTTACTGATGTTTTTCAGCTGATTTCATTTTAAATAGCTTTAATGGCTTTGTGTCAGGCATGAAAACATAAAAGCATAAACTCATGCAACATTCTGGGACAAAATAAAACAGCATGTTTATAACCTCAAACATGTCTATCAATAACCTGGTTCCCAGAAAGATCATGGAAGACTTGAGTCATTGCTAGTGGGATACCATGATCTTCACTTTAGAATACTGTTCCAAATGAAGAATGTAGTAACACTTAAGTCATTATTGGTTTTCTATGAGTAATTGACTTGTAATAGTAATAGTGACAGAACTTTTTCACACTATCCGTTGTTACCCAGATGAGGATGGGATCCCTTCTGAGTCTGGTTCCTCTCAAGTTTTTTTCCTCTTAACATCTTAGGCAGTTCTTCCTTGCCACCCTCACCACCGGCTTGCTAAATTTGCACTTTTAAAATCTGTATACCGTGTTTATATGTTTCTTTAAAGCTGCTTTGAGACAGTGTCTACTGTAAAAACCGCTATACACATAAAATTGAATTGAACTGTATTGAACTTGTACTAGGCCCACATGCAGCTAGAAGTAAGTTTTCTGACTACACAGTAACTCTGTATGGCTTTCCTGTTTCATCATGTGCAGCAGTAAAAGACCTTGGTGTAATTATTGACAGTCTTTTGTTGGACACTCATGTAGATAATATTACTAGGAAAGCCTTCTTTCATCTCAGAAATATTGCTAAGATAAGAAACAGAATGTCAATAAAAAACGCAGAAATTTTTCGCATCATGACCTGAAACTATTTTTTGTTTCAGTCTACTTTTAGGAAGGTCTTTTAGGGGAAAGATTTGTGACAAAGTTGAAATGAAACACTAGCGTGAGTTAAATATCAATGAGGTCCTTCAAGCAAATATTTTTTCCTCCAGGAAAATGTATAACATGTACCTTCTGTACAGTAAATAGATAAACACGAGACGTGTTTTTGTGTCTAAAGGCTGTTTATTTGAAGGACATTGTTCATTTTTATCGGTTTTATTTTTATTTTTATTTATTTATTAATTTTTTTTGTTTGCTTTTTAGGGTGTGGCATGCTTAGTACCGTAGATTTGCTTTTGAACCAAAGAGGGGAAAATGAGAAAACCCACTGAACCAGAGCCGCAGACTCTCTACGCACTGCGCATGCGTCATAATCCCGCGCATGCGCCGTGCATTGTGGGCAGAGGACACCGTTTACAACAGTGACAAGCGTCCGCTCAGTCAGATGGAGGTTTTGGTAGAGGAAGTGTTCTTTTTCGCATCGTTTCTCTTGTCTTGTGTCGATAACAAACCTCGAATGAGTGCCCTGACCACCTCGACTACGCGAATTTAATCTAGAACACACAAACAAGTTTTATTTTAAGGTGAGTATCAGCTTCCTGGGTTCGTTTTAATTGTGTTTTTTAACCAGTTTCATTACTCTCCTCTGTTTGTGCTTGGATTTTTGAGACATATGTGGCTCCTGACATACAGCTGTGTGTACGTGCGTGCTAGTGGGCTGTAGAAACAATGCATGATCATTTTAGTTTGATCTGGTCGTGCAGTAAATATGCCTTGTTATGGCTCAGACTGTCCAGCATCACTAAGCAATATCCATGCAAAAATCTGTGTGTTATATTTGCATTGTATTTGGATGCAGCTCAAAGAAGAGTTCAGATTGCGGGAGGAAAATGTTGACCAAAAAGGACTCATTCCAGTTCGTTTCTTTAAAGGGTAGTACATGTGCAAGTGATCAGATTAAAGCATTAAAAGTCTTGTGTTTAAGAGGAAACAAATGACTGATATTGACAGGATACAGAAGCAGCATTTTTCCTGCCACAATCTGAGTTTGTTTTTTCATAAGGAAATCCTCATTTATGGACTCATTTCCCCTTCCTTTAAAGCACTGGTTCTCAAACAGGTCCTCATGGTCTGTATTTTTGCTCTGAGAACAACTCTAGGTGTGTGTCGAAAATCAATTTCATACCACGGTGCCTTCGAATTCGTGATGGATTGGTCAGAAGGTTAATTACGTGTGTTGATTCATTTTCCATAACAGCAGTTCTGACAGTCATGCAGCTGCAAATCACAGGATTGCATTAATGCGATCAATGAATACATTGACATTTCTTGAGTAACACCGTACAAAGGATCTTGTACGCCGTTCGCTTTACAGTACGTGTAAGTACTTGTAAAAATGTGTGTAAGTATTGATGTGGTGACACTTGCTATGAAGAGATTATTTAACGTTTTTCCACCATGGGAAAGTCTTCAGGTCCGAGGACTCAGCTCAGTCACAAGCGGAGAGAATGACCACTTATAGTGGTAATATCATATGTGATAACAGGAACTAACTTGTTTTGCAGATGTGCCATAATGTAAAACACAACTATTAATAGATTTAAAAAAAAAAAGTGTTGTTCTTTTAATAAAAATTGTAAAAAGTGAAAGCAATGGAAAATAGTTGTGGTATAAAAGCAATAAAACGCTTATTGGAAAATAATAAATTGCTTCAGGTCAGGACGTATAACAGCCCACCTATGTTGATTATTTTCCTCTAACAACACGCCACGTTATGTGTTAGCCTATTACTTATGTGCACTGTAACGCAATGCCTTCTACTGTGATCTCAGTTCACAGTCAGACACAGGACTACAGGTTCCACATTTTGAGCCTCGGATCCTCTCAAGCTTTCTTCGTACTGTTCTAAGGAAGTTTCTTCTTGCCACTTTTGCTCTCGGAATAAGGGTGGAATCCCCAATTCTATAAAGTTGGTTTGTGACAAGAGCTATTAAAAGTTGCTGTAAACAAAATAAAACTCTGGGTTGGGGGGACGACAGCAAATAGTGAATAGTGAGAACAGCAAAAATTGTTTTTAAGAAGTCAAACTATGTTTCTATTTAATGGTTCCTTCTCTCTTTATTCTTAACTTGTTCCATAAAAAATAATGTGCAAAATTGTCATTCAAAATAAAAGACCACATTACAATTCTAGCCTCTCTATTTAAAAAATAGTTACAATGCAAAAGTATGTATCCCCATGATTTCTGCTGCGTTTATCAACCAAAAAAAACCCATCTTTTAACTGGTGTTTATTCAAGCCACAAAAAAACAGTAGAAGACGAATAACAAAATAATCCAGAATAAATGGCAAGGGATCTGAAAAGTCCTTAGACTCGAGTGGAATAAAAAGCCATATGTTTATATCCCATTTGGAAATATAGTTCTTGTTCATTTGTTATGATAATTAGGAAACAAATGTTTTGTTGTTCTGGAGGGCACAATGTCTTAGTGGTTAGCATGTTTGCCTCTCACCTCCAGGGTTGGGGGTTCAAATCCTGTGTGCGTGGAGTCTGTATGTTCTCCCCATGCATTGGGGATTTCCTCTGGATACTCTGGTTTACTCCTCTAGTCCAAAGACATGTGTTGTATGCTAATTGACATTTCCAAATTGTCTGTTGTGTGTGCGATTGTACCCCACGATGGGCTGGTCTCTCAAGCAGGGTGATCCCCGGCCTCGTGCACGAGTCCCCTGGGATAGGTCCCTGTGTAGAATAAGTGTTACAGAAAACTGGATGGATGTTTTGTTGGACTCGAGTGAGGATGTACAAACTTTTGTACTCAGCTTTAAGTCTTATTAGAAGTGCACATGCATCTGCCATTTTTAAACAGTTACAATTTTGTCGTTTTAACAACATTTTTGTTATAAACTGCTGATAAACTACTGTATTTCTGTAATTATGGACATGAATATCTTACTTTAGAATATGTATCTGCTAAAGATGGGACAGGGGACAGCATCTTTAACAGATAAATATTCAAAAGTAATCTATCTATCTATCTATCTATCTATCTATCTATCTATCTATCTATCTATCTATCTATCTATCTATCTATCTATCTATCTATCTATCTATCTATCTATCTATCTATCTATCTATCTATCTATCTATCTATCTATCTATCTATCTATCTATCTATCTATCTATCTGTAGTCATGTAAGCCATCAAGGGGTGAAAAAATCACAAAAGCACATGCTTTCAAAAGACTTCCTCTATTAAACTCTAATAACCTTTTCTCTCTGTCCCAGTTAGTGTGATATTTTTGTGCACTGTATTTTAAGAGCCTGACCTGATTATCCTATTATAAACTTCCTGGAGCTAAAGCATCGAAAGGATACAATGAGCAATATAACTGTAATACTGATAATGACAGTATATTAATAACCAGTAATACTAGTAACCATATAAATATGGTAAGAAATAGTCATGATGAGTGAGCAAATCATCCTGTAGATTCTTTGATTTGAAATGAAATCAGAATAAAACTGTAAATTGTTTAAAATATCAGTTTTACTGCTGATCCTACATTAAGCCACTGACAAACTTACTGCAAAATAACAGAGAACTCGGGTAACACGAGTCATCATTTTACAATCAGCAAAGTAGTTCAAAGGTCAAGGACATTTTTAATAGCAAGTGTACAAATTAATGACCAAGTGACCAAGTGTGAGAGAAAATAATAAAGCCCAAAATCTTCATATTCTGGACTTTTTTTTTTCACGTTTGTTTTTCAGCAATGGCGAATTTGCTTCGTCTGCTATTGAGCGTGGCTGAAAAAGCCGCCAACGTGGCGCGGGTGTGCAGGCAGGAGGCACCGTTGTTCGAGTTGCTAGTGCAGGAGAAAACCGGCGCCGACAAGAACAAAAAGTTTGTCCAGGACTTCAAGACGCTCGCTGACGTCGTGATACAGGAAATGATCCGACACGACGTCTGTGCACAGGTACTCCAGAAAAGGTTTAACCTGTTTATTAGAATACTTTTGACCTGTTTGTTATCTGACATCTGGATTCTCACTTGCTGTTGTCTAATGAAAACTTTCTGCAACAGTTTCCAGAGTTGAATGGCTTCATTTACGGAGAGGAATCCAACAAGTTTGAGAATGGACACGGTGAGTGACTGATCCTCTACAGTCACTTGGTAAATGTCTCAAGATGTTCACGGGACAGTACTTGCAATCGGAGTTACATAAATCAGATTGCAAAAAAAACCAAAAAAAACCACAAGTACTAATCAGAATAGTGCAATGAGATTCTGAAAAGGAAGTACTTGTAATCAGAATTGTGTAATCATATTACAAAAAGAAAGTAAACGTCATCAGAATTGTGTAATCAGATTACAAAAAGAAAGTAAACGTCATCAGAGTAGTGTAATCAGATTGCAAAAAGAAAGTAATGTGAACTAGTTTACTAGCAGTCCGATAACTGGCTAATTAAATTAACTAACAGTGATATTAGGCTATTAGGGATGGCAGTAAGACAAGGGCAAGTTTCCAAAATTGCATAATCTTGTATATTCATATATCACCCCATTTGTATCCATTTTTATTCATATATCACCAAAGATGTAGAGACGTGCAATCATTTACAGCTATTACTTGGGCTTTAAAAGCTCCCTGGGTTAGGCTCCAGGTTCCCCCGTGACCCTGAAAAGGAGTAAGCAGTAGAAGATGGATGGATGGATATTAGTTATAAAACTCATGGTCATCCTTTTTTGGTGATAAATCAATGAAATATATGTACTGTGCAGTAGTCTTTGGCACGTGCAAAGAAATGATGTAAAGCAACGATCCCTCAAAAAATAATTAAATTAAACATTTCTACATGAAACAAATATATATATATATATATATAAAGAGCAGTAAAAAGTAATAAAATAAACAAAGTCAATATTTTGCTGTGAAAATATTAGTAGTCTGAAGTACACTTTGTGCAGTTTTGTAAGGAAATTGGCTGAATTGTTTTCATACTGACTCAGTTTTCCCCCTGTAATTTTATTCAAACCTAGTATTAAAAAGTTTAAAATTGGGTTTTTAACAGGTTTCCTAAATCATCTACCCACTCATCAGTTAGAATTAAACTTCTTATATACATATTCCTAGACTCATTATTATGTGATATTCAATACAACACAATAATCCATGTCCTTAATTCTCAAATGACCCTAATAAATATACATGCTCTACGAGATAAAGGATATTATAATCCAGAAGATATTGTAGGTGTTTACATGATTGGCTTTTAGATATCAGTCAAATAATCAAATAATTCAAATGGACTAATCTTGACTTGGAAGAAGATCAGGACCCAGTTTCCTAAAATCATGGTACATACTGGTAGAGTTGAGTGTGATTCATCTCAAAACCATGTGATGACGTTTGTTGTGCTATGTGGCTTTTAGGAAATTCAGTTTTGATTAATTACACTTATCCAGTGTATATCTGGAATTTGTTTCCTTTCTGCAGTAAATTCATGTTGAATCATGTCGAAACATCAGGCAGAGTCACTGCTGTTATTTGATTCACTAAAATAAATTGATTGCCTTACAGAACACTGCAGAATATAGTCTCATAGATCATAATCAAGGAGAATATTACACAGTATTTTATCTTTTCTTTCTTTCTTTTTGTCATCCTTAAGGAGAGAGTGTGACCGTGACCGTATGCGCTTCACAAGAGGACACAACTGCTTTGTTGGCTAAAGTGCTGGACGGAGACGGAACGGCCGCGTCCCTCCTGGCCGAAGCCATCCATCAGAAGTTGCAACTAAAAGACGAACTTGCCGAGAAGCTGAAGCTCCCTCTGAAACCAGAGGACCTGGCCATCTGGATCGACCCCATTGGTAATGAAACGTCTGATGTTTGCTTTAACATTGCTGGTAGGAGGGTATAGTGGAAATGCAGCCTACTGACCAAATCCAGGGTTAAGCCAGCAACGATGATAGATTTAGCATGATGTGCCCTGTATGAATACAGTTAAACCGACATACAATCAAATATTCTCTTAATCCTTGTGCTATAAATGCTCCTTGTGTGCAGATGGCACAAGTCAGTATATTCAAGGGAAGGATCGGGAGGTATCAGACAACGAGTTTTGCCCCTCAGGTCTTCCATGTGCACTTGTTCTTATTGGCGTTTACTTGCGTGCTACCGGAGAACCCGTGATGGGGGTCATCAATCAGCCATTTACACGCAAAGACTCAACAGGCAAGAGGTAAGTATCATGCATTACCACTGACTGTGTTGTAACTGTTAAGGGTCATAGGGATGTCATTACGACTTGTGCGCACAAATCTATTAATTAGTGATTAAATCTATTAATTAGGGTTTGTTTTTATTTACCAAATATTTGACTATGATTTTGGTTGACTGTGTAGAGGTGACTGTATGAGCAGTGTGTCTGTAATAATTGGACTATATGTCACTCCCCAGGTCACAACCCTAAATTGTGCCTGCTTAGAGATCAAATCATTGTATGTATATTTTTTTCAGTCCCTCTAGGATTTTGTGATCACAGAATCAAGAAAACTCCGCAATATTCTGAGGAGCTTTAAATTTTTTGAAAATTACCACAGATTTCCCGCAGATTTGAGCTGAGACGCGTCACGTGACGTCATCATTTAAACAAAACAAACAACACTGTGAAAAGCCGTGCAGAACAGTTTCGTGCAAGTGCGATTTCACTAATTCAAGTAGTTTTCCTCAAAAAAGCACTAAATACTCAAATCGCATCGCACATTTTGAAAACGCGCTGCAGCAAAATCAAGCACTTTTGGACGCAACAATCACAAAAAAGTCCTGTACAGACAGATTTGTTGGGTAAATCACATTATACCATAGCGCTGCTGAATTCTTGAATCTGATTGGTCAGAAGTTTTTTTTGTTTTTTTGTTTTATATACCAACAGCTCAGACTCTAGTTTTTGCTGCAAGGCAAATCACAGGTTTATATTAGGGGTTTAAATGTCAGGTTTCCACATGAATAAATACGATTTTTATCATTCTTAATGTAACAATTTTTGACAATAACACTGAATCTGCTACAAAACGATATAATACAATTCAATTCAGCACCCTCTGATCGATTATTTATGGATCAGAGTTACAGGCAAATCAGCTCAAATGTCTGTAAATTTTTCAAGAATGGTCAATAATCATCAATTTATGATTGTTTTTCATTTCATTTTCATAATCCCTAGGTTATATTAATGCATACGTTCTACAGTAACAGCTAGTGCAAGGTGGATACGCCACGTAATCTAAGACTAATAGTAATGTTTTTTTGTTTTGTTTTTTTAAACGTCTAGCTATTTATTAAGTATAATGGTTCTTTAAAGAGCTATTTATACTTTTTTTTTGTAAGGGGTCTCCAAGGAAATTCTTCAGAATGCAGGCCATTGAACTTTGTGGTTGCACTTCTTCTCTGTAACAGGACAAGCTGCATGTTTTTGTCTTGTGAACTGTCTGTAACAGAGCACAAGAATTAAACATTGCACAGCATGAAGTGTAACCATGAATGGATAGAAATATGACATACTTTAATAAAGGATTGTTTTTCTGTGGTATACAGTAAGAGGGGAAACAAACTGCCTGTGCGAGTTTTCAGGGTTATTTTAGCGTGAAACTAAAAGCATTGAAATTAAAAACAAATGGAAAAAAACTACTGTGATAAGATACTTACTGTAATGACCCAATAAAAATATACATGCTCTACAAGATAAAGGATATTATAATCCAGAAGATATTGTAGGTGTTTACATGATTGGCTTTTAGATATCAGTCAAATAATCAAATAATTCAAAGGGACTATCCTTGACTTGGAAGAAGATCAGGACCCAGTTTCCTAAAATCATGGTACATACTGGTAGAGTTGAGTGTGATTCATCTCAAAACCATGTGATGACGTTTGTTGTGCTATGTGGCTTTTAGGAAATTCAGTTCTGATTAATTACACTTATCCAGTGTATATCTGGAATTTGTTTCCTTTCTGCAGTAAATTCATGTTGAATCATGTCGAAACATCAGGCAGAGTCACTGCTGTTATTTGATTCACTAAAATAAATTGATTGCCCTACGAACCACAGCAGATTATAGTCTCAATCAGTATGTTGTCTTTTTTCTTTTCTTTTTATTCATGTATTTATTTTATTTATTTATTTATTTTTACACAGTCCTGATATAAACAGACTGGCACTTCATTAGCCGAGACATTTCTAGCGCTCTTAAACTATCACCACTTGATGATAAGTGTAAGTGGGGAGCATAGTTGCTCGGCTCTTGTGTAGCTCTTAGACAAACACAAGCACGAAAAAACTGAAGAACTTGATAATATATCGTGTAGAGTTGAGATGTCTTGGGATTAAAGATATTTCACTTATTACAATGAAGTGCAGGTCTTCAAATTGTTAGATAATATTGCATTTCCAGAACTAGTGATTAGTGAAGACCGATCCAACGATGATGATGCAGCTAACAAGTAACGGAAAGCTTTCTGTTTAGCACGGTGCTTTAGCATGATGTTTTATTAAATCTCTCACTTCGCTGACATTATGCCTCCTCCCTGCTTTTCATTTATTTCAGATGGCAGGGTCGGTACTTCTGGGGAGTTTCATATCAAGAGATCAACTTCTGCTCCTTCACACCCTGTCAGCGGCCTGATGGGAAAACCCCTGACTCCTTCTCGGTGGTCCTGAGCTCCAGTGAGAAACAGGAAGTGAAAGATGCTTTATTGCCACTCTGCGATGGCCAGCTGACCTATGCCTCAGGGGCGGGATATAAGGTCCTCTGTGTGATTCAGGGCTTGGTGGATATGTACGTGCTCTCTGAGGGCAGCACCTACAAGTGGGACTCGTGCGCCCCCCATGCCATACTGCGAGCCCTTGGAGGGGGCATCTGTGACCTTAGCCAGTGCCTTTCTGCTGTCAGGAACGGCAATAAGGACCTCAGGGCAGAACTGACCTATAATAACCCCCACGCTGGGTGTCAGGGGGCTGAGCAGTGGGCAAACCAGGGGGGTTTGGTGGCATATTTGGACTCTTCAGTTCTGTCCAGAGTGGTTGAGGCACTTGCTGACAAAATATGATTTTTTTATTTTATTTTGTAGATGTTGTTTTGTTAGGATGTTTATTTTAGGGGTGGGCTGGTTTTATATCCTTTATTACATTTTGGTGCAATTTGTTGACACATTTATGCCATTATAGATTTTTTTTTAATAGACTTGATGTCATAATGTAAAATTCTATATTATTCTGCTTAAGTAAACAACATTTTCAGGTTGCATTAGCTGTAAGAGCTAACCCTCTGTTTAAAAGCTTGCATCTAAGCATGGGGTGCTAAAATTACGACATACAAGCCTGATCCTAAAACAGTTATGGGTTAAAAGAATAACTGTAAATGCAATATTGTGATATTATAAGCTGAAATAAATTTTACAGAAATGTTGTGACGTCACATTATAAAATGTCACATCAGCACATGCCTACTATTATGAGTATCCATTTATATTATATAATGCTCAAGGCTGCTGGTTTCTGTAGTGTGTATGTGTGTGTGTGTGTGTGTATATAGAAATATATATTAAACATTTGTTATTGAAATGTAGTGTTTATTTCAAAACAGCAACTCCAAGAGGACCTGTGTAGTTATTTTATTTACATACATTTTATTTTATTACATTATCAAACTATCAGCACGAACTGCCAATTCCATGTGCGGTTCTATTGTAGCCAGTATGCGATATTATATTATGTAATGTCCTGTACTGTTTAAGATGCAAATATCATTGTTATAAATTACATATATAATGTGTATATGTGTGTGTAGCTTTTATTATTGTTGCACTTGTCTTTTTACAGCTGCAGATATATTCATAGATTCACAGATACACTTTTATAGTGGATATAAAAAAGTCTACACACCCCTGTTAAAATGGCAAGTGCTTTTGATGCAAAAATAATTCAACTATTAATTTTAAACTAAACAGAAATCTTTTCACCTTCATTCGGAAATTGTAACGTATACAAATCATATTTAAAAAGTGACTATCAACCAGAGATGGTTTATGGAACAAAAGAAGAAAAAGAAGGGGTAACATCCAATACACAGCTTGCATGTGTGTGCACACCCTTTTATAATTAGGAATGTGGCAGTGTTTAGAATCAACCAATCTTTTGAATTCTTCATATATCTGGGCTACTGCTAGGCTGGCAAGAAACAAGCCTTTTTTGCCATTTTATTTTATTTGTATATTTATTTTATTTTTATTAACAACAACAACAAAAGTCCATCCAGGATCAGCCAAACTTTGCACACAAAATAAAAATACATCCAATCTCCCAAACCCATGTGGAATGATGTGTTATGGTATGATAAGATCAAGTTGAACATTTTTCCCATAATACCAGAAGTTGTTTGGCACAAAAAATGGAGGCTATAGTGTCATGCTTTGGGGCTGTTTTTCTTCAGCTGGAACTGGGCTTTAATCATAATGAATAGTTCCAACATTTATGGCATTTTTCAGACGCCCTTATCCAGAGCGACTTAGTCTCTTTATACACACACAACTGAGCAATTGAGGGTTAAGGGCCTTGCTCAAGAGCCCAGCAGTGGCAGCTTGGCAGTGTTATGATTTGACCTTCCAATCAGAAGTCCAACATCCTAACCACTGAGCTACCACTTCCACAACCTTAAGACTACCATTAGGGACGTGTTCTGTTTTGCAAGGGGTGTACCAATGACATCAGTTGTATACCAAAAATAAAACCTAAAAGCAACTTTTGGTGTTCTTCAAGACCTTCAAGTAAAAGAACATTCTCTGGTCTTATGAGAACCAGAAGATATGACTACATCACCCCTATCATATCCACACTGCATTGGCTCCCAGTAAAATTTTGCATTAATTATAAAATACTATTATTAAACTATACATTTCAAAATGGCCTCACACTGCAGTACCTGAGCGGACTTCTGTTTTGGTTTTTTTTGATCCTCAACACCTGCTTCGATTAAAAGGTGAAGGCTCTTTGTTGGTAGCTCGGATTATGAAGGCTGTCTTCAGAAAGGGGAGGGGCTTTCTCTTACAAAGCTCCATAGTTATGGAACAGCCTTCCAATTTGTATTCAGGAATCAGACACTGTCTCAGTCTTTAAGTCTAGGCTGAAAACATATTTGTTTAACCAAGCATTAAAGGTGCAGATCTGGAGTGTCCACGGGCATAGAGTGTTTTGGTGGACTGGGATATTTGAATGCTTCTCTCATGTGATCACTCAGGTTTGTTGATAGAGGAGTGGCTCGCCATAACCAGTGCTCTTAAACCATTACAGTAAAAGAGCACGCCTAATAATCTCTTCTCTCTCTCTCTCTCTCTCTCTCTCTCTCCACACGTACCAGTGGATCCTGGCTCCTTCTGCCCTCAGGTCCTACCTGCTTCATACATCCTGATGCCCCACTTCTGCTTGGAGTTTTTATTACCTGAAAATCCCTCACTACTGTTGAAAATGGCCCCATATGGACAGCCTAAAGATCACCATGGCATACATTTACAGATTTCAGAAGATAAATTATTTATAACCACACTATACGGTGTCACCCTGAAAGGGATGGGTTCCTTTATGAATCTGGTTAATATTAAAGTTTTATCATCTTGTCGTCTCAGGGAGGTTGTCTTTGCCACCGTCTCCTCTGGCTTGCTCATTAGGGGATAAAAAAAAAAATACATTTACATTTATGGAAAGCTTCGTTGTTGCGAAGTCCATCGTTAATAGCGCTAAATAAATAAAAATTAATTGAATTGATGCTGCTGCCCCCTAGCGCCTGCTTTCTGTATTACTGCTACTGCTTTACTGTCAACTATAAGTGTAACTACAGTTATTAGCCAGTAGATGGCGCCAAAGTAGTCGAAGATATGTGGTTGTAACTCATAAAACCCACCTCAGGTATTAAATAAATCATCATTTGGGAGTACACTGTTACTGTCACTTATTTATTATTATTATTATTATTATTATTATTATTATTATTATTATTATTATTATTATTATTATTATTATTATTATCCATCCATCCATTTTCTATACTGCTTATCCTTCCTTCAGGGTCACAGGGAGCCAGGGAGCATTGGGCACAAGGTGGGGTACACCCTGGACAGGGTGGCAATCCATTGCACACTTATATACACATACACATACACACACCCATTCATACACTACGGACACTGTGGACATGCCAATCAGCCTACCATGCATGTCTTTGCACTGGGGGAGGAAACCGGAGTGGCCGGAGGAAATCCCCGCAGCACAGGGAGAACATGCAAACTCCACACACATATGGCCACGGTGGAAATCGAACCCCAAATACTGGAGGTGTGGCGTGAACGTGCTAACCACTAAGCCACTGTGCTATTATTATTATTATTATTATTATTGTTGTTGTTGTTGTTGTTGTTGTTGTTGTTGTTGTTATTATTATTTAAAACAAAATTATTATATATTATTATATAAAACAAAAAGTGAACTGTAAAAGATCCAGAGGTTTCCTTGTTGGTCTCCTTTCAGAAGTTGAAGCAGACTGCTTATTGACTGCCAGAATTATTTTGTCTGTTTGTCACAATTACATAGTCTCATTTTGTCCACAAAGTTGTATGCTTTTGCCTGTTTTTATAGATAACAATGGTCCACAGTGTCATCTACCACATTAGCAAATCTGTCTGAGATAGCATCTTGACAATGCCATTAAACTATTCATTATGTGACAGGAGACAATGCTCTATGGGATCTGTTTTGTAAACTAAACAGACTTTGAGTTAAAAGGTGAGGACTTGTGAATCTGGGCACTTCACAAAAGGCATCTTATAAAACCAACAGGTATCTAAGTTCACGTTCATATAAGGATTGTTTTTCAGGTCACCAGCAGGTCCAGATATGCCTCCATTAAAATGTTTTGATGGGCTGTCAAGTCTATACCTATTAGCGTTTATTAATTATTATGCTGTCAAGTCAGGCTATAACATGATAAATATCTTTTTAATGTTTGAATTTACGCAATACACAAAGCCAGGAAATAACTTGGCACTAGGCAGTCACTCACTTTGTCAGTCAGAACTTTGCTGTCATGATTGTCAATTCATATTAGTCTGTTTGTCTCCCGTTTTATGTAATCAAGGCCGCTTTTAGTGGTTCTAATCGCAGCAATCTTCTCGAATTGATTGTGACATGATTTTACAGGTACTACCTATACCTTTTGTCCTTGACTGCCATATTAACAATGATATTTCTCATTTTCTGATTAATATCAGGACCAACAGTGACTTATGTCTATGTGACTTATAATACTTTGAACCAAAACCCTGGACTATAATGTATAATTATTTGTGTGATCATTGTGTGCAAATGTGCAGTATGTGCATGTATATGATTCTGGACAAACCTTTGTCCAGAAGTACTCGTTACTGAATGAGTAATTACTACTTACATGTACTACATGTTTAATAGGACGTAAATTGTTTATAGAAGAAGAAGCCTTTATTTGTCACATATACATTATAGCACAGTGAAATAATTTTCTTCACATATCTCAGCTTGTTAGGACATTGGGGTCAGAGTGCAGGGTCAGAAATAATAGGTACACCCTGGAGCAGAGAGTGTTAAGGGTCTTGCTCAAGGGCCCAAAAATGGCAGCTTGGCAGAGCTGGGACTTAAACCCCCTACTTTCTGATCAGTTGAGCCACTACTGCCCTAGTTATGCACGTATAATTGCAGAAAGCACACATTATGCATGTTCACCATTATAAGTAACATGAATGATTAAAAATTTTTTACAATTTGTACAACAACATCAATTTGATTCATACTTTAAAATTTTCTCAGTCAATAATTGTCTCAAGTTTTATTCCAGCTAGATCTTTTGATAAATGTCCTCTATATTCTCAGCTTTTTTTTCATTCTTTGCTTATGTCTTAACTACAGCTTGACAGCGAAGGTTGTGTTCTCTGTGTTGTTTTTAAGTTTTTCTTAATTGCAGTACTCATTCCCTGAAAAGTCTGGTAAAGTTGAGGTAAACTACAATGATTGTATCATTACAAATGTTCAACCTGTATTTAAACATTAAAATCTTGTCATGCTAATGAAATAATCTTACAATGTCCCATTTATTTTGTACAGGACAGTTTGGTCATTAAGATATGTTTGGTTATTTTCAATTATTTGATTCAAGAGAAATGACAGCCGGACTGAAATCTATGACAAAAAAAAACATGTTTCCTTACATGGTTTAAAGGATTAGTTTTGTTGAATATGCAAATTCACTAAAGAAAATCTTACATGTATTATTACACAAATGAGTATATGTCTTATCCATCCATCCATTTTCCATACCACCTATCCTACACAGGGAACACAGTCACACCCACACACTATTAGCCTACAACGCATGTCTTTGGACTGGGGAAGGAAACTGGAGTACCCAGAAGAAACCCCTGAAGCACAGGGAGAACATGCACACACAGGGCAGAGGCAAGATTCGAATCACCAGCTAGGGAGATGCGAGGCAACCATGCTAACCACTAAGCCACCATGCCTCCTATGTAGGCTTACATGTTGTTGTTTTTTTCACTAAGCAAATTTTTTTAATGAATACTTTATTGGAAATATAGTTATTGGTACAGTTTGGTGCGGTTCTTGCTCTTGTCGATGCATGGTACCATCAAAGGTACACCATTTGCACCTTTAGTATTTATCATTCCCCTTTAAAAATAATTCTATAGTACATATAGTACTGTGCAAAAGTCTTAGGCAAAGAAATTCTGTATAACAAAGATGCCTTCAAAAATAAAGAAATTAAATGTTTCTACATTTAAAAAAAGAAAACTATAAAGTGCAGTAATAAACTAAACAAAGTCACTCTTTAGTTTGATAATGAGTCTTTATTGGTCACATATACAGTAGAGCACAGTGAAATTGTTTTCTTTGCATACCCCAGCGTCCAGAAGTTGGGGTCAGAGTACAGCCACTACAGCACCCCTGGAGCAGAGAGGGTTAAAGGCCTTGCTCAAGGGCCCAACAGTGGCAGCTTGGCAGTGCTAGGGCTTGAACCCACAACCTTCCAATCAGTAAACCAGAGCCTTAACCACCAAGCCACCACTGCCCTATTTAGCTTGACGACACTTGGTTAAAAAATAAAATAAAAAATAGTCATCTCAGGTACACTTTCTGCAGTTTTATAAGGAAATGAGCTGCAACTTTTATTGAGCATCTTGCATGCAGAACCAGACACGGTTCTTCTGGAGACTTTGACTGTCGCTTCTTATTTTTGCAGCAAAACCCAGCAGCCTTCATTGGGGTTTTTTTTTGTCCTAAAAGTGATCTCTTACATAATGTGCTGCTTTCTTTGCTGACACACAAACATTTTTCTGTAACATTCAATTTTGTGCTATAGAACGAATGTTTGGGAATCTGAAATGTTTTTGTACTGACTCGATAATTTAGAAGTCATAAAAGAACATATTTTATATATATAAAATATTTATATATATATATATATATATATATATATATATATATATATATATATATATATATATATATATATACATAAATAAGGTGCCTAAAACTTTTGTACAGTACTGTGTACAGTATCAGTGGTGTAGCCTAACTTTAAAGCTTTACTCAAAAAGGTACACCATATGCACCTTCACAGGTACTAAAAAAGATGAGGAGGAAAAGTAGGTACATTTGGTACCTTTACAGTGAAAATGGACATATTCGTGTACATTGGTTCTGAACGTCCCAGGGTGGATTTAAGGCTGTTTGTTTTTGGTGGGCAAGGGTTTAGAGAGAAACAGAGCAATCTGGCAACAACGCTTGTGGGTTTTTTGCGCGTGAGTGTCCGGTGCCGTGGGGGGCGGAGCGGTTGATGCGGTAGCAATGAGTCCGTTTAAAGAGCTGTAAAAGAGATCCAGAGGTGCTGTAAGAGTTTGATACAAACGAGAGACAAGTAACGTGCGCGGTTTAAACGTTCAGCAGCACAGTTTAGTATCAGGAGGCCTGAATTACTGTCACCTCCGGCCGGATACTGATACTGCGGCAAGCGTAAAAGCATCTCCTGAGTTCGAGGCGCGAGCCTCCAACCGCAGGGTGAGGGAAATGAGCTGACACGGAGCTGACTGCTCTGTAATTAGATAACGAATTTTTTACCAAAATGAGGATTTTCATGATTGCGACAAATTCAAACTATCACTAGCGATGGTGACATCACGTGCACAAGGTGTTGCGGATCCGGACAATCTGATCTCGGAGCTCTCGACTCTCAGCCTGTGTTAGCGACCTTGGATTCGGATACAATCGGATTGAAATCATGAACTCGCTGCTTTTCGGAGACATGTTGTCCGCAGGGATGCTCGCCGCGCTGCCCGGAAGCGGTTCGGGCGCGAGCGCGCTGCGCGACGATCTGGGCTCCAACATTCACGTGCTGAAGACGCTGAACCTGCGTTTCCGCCGCTTTCTGGCCCGAGTGCACGAGCTCGAGCACAGGAACAAGGCGTTGGAGAGCCAGCTGAAGCTCGCCGCCGAGAGAGTGACCTATCACCCGCTGTTCACGCGCGACGTGGCCGTGCAGACCGACTCGACCGAGCCGAGGCTACCGGGCACCATCTGGAGCTACACGCACGTGCGACGACGCGGGGAGCGCGTGGAGACGCTGCACGGGCCCGGGGTGTCGTGGTCGCACCCGGACGGCGTGGGCGTGCAAATAGACACCATCACACCCGAGCTCAGGGCACTGTACAACTTTCTGGCCAAAGTCAAGCGCGAGCGCGACGAGTACAGGACCAAGTGAGTTACGTTTAAAAGAAAAAAAGAAGAGAAATATTCAAAGCCACATTTAAAGCAGTTCAATTGGGTTGGGTCTGGGGTTTGAAAACAAGTTTAGAATCATTAGAACACACTTTATTGTCATTGGGTATTTTGTATGTTTGTCTAATACACTATATGGGCAAAAGTTTATGGACACCTGAACATAACACTGACATCCCATTCCGGATTTATTCCCCCTTTGCTGTTAACCCCCACTCTTCAGGGAAGGCTTTCCACTAGATTTTGGACTGTTGGCTATGGGGATTTGTGTTCATTCAGCCACAAGATCATTAGTGAGGTCAGGCACTCATGTCAGGCGAGGAAGCCTGGGGTGCATTTGGTGATCTGGTTCATCCCAAAGGTGTTCAGTGGGGTTGGAGTCAGGGTTCTGTGCAGGAGTTCTTCCACAACAACCTTGGCAAACCACGTCTTCATGGTGCTCGCTTTGTGCACAGGGGCATTGTCATTCTGGAACAGGTTTGATCATTTTATAAAAAAAAAAAAAGTTCAGAAGTTCTGATTCCATAACAAACCTGGTATTTGAGGCTCTGTCTGAGCATACCAATCATGATTCTGTATCAAATAGGTGACAGATGCCTACAAACAATTAATGTAAAGGTGACTAAAGCAATACTTTGCTTTAGTGTTATGACACTTCGAACAGTGACGGACATGTATTCATTCGTTCTTTTTCAGTCAGGGTCATGGTGGAACTGGTGCCTATCCCAGAAACACTGGGCTCAAGGAGGTAATACACAATGGATGGTACATCAGCCCGTTGCAGGGCATCATACATTTTTACATACTCACTGACAACCTACGTGGGTAGAAGATGTACAGAAATTCTGTAACCTGAGCTCTGGATGAAACCCTGGAGCTATGAGGTGGCAACACTTCTCTGCTCCACTGTGTCGCCCTCAAAAACATTTAGCTATTAGTAAAAGCATTTAAATGTGTTATGTCTAATCCAGCAAATTAATGACATCCAATATTGTACTGGTTAGTGTCTAAAAGAAGCTACTAAGGATACAGGACACCCATAATGCATTTTACAGATTACAGATAGGCAACTATTTACTTGATTTAGTAACATCTCAAATGGAACAACAACATTTTGGACTAAATCAATGTTACTAGCCGATGCCAGAACAACCTCAACTTGAACACGTGGCAGTTTTAATGCTTAAAAAGGTCGATCTAAAGTGTTAGAGCACCAAACTCACTTGGTGCATTCGACACTTTGCGTTTCAGCAGTTTTAAAACATCATCCAGGTTGCAAAAGTATAATACATTTGGATGAGTTACCCTGTGTGAACTTGCTACTTGTACTAAAATTATTCAAAGTATGCAATTTGAGATTTTGTCTAGGAGCTGGTGGTATTTTGGACCTGGGGCTAGTTTTACTGGATAATTATAGTACAACACATGAGATTTGGGAAGTTAGCGGGTCTTGTATAATAATCCTTACTGCAAGGATGACTGTATAGAGCAGCGGTCCCCGACCTTTTTTGCGCCACGGGCCGGTTTAATATCAGACAATATTTTCACGTACCGGCCTTTAAGGCGTGGCGGATAAATATGACATAAAATGATGGGACCGGCATAAAAACTGGGGTATTTTTAAAATATAATAATAAACGTGAATCCAATGTTAAATCGCAACTTTATTAGCAGCGTCCTCGTAACATCCTCTCTCCCTCCTAACGCTCTCTGGTCTCTATGGTAAGGTTTCAACGTATCACGTGACCGAGACAAGCGTCTTGGCATGTGTCAAGAGTGTGTCGTAGAAGGATGTAACGTAATTTTTCAGATCCAGCTTATAAATAAAACAGAAATAATGTAAGTTATTTATTCTTTCTGTGCGGCCCGGTACCAAATGACCCACAGACCAGTACCGGTCATCGGACCAGGGATTGGGACCGCTGGTATAGAGAGTTAAAATATCTTTCCTTAATACAAAAGAGGTAGATAAACAATGTTTAAAAAAGAAAAAAGATTGCATTTCTTACTCATCATTTACAATGAATGAAAAACAGGCTGAACCTTATTAAACCATCTATATTAAACTTTGCACAACCTTAAAAGTCTTTGGGAGCTTGAGTATCAAAAATCCACTAAATATCCCAGGAAGCAAATAATGAAGTAACAAAGCTGAAATAATCAGTTTTGAAGTCCATGCCCTGTTGAATTTTAAAAGTGGATAAAAGCCAGCCAAATGCATCATTTCAAATTGCTGCCATACTTAGAGGAAAGTGCTATCTACCCCCTTCTACATACATTAGCTCACAGACACTTATGATTGGTCAGTCTTGCTGTGATTTACACCCCTTTCAATCATGGCCAATCATTATCAAGTAATGTGTTGCTTTTAAAAAAAAAAGTCACCTTTACGTTCATTGGTTGTTGGCATCCCTATTGATCCAGGCTCACGATTGGTATGCTTTGATAGATCCTGTAATATTAATTTATTTAGCTGTAATTGGCATGGAAGGGAGAGTGTGCCATCCCTCCCACCCAAAGAGTACGGGCAGTTTTTGCTCTCTTGATCATGCGATCTAATGACAATAGATGTCAAATATATATGATAACTTAAAACGGCTCATTTCCAAAATAGAGCCTCATAATGCTATGCTTCCAACCAATTTCAGTTATTTTGAATGGCTTTTTAAAAAAACAAACCTGAATCTCATTTTGTTACAGGACAAATAGAACTCACAAGCAATAGAAATGTGTGACCAATAATTAGCAAACTGCATCCCAAACTTCTACCAAACCTTGCTCAGATGACATCGTAATAATGTAATATTCCTGAATCACATGACCCCAGATTTAATTCTGCTGTACTACTGGTTTCAACTGATCGGTTTTTTAGATAATGGTGTGAGTGACCAAAACACTTCAACATGATTTTGTCATGTGGTTTGCGTGTCGCTAATTGTCGCTAAACTTCTGTTTTTTATTAACTTATTTTTTACCTACAAACCTGTTTTAATTGCAAACAGACACTTACAGACTCACATACTTTCAACATTGATAAAAGCTGTGCATGCTTTAATCTTTACAAGCTGTTGTGTTCTGGTCCCAAACCTTCCACATGTTTCTTCTGACTCAATTCATCTGCTTCTTTATTGAGACTTAATGACGTTAATATGACTGTTAAAGCGGGAGAAGTTTGGGGGCGTTGGAATGGGAAACAGACCTAAAGCTTTGTACTGCAGTCTAATGCCTTTGTTCTACATTTTTGCGGGCTGTGATTCATTACAGTGGAATATCTTGGCAGCAGGCTAATAATCATGAAAAGGGGAAAAACTGAAATGAAACTTTTTCTCAAGGGACTATTTGGCTGTTCTGCAAGATAGGAGGCTCGCTGATGTGTGGCTAGTTAAATAATAGCCTTTACTGATATCGCATGGTTCAAAGTTGATTTGTTTTTTCATGTATAACTGTTAAAATTTCTATTTTAGATGAACAAAGAGTGAGCTTTCAGTGTTCTTTTTGCCTTCTCCAGATTTTTATTGTTCTTTCAATCATAGTAGAGAGCATTTCTCATGTACCACACAATATGTTGTCTTGGGCCAAGACCCTACACAGACTGAGCTTTGTGTATTGTTAGGCTTTATTTATGGTCTTTATTGAATGGCTGTCTCTCTTTTTGGAGTTTATACCCAGCTGTCTGGCGGTCCTTTCATTCTAACTTATGTTAGAATGGTTTGCTTGTGATAAGCTTTGTGCACAGGTGATTAAAGATGCTTCTGCTTCTACATGCAATCTTGACTAAATCACTTTCCCTTGATCTCTTTATAGACCAAACACAGTGATAAAATGAACAATTCATTTGCCATATGTATTCAGTAATCCAATATGGAGTATGCTGCCAAATACAGCTGATACATAGAGTACATGGCCGAAAGTATGTGAACACCACCCATTTGTGGCTCTTTCCCAAGCTGTTGTCACAAAGTTGGAAGCACACCATTGTATAGAATGTCTTTGCATGCTGTATCAATAAGATTTCTCTTCACTGGAACTAAAGGCCCCAACCCTGTTCCAGTATGACAGTGCTCCTGTGCATGGATTGCCAAGGTTGGTGTGGAAGATCTTGAGTGCCTTGAGCTCTGACCTCTGTCTTGACATCATTGTGCAGTTTCATTACAACTCTTGTGGTTGAATGAGCAAAAAAAAAAAAAAAACCCAAACTTCTGTGTTAATGCTCATGGTTTTGCAGTGTGCACTTAGGGATGTGATGGACAGATGACCATGTACTTTTGGCTAAGTGTACATAACTGAGTTATTTTTGATTTATTGTGATACAGTTTATTTATTAGACTAAGAGAGGATGAATTGTGTTCCCTAAATTTGGTAATAAAGCTGCTGATTAATTGACTATAAGCACAAAAAATTTTGTTGAATGGATTGCTGAAAGGTTTTCAGTGAGGACATTTTATTTAGCGTTTTTGAAAGGTGTCTCTAATATCAGAATGGAAAGCAGTAAAGCTGTAACTTTTACGTTTTTCTGTAAGACTGAATAAGCTGATTGTTTTGGTGTTATTACCTTCAAGAAAGAAAAAAGAGGCTGGTGAGGGAACAACTGTCTTTTTTTTTTTTTTTTTTTAACTATTTTTTAAAACAGCTCTTATCTACTGTGGATGGCAGTTGCTGTGTATGTGAACCCCCCGCCAACTTGGTTCATATCTAATAATTAAAATCTGGATGGAGTTCAATTCTTTGGCCAGTAATGCCTTTACAGATCTCTTGTAAGGAACAACGTTTTGCACCTATAAAGCACAAACTGTTTTTGATGCCTAATTTCAGTAGACGGTGTCAGTATGAGGGATAGCAGACATGAATTAAACATCTCCTTGCTGGCTGATTGTCTTCCGATTGATGTGTGTGGTGAGTCCTGTAACCACACTGTGCTTGAGGTGCTCATCTGAGCTGTATGAAAATGTACACACACTGACCTGAGCACAGCTGCAAAGCTTTACGACATGTCAGTGTGTTGCCATTAGCTTTGCGACAGCGTGTTATCCGTGGCTGTCCTGAGGTGCCCTTAAATGGAGCCGTTATGAATGAGTTTCATTGGAATTTTTATTGGAATTTTTTTTCTGGGATAATGCAAGAGTGTGCACGCGTGTGTGTGTGTGTGCATGTGCGTGCGAATGTGTGCGCGTGTGTCAGGGACTGTTCCATGTTGTTATGGGTCTGCTGCTGCCTTTTCATTCGGGCATGTGCTGACTCACCAGTGAATGCAGCCTCACTACCCAAAAGATATCAAGCTGGGAGTGAAAGAAAACAAAGTCCTGTTCTCTTTATACTTTATTTTCACATGTGTGTGGGTGTGTGTCATGTCCCAATAAGTGGTTGCTCACTGAATAATTGGATTGTCCATAAAGACACCCTTGTATGTCTTGTTGTGCTGCTGACTGGAGTGTGTGCCAGTATCTGCAGTTCCTCATCGTCTAATTAAAGAGAAATGTTGGAGAGACTATTTAGAGAGTGGAATTCTCATTTAACTATTTTGCTCTGTGTAGCATCTGTGTGGATATGGGATATTTATAATGTTGTGGTGATACTGTTTAAGGCTTTGATAACCTTTATTTTCAATGTCGTGGTCAGAAATGGCTAAAATGGTTCAAAAAGGATGAGTAAAAGAATAATTAGAAGAAGAAATACCGGATTTATACACTGTTCATTTACTTGATTTCAAATGAAATGAAAATCGAGCTACAAGGCTAATGTGGCTAAGAATTACATGAGGCTTATGACAACCAATTAGCATCATGCAGACTGTATGTAAAAATTACATTTAGTAAAAGCTTTTACATTAATTTAAATAAGTAAAATAAAAAAGCAGTTTATACTTATTGTTTTAATATAGCTGAAGAAAATTGGGCAATTCAGGATTTTTTCCCCCATTCTGCCAAGCTCTTACTTTTAAGATGAACTGCAAGGGTATTATAGGTAAAATATTGGGTCTTATTGAATCACATGAACAGTGCGTGCCATGGTTGTGAATTAAAACAATGTGCTTAATTAGTTATTATTTATTTAATTTAATAATTAAAATGTCAGTAAATATCTGTGGTATAAGCGGAACGCCCAACATTCTTATTTGGCCGTTAGGATGCTGGTAAACCTACACATGACTACGCAGGTGAGGTGAAAACATCAGGTAGAGCCAAGTATGCAGTTCTGGTAGTCTGGTAGTTTCATGTTGGGCAATCAATTAAACTAGTCACATTTTGCTTTTTTTTTGTTTTCTAAAATGTGTCTTTTTCAAGTAGTCACAGATAATCGGTAGCAGGATTGAACAGGGTTTCTGTGTAATTTGGCATGTTCCATTGTTGGCATGTTCCAAAGACAATTTTGTGGTCAGTGTAAAGTGACTGTCTTGCTTAGAATGTATTCAGTGGTTAAAATGAAATATATTAAAACTCAATATGCCTATACAGCAGGTGTAATATAGTTCACAAAGTGCTGTGAGTAGAGATTCCAAAAATACCATTTAATTACATCCCATTGGCTTTCAAGTAATTCATTCCTTAGTCTGCTTTTTGTCCAGTGAATTATATATTTTTTTAATTAAATTAATCTGCTGTATGAATAGATACATTTTCCCAGATATATATATATATAAATATAAACGGATCCATGCATTGGCACTGTTACTGGCATTGGCACGGTCACCAATCTAGAATTTCTGGCTATTATTTGTGCATGAAAAAATGTTCCACACCCTAAAATGTATTGAATCTGTTCTAACAAGACGTCTTGATGGTTATTTTAGGGTGTGTATACAGTTAATCTGTCACCTAGGGACTACGTGCATCACCCATGTTTAAATGCAATCTGTATTATCAGTAATAAATAGCTAGAAGTAATAATTTATAATTTTTGTTTAGCTGAGTGTATCTCACTAATGCTAATTATCTTAACAAACTGGCTATTTAATATGCAAAAATCGTTTCCAGTTTTTTGTTTTTTTTTGTTAAGCAGTATCTATAGATATTTTCCAAAATATGTTGCATTCAAATTATGGTCGTATTCATGACTTCAGAAATCAAAACTTTCTCACAACTCATGAGCTAACATTCCAAATTAGAGTGGAAACTTTGGAAGTTTGTTTAGGGGTCAATAGTATGTGTCATTACTGTGTAAATTTAGTTTTACAGAGACTTATTTTTGTAATTGTCCAGCACATCTGAGGTAAATGCTGATATTTTCAGTGTTTGCTAAATGACCACAGTCATTAGCTACCATAAAAACTTAGTGCTCATTTCTCTGTTACCAGGCGAGCGTTCTCACAACTTGATCATGTGCCAAACATACATATTAGCTTTTTACCTGCAGTAACTTGTTAGAACAAATGCTTGAAATGATACACACATAATTTTAATGTACATGAAATCTTAAGCAACTTGGACGGGATTCATTCAAAATCACATAGAGCGCACTCTTTCCTCTCTTCCATCTTTTTTCTCCTACACCTCAGGAGTTTAGCTCTTCCTGACTGCCAGTCAGACTTTAAGGTTGATTTTGATGTGAATGTACCTCCTAGCATCATCTTACCTCAGTGACTGATTACATTCTCACAAGTACAGGCACACGGAAAGAGAGGGATTGCTTCCAGTCATATTTTTAAAGCTCTTGCGATGCCAGGATTTTGATTACAGCAGAACACAATGTGGAAATCTGTTCCTGGCATGCAGAGTGGATTTATTCACAACGCCCAGTGTAAACAAGTATCCGAATACAGTACAAAGTTAGCAATTTCTTTAACATTTTCTGGCATCAATCCAATATTTTACAAAAACAAATCTGAAACAGAATCTGATTTTCTGAAATAAGACAAAATTCAGGACAAGCGTTACTTGCCGTTTTGAATTTATTTAATACCACACAATTCATAATTTAATTTACGATTTGTGTTTTAATTCTCCATGCTTAATGCAGCCTTTTTTATTTTAATTTTTTAAATGAAACCTATTTAATATTCATTTACGTTAAGACTACTGTATAACATGCCTTGTATTCTTTTGCACATTTTGAGGTTATTACAGTTTATTAATTTATGATTGTTTTGTTAATCCAATTTTGTTGAACAAGCCATTGTATCATTTAAGTGTTATGTGAGTTGCCAACTGTTGCACACGGTAGGGGGAACTTCATGTTTGGTTCCTGCCTTGCTCAATTTTATAACCTATAGTATTTGTGAAGTTATGTGATTTTGATCAAATTGGTATACTTGTATTCTGTATATTGCTACACTATATACATGCTTGGAGTAGAGCACTAACTGCCCTCTTAAGTGTACTTGGTCAAACAAACACCTGTGATCGATTGAGAGTTGCATCATGAAGTTTCAACCGATCAGGACCCCAGTTTTGCTTTATTTAACTCAACTACTGTTAATAAATACAGGCTTCAAATATTTGATCAGTTTATACAAGCAACATTTTCTCCGGTCTCCAGTCAGCTCTGTTAGCAATAAACTCATGTGGCAAGTACGCAGGACCTCTCAGAGGATTGTTTTCCCTTCTCTGCTAGTTCATTCTTACATGATGACCTGACAAAAAGGTTCTTCACATCCATCCGTTCCACTCGTCACATTGTTGGTGTTGAGTAACAGCCTCCTTTTCAATATACACCCAGACTGATTTTGCCTTATCGCTTGCATGCATCTTGCAAAACACGAAGCAGTTCCAGACACAGAATAATAAAAGTATTGTAAGTGGCTTGTGGTTAAGTGTGTGGTATAACCCGTACCCAAGCTCTTCAGAGCCATAAAATTAATGGCAGTCTGGAGAAAGGGCTAGGGCGAACTAATTACTGCTTTCACTTCTTTTTCTCCCTAACAACTTTTTGTAAGGATAAAAGGGAACAGCTGTGAATTTATGGTCACTTTTCTATTGAATTGGAATAAGGCTCACACACACATGCATGAGTGGTCTCTTATACACCCAGCCCTTAAAAGGTAATAATAGATCACCTTAAAAACAGTACATCGGGACAATTTCTTAATAGAATAAG
Organism: Ameiurus melas; assembly: GCA_012411365.1. Classification (NCBI taxonomy): domain Eukaryota; kingdom Metazoa; phylum Chordata; class Actinopteri; order Siluriformes; family Ictaluridae; genus Ameiurus; species Ameiurus melas. Next base: position 21,274,177 of record CM022752.1, read on the forward strand.
CCAGCAGACAACCACATGCACCATCTGTATCTTTTGCAATAGGAACAATGTGAGCTAAGCCTTTATAATGTTTGCATTTCAAAACATACCCTGCTTTCAAATGTGTGTGATAATGTGTTTTTGTTTCACTCAGAGAGAAGTACCAGTCATCTTGATGGTGATTTAGTAGACAGGTTTTACACTAGTTTAGACATGTTGCAGTGTGAAATACTAATCTTTGCCTTGTTTGTCCTTAGATAAGAACAAAAAAAGTCTTGGATTAGAGAATAGACTAAACAATACAGTGTAGTTACAACAGGGAGGAATGTAAGTCTGGACCTGGTGATGGCTCCTAGGAGTTTCAAGGTAAAAGGGAATGAGAGGAAGACATTTGAGTTGCTATCACATCAGAATTCGTACCTTTAACCCTGTTTTAATAATCAATCCATCAATAAACTATATATCTTCCATGCTAAAACATGCAAACCTTGCAAACCTTGTTATTGTGTATATCCAATACATATACAGTCTCCACCTTAACACGTGTACCTGTACATTCTGTCGAGTTGTGGTCAATCTGTACCCACTGCAGCCTCGGATTCTGCTGCTTTAACCCAACCTTCTCAAGTTGGGATGCTTTTCTGTTCAGCACGGTTGTAAAGAGGGGTTATTTGAGTTACTGTAGCCTTCCTGTCGGCTAGAATCAGTCTGACCATTCTCCTCTGCCCTCTCTCATTATCGATGTGTTTCCAACTGCATAACTGCTGTTTACTGGATGTTTTTAGCTTTTCGGCCATTGTCAAAAGTCTTGCTACTCAACTAAAGGAACCAAAAAAGCATCCTTGCACAAACCAGTTACCTAGTCAGAACAGTCAGAACAATGTAATGAGTTTTTTTGGTTGGCTTTTTTAATGGCTTCCCCTTGCATTGCCCCTCGAATAAGTGTGTATATAGGGAATGTAAACCATTAAGCACCAAACAGCAGACATAGTCCTTGCTGTGGATACAATAGTCCAGGGAGTGGAGCTGGACTCCTCCTATCAAACTCCTCTTATTTATCTAACATTAACCCTTAACCTTAACCCACACAATTCTGTGCAAAATGATAAAACACATTTTACAACACAACTAATTCAGCCCGAAACCCTGACACTGAGTTGTCTTTGTCTCCACCCCCTTGGCTTTTGGTTCGACTCCGCCCAGGTATTAGGATCTCCACCTCATGGATATTTTGTCCTTCCAAATAGGGGTACTTGTAACAGAATGGCAAAAGATGTCACACTCAGACAGACATATCTATTAAACATGTTAGTGGTGCTAATTAAGTAGTGCTAAAGCATCATGTGTGAGTTCTGATAGTATTATGTCTCAGCCCGAGAAAGATTATTGATTTCACTGTCCCAGTGCTTTTTACTGTCATAAAATCCAACCAAAATGTTTATAGTCCCTGTAGCTGCAAAGAGATCAGCTTGCTTTGACATGCAGTGATATGAACTAGTGTGCAGTTTACTGTTTGAGGCATTCTTCAGTCCAGTGCTGCAGTCAGCAGGGCCTAGAAGATTGATGCAATGTAGAGCCATTGCCCACTCAGCACTGTGTGTGTGTGTGTGTGTGTGTGTGTGTGTGTGTGTGTGTGTGTGTGTGTGTGTGTGTGTGTGTGTAGTTGGACAGAAAGCCAGAGAGAATGCAATGCAAAACTGCAGTCACGTCATGGCACACAAGCGTGTAGGTGAAAGTTTTTTGATTTTCATTATATTTAACAATTTCTATTCTTTAAAAACATATCTACTGTATGATAACATACAGTTTATGGCACAAAAACAAAGTTTAGATTTCAAACAAACTAACTGAACCATCTGACATAATGAACGCTATGGTTCTAACTGAACAAACTGAGGCTATGGTGCTAACTACGAAAAAGTGAGCTAATGAAGAAATAAGCGCTGAGGTAACATTGTGGCACTAACTGAGAAAGGTGAAACAATAATTACTGCTAACTGAGAACTAGGGTGTTAACTGAGAAAGGTGCACCAATGAAGTAATTAGTGCAAACTGAGGTAACATTGTGGCGCAAACTGAGAAATTTATGCTAATGAAGGCACTCCTGCTAACTGAGAAGACTATAGCTCAACCTAGAACTAAATGAAAAAATATAAGCTATTGGAAAATCATTCATTTCAGACATGTTGCATTTTATTCCTTACATATGATTTTTGCTCTTTTATTTAATTTATTCAATAAACAGAAATAAAGAAAAAGACATAACCTGTGGGAATAAAACACATTACTGGCAGACCTTCGAGTTGTTCTGATTGTGGAAAACAGGGGAAATCCAGGTGTAGTTGCAGGAAAGTCCGGAGCACGTGTTTGGATCATCAGTCCTGTTATTCATCAGGGCTGGGCTGGTGCCACCCTGGGCTTGTGTGCATGGAATGAGGCCTGGCACATGCCAGCACAGCTTTGAATACAGACTAATCTCCTGCACTTCAAATAACCTGGGAACAGCTCTATTAAAAAGAAAAGCTTGTCCTTGCTGTTCTAAGATCAGCAACTCCCTCACAACACTTTCCCTTTCATGAATAATTGAAGCGCAGCAGAATTTAGCTCAGTGCTTCAGATCAATAGAAATAGGAGGAGATTTCCATTCCAGTCATTTTTTCTAGATGAAAGTCCTAATTATCATACCAAAGCTACCTGGATCCCTTGAGAAAGATTAAGTATGGATAATGGATAATATAGTGCAGAATGAATATATATATATATATATATATATATATGTGTATATGTATATGTGTATATGTATATGTGTATATATATATGTGTATATATATATGTGTATATATATATATGTGTATATATATATATATGTGTATATATATATGTATATATATATGTATATATATATATATGTATATATATATATATATATATATATATATATATATATATATATATGTATATATATATATACACATATATATATTTATTATTTTATTTTTTTTTTATTATTTTTTTTTAAACACACTACACATGTACCTACATTTACCACCTTGGGCAACATGATTAGATGAAAACTATTACTTTCTGAATCACAATTAATCAAGCATCTCCACAGCAGTCTGCTAAAATATGCACCGGATATTATAAAGGAACCTGTCAAATCTTTTCAGTAGTCACTTTTACCCGATTATATTCCATACACAAGAACTCTGTATGCTGTCTGTCTCCTTTTTTTTTCTTTACAGAAGTTCAAACGTAAATATAAACGGATAACAAGTACACGGTTAATAAATTACATTTCGCAGTGACTGTCAAATCGTTGAGGTATAAGAGGAACAAAACACCTCTAGATGTTCTAGGAAAATCAACTTTTCAATGGTAACAGTTACTCCATTTTCGATCAGGCTCCATTATACCACCCCACTGCTGGCTATTTTCCAATGAAAGCATATTGTGTATATAATACATAAATGTCACCTATGTTTCATTCTGCATTTTAAGCATGGACAATGCATGGTTTTATTTTGGTTTCAGCAATAGAAGATTCACATCTTTTCTCACAGGATATACTGGAAGAAATAATAGAAACTTTACCAATTCAGACAGTATATTACTTGGGGTTAATTCTACTGGGCATTTTATAGAAGGTAAAATGCAGGATAATCTTTCCAGATGCATGCACACACAGTCTGTTAAAAAAATACTGACATGGCTGATTCAGACTAAAATCCCAGAGACACTCCGGTAATAATTGCTTTGGCCAACTTCCCCATGTAAAACTAATCCTATCTGAATAGCACTTAAGACCAGAAGACAAAGATAAAAAAGTAAATAAAATAAAAAAGAAGAAACTTCCTGATATTAATGAGTGGTCTGTAAGTCCATATGTTTTTTTTTTGTTTGTTTGTTTTTTTTGTAATCCTTATCAGACGTGTCAGTTATCAGAAGTTATCAGACGTTAGGGGGGAAGTGAAGTATCCAAACAGAAGAAAACTTGTAGGCAATTAATGCAGTTTTCCGAAGTCAACTCATATGAAAATTTCCAAAACAGTTTGGTAGACAATTAGAGGGCATACATTGTTTTCTCTCCCAAATGAAATGCAACAAAATCAATCTCACTGGTTTTATTTGGATAAATAAAAATCTGCGTGAGATCGAGTTTGCTATTTTATAATCTTACTTAATTATACAGGTTTAGACTTGACTTGGGTTGGGTTTGAGGTGTGGTATTAATTAGAGAAAGTGAATTGGCATCAAATCAGTACTGCACCCTGTACTGGAATGAAATGGCATGAAATGGAAAGGACAGTTATGCCTCACGCAAAAACAAAGCACTGTTGATGAATAATAATTAGTCACTATAATAATTATAGTCTCACTTTTCATTTCAGAGTAGAACACCTTCTCCAGCATGGAGACAAGAAGTTCACACACTGTCTGTAAGTCTATGAGCAATGAGGCAGGTAATGGATGAGACACGCCAGCTGTAGTAACAGTGTTACCAAACAAAATGCCAGGCTGGACAACGGCCAGCCATCCAGTGAGCTGAGCCGATTAATCATTGAGACGAAGAGCAGATGTCATTCCTCTTATGTTTCTCTCTCCCCACCTCATATTCATCCCACTCCAGAAACAGTTGCCTCTTAATGAACTGCGATGAAATGCTGTCTGAGACACATTAATAGTATCCTGATCTCTTTCTCCTAAATGTCTCAACATTTCATTTATGATCTTTGAGGAAATATTGTCAACCTTGTTCCAGTTTAAGTGGAAAGCTATTAAAAAGGCTTTCGGTGCTCTTTAGTATGTGAGGAGACTGAAACCCCCTCTGCGTCGAACAGCAAGAGCTTCATATGAAGGACATTCCGGTGACCTTAATGCTGAAAGAGCTTGCAATGTGATACTCGCATGTCTGAGATCTCTCTGTGGTGAGACTTTAGTCTGCTGGATAAATGAGCTGGAAACCACACTAAAGCTACACAATTAACCATATTTGATTTGGGATAACAATTCAAATAGGAGTTTGCTTCCCTAAACTCATTGTAATATCTGTAAGATAAAGTTAGACTTTATACTTTCTAACTCCAGTGCATTAAATGATGAGCCCTGCATTTTTCTTTTAATTGTCTGACCAAGCAGACAGTAGGTTTTTTCTGCGTGGTCGAAAAATACACACTACACACTACAAGGTAGGCTAAACCTAAGATAGTATGCTTGCACACTGAGGCACCTTAGTTATTTACTTAGTTATTTATTCTGTTTAGAACTTTAAATTAAGGACCAGATATATATATTTAAGGATATATAAGTTTATAATGAGATCTGCTATGTTTTTTGCTGATATATGAGGACTAAAACACAACAGGGATGTGTAATAAAAAAAATAAAAGGAGATGAGGTCACGAAATGGCCCGAGTAGAAGCCACCCCGAAGTTGTTTAATTTCCTGTGACATCACATATTTGCCTCTTACAGTATACCACAGCAATTTTCCAATACTTGTACTGTACATACAAGTAATTATCCATTTATAATTACGTTTATGTTGTGGAACATTCACAAAACAAGTTAGTACCTGTTATCATTTACATTATAAAAACATTGTTTTAAAACAGGTGTTTCCTCACCAGCCTCTCTTTTATTTCTCTCTCTCTCTAGCTTTTTTATTTATATATATATATATATATATATATATATATATATATACACACACATACACATAGTGCCTTGCGAAAGTATTCGGCCACCTTGAACTTTTCAACCTTTTGCCACATTTCAGGCTTCAAACATAAAGATATAAAATTAAAAATTTTTGTGAAGAATCACCAACAAGTGGGACACAATTGTGAAGTGGACCGAAATCTATTGGATTTTTAAAACTTTTTTAGCAAATAAAAAACTGAAAAGTGATGCGTGCAAAATTATTCGGCTTCTTTACTTTCAGTGCAGCAAACTCACTCCAGAAGTTCAGCGAGGATCTCTGAATGATCCAATGTTGTCCTACATGACTGATGGTGATAAATAGAATCCACCTGTGTGTAATCAAGTCTCTGTATAAATGCACCTGCTCTGTGATAGTCTCAGGGTTCTGTTGAAAGCGCAGAGAGCATCATGAAGACCAGGCAGGTCCGTAATACTGTTGTGGAGAAGTTTAAAGCCGGATTTGGATACAAAAAGATTTCCCAAGCTTTAAACATCCCAAGGAGCACTGTGCAAGCAATCATTTTGAAATGGAAGGAGTATCAGACCGCTGCAAATCTACCAAGACATGGCCGTCCCTCTAAACTTTCAGCTCAGACAAGGAGAAGACTGATCAGAGATGCAGCCAAGAGGCCCATGATCACTCTGGATGAACTGCAGAGAACTACAGCTGAGGTGGGAGAGTCTGTCCATAGGACAACAATCAGTTGTACACTGCACAAATCTGGCCTTTATGGAAGAGTGGCAAGAAGAAAGCCATTTCTCAACGTTTGGTGTGACGTTTGGTGTGTCTCCCAGGTGGCTTGTGGCAAACTTTAGACGAGACTTTTTATGGATATCTTTGAGAAATGGCTTTCTCAATTGTGTCCCACTTGTTGGTGATTCTTCACAAAAAATTAAAATTTTATATCTTTGTTTGAAGCCTGAAATGTGGCAAAAGGTTGAAAAGTTCAAGGGGGCCCGAATACTTTCGCAAGGCACTGTGTATATATATATAATATATTATAATATAATATATATATAAAATTCTTTATTTTTTTTTATTGCAGCTTATATTACCATGAAACTGGAATTGGGGTTGTATGTTGGAAAACGTAGTTGCAACTTCTGATGGTTACAAAGCTCTGACACTGGATACTCCTTCTAAAAATGCACAATAAACATCTCCGTACAGAAAGCTTCACCACATCAGCAATTACACGTGTATTATTCCTCTTAAATGGCATATTTGTAAATGCTTAGTTTTGATTCAATTCGACTCAGGATTGCAAAAGGAAAGGTGCTTTTTTTTAATTATTATTTAATTATTTTATTTTTTTTAAGTGCTTTTTAAAGAGCGTTCATTATTGCAGCATGGATGGTAGGAGCTTCAGTCGCAATCCAGAGTTCTTCTGACTGAACACCTTCATCTTGTGATGAAATATTTCTGTCATGATGGGATTGCTCTTTTCCTGGATGATCACGCTTCTATCCATAGGATAAAGGTGCTCACTAAATGATTTGATGGGGATGAGAATATTGTAAATTAAATACTATGGTCTTTACAGTCACCTATGGGAGATTTCAGAGTGTTCTCTCCACCACCATCATCAAAGCACCAACTGAAGAAGTGATCTTTTGGGTGAATGGTGTTCTTTGCTCCAAAACTGTTCCAGAGTCTTGTAAAGAAAGTGACCTGGTCTATTTTAAAGTGACCTGTAGAGAAGCACTGTTGAATAAATATGCGATGGCTTTACCACAGATGAAAGAAACAGGGAGCATTGAGGACCCTAGTGAAAGATCAACATCCGGTCTCATTGTCATTGAGCCTTTCTTGTAGCTTGTGAATGACTGAAAGACTTTTTTTATCTTTGTAAACAGTTCCTACAATGAATTTGTAGCTGAGAACGAAATGGCTTTACTGGTCAACGACCATCCTTTGATGATGATTCAGAAACGGCGAAGTGAGCTGAAACTAAACAACCGAGGCGTTCCTGTAGAAAAACACTCGTTGCCAGGTATTTTTCAGCGTTCCTTTCGGTGAACTCATCTTTGCTCATCCTTGGTTCATTCTTGTCTGTGCAGTTCCAACAATTCTTGCAGCCCACCCAGATTTACCGCTTATTACAATTACGTATTCAGGGATGTTAAATCATTATCGCTTCTCTCTTATTTTTTACATGTTGCTCCAAGTAGAGGCATATTACATTCCTACACAAATGTACATCTCAGGGTTTGGCTGTTTTCTGGCCACAGTTACAGGCAATAATGTGTTTTCACTAGAAACGGCCTTTGATCAAAGAGAAGTCAAAACAAGGCTTCGTGACCACACCTTGTCCCACCTGTTTGGAAAGGTATATCTCAGAGACAGGAACATATTCGTTCAGGGTGTGACTTTCAAAAAACGGCTTAGTGTCTGACAGCGAATAGCTCAAGGGTCGATGAGATGGTTTGTTACAGTATACCACAATGTTTAGTAATGAGATAATGAGTTTGTACAGAGGAATAAGGTGTGGACTGGGTGCTGCAGGCATGGCAGTGTATGTGGATTTATGAATGACCTGTCCGAGGTGGAATTGTATTCTCATCTCTTTTGAATTAATTAAATAATTTCACAAGTTAAACAACCAACAAAACCATTAAGTAACCAAAAACAATTGAATATCAATATGCAATTTTCAGTTAAGCAGCCCAAATCCATGTCCAAACACAACAAATAATTAATTATGAATATACATTATATATATTATATATATTATATATCAACTCGGCCACATTAATAGGAATGCCTGTACACATACCCCTGCACATTCGTGCAATTATCCAGTCAGCTAATCATCTGGCAGCAGCACAATAAGTTCAGTTCGCTTCAGTTAATATACTGCTTAAAAAAAATAAAGGGAACACTTAAACAGCACAATGTAACTCCAAGTGTTCCCTTTATTTTTTTGAGCAGTATATTTACAGCAAACATCAGAATCGTGGGAAAAAATGTGATCTCCGTGACCGTGGTGTGGTTGTTGGTGACAGATGGGCTGGTTTGAGAATTTCAGAAACCGCTGATCTCTTGGGGTTTTCACACACAACAGTCTCTAGCAAGGAAAACTATCAGTATTTTGCCAATATGTCTTAAGCTATGTTTTAATGATTAACATTGTTATAACCACTTGTTGGAAGATGTGTGACCCTAAATGAGTGCCAATGTGATAGTGACTATAAATAATTTAGTTCATATTAACGAATTTCACATTTATCTTCCAACTCTCAGCTCAAATGATCTGAACAACATCTCTATAAAACATGATTTTTGTTCATGAAAAGCATGGCGTTTAATTTTGCCAAGATTATTTTTAGTCTTGTTCCTCTCATAACGTTGGCATCAGTATGATTTAAGATTTTTCGGAGCTCCACGCCTTTCTCAGAAGCCTGACACTGGCCAAGTAGAAAGGAATTCCTCTTACTTAATCTCCTCTGGATAATGGTATAATGGATCTAATTCTCGTGTGTTTTCTTGTTTGTTTTTCCCTATGCTCCATGTTCAGATAAATCTGTTTGTATCCTTACTCGAAGGTGTGTCCAGGCTTGAATGGTCTTGCTTTTGTGCCCCAGTGTGCAGACACATGAAAGAGAAAGTCTCCAGGCAAGGAATAAAGGCATCATGTCGGTGTTATGCACGCTATTATATTATTTGTGTTCGGAAAGGATTAGTTTTCCTTTAAACTTTGCTGCAATAATGAAATGATATAATCTATTCAAATCCAGAGTGACATAGATCATTATTTACTGAAAAGTGGCTAGTTCCGTTTCAGGATTTAAGGATTTGAATATAATGCTCAGCTTATATAAACCTCAGCGGTGTCTATTATACAGTAAATATCCATGAATATTAGGTTGAGGTAGGTAATATAAAGACAGAATTAATAATGTAGTTTACAGTATTATTATTAGATACTGTATTTTACATACAATGCAAGTCCCAAAGTGTTTTATTAATTAAGGAACGATGGCATACTTTGTAAACGCTTATAGTTGCATTTTGGGGAATTGCAGCAAAACGATAATGTTCCGTTATCACTTACGTTATAGCAGCTGTAAACAGTTGGTCCCTCACAAGCTTCTCTTTTTTCTTTCTCTTGAAGCTAATAAGACAAAAAAAATGCAGTACAGTTTGACTTGCAGAGAACCTGGAAAGCCTTTGCCGTGGTGGAAATCTTAATGATGTTACAAAGCACTAACAATGGGAACTCTTGCATAAATGTTAAATAAACATCACCTAACAGAAAATTTCACCATGTTAATAACTATCTGATTTACTGTATATTAACTGTGTTAGATTATGTGGTGCAATGACTATGGTCAGAGATACTGTTATTGAAAATTAAGCAACAAGTTCTGACCAATCAGATTTGAGTTTTCAGAACTGTGGTGTAAATATTAATAATGTTCACATACTATGTAATCTCTCAATCATCTTGGTTGTGAATATGTTGTAACTGTTATTGGACTTTTAAAGACTGTAAGTTTAATATGATAGAAAAGAACCTACACTGTACCTAAAAACATAAAATATCAAATAAATATGGTGCAACGATCAGAGATAATAGTTCCCAACAAATGAATGTACAACATATCTATAATGCGGTATACAAAAAAATTTAAGAGTTAATTATAATCTTAAAAGGTTGTAAAACCGGATGACCTCGACATTTGATGATAGTGAGAGCATAGGATAACATTCCCACAGCATATATTTCAGAGAAAGCGGATAAGTCAATGCCACGCATAGCACACATTCCTTTAAACCGATTTCCTGTCAGTGCTACCATACAGTTGAAACAGGTTAAAACACCTGTTATGGAATGTATGGAATACAGTCTCCTCTACTAATATTGGCACCCTTGGTAAATATGAGCAAAAAAGGCTGTGAAAAATTGTTTATTGTTTAACCTTTTGATCTTTTCTTTAAAAAACAAATCACAAAAATACCCTGCACTCATGGATATCAAACAATTGCAAACAGAACACTGGTTTATATTTTTTAAATTCTTTGATAAACATGGGTGTGCATCAATTATTGGCACCCCTATGAATCATATGTGAAAAATATATTTGAAATATATTCTGATTGATATATTTTTTTTAAATCAAATGTACTCCTGGGTGACTATGAAATTGTTCAACCCTGACTTCCTGTTTTACAGGGGTATAAATATGTGGTAACACAGGTCAAATTCCCTTAGTCATTCATAACAATGGGTAAGACCAAGGAATATAGCTGTGTTGTGCAGGAAAAGGTTGTTGAGCTTCACAAAATGGGAAGTGGCTATAAGAATATAGGAAATGCATTGGAAATTCCCATTTCCACCATCAGGGCAATAATTAAGAAGTTCGAGTCAACTGGAAATGTTATGAATCAACCTGGAATTGGGCGTGTGTCTATATTGTCTTAACACACTGTGAAGAGGATGGTTCAAGTGGCCAAAAAAATCTCCAAGAATTACAGATGGAGAATTGCGGAGGGTATTTGCTTCTTAAGGTCAGAAAGTCTCCAAAACTACAATCCAAAGTCACCTGCATCACCACAAGTTGTTTGGAAGGGATTCAAGAAAAAAAGCCATCTTCAGTTTGCCAGACTCTACTGGAACTTCAAATGGAATCAGGTTCCATGGTCCGATGAAATCAAAATAGAGCTTTTTGGCAATAAACACCAGAGGTGGTTTTGGCACACACAGAGAGGTAGCCATATGGAAAAGTACCTCATGCCCATGGTTAAATATGGTGGTGGCTCTTAAATTTTTTTCTCCCAGAAGACCTGGACATATGGGTGCCAATAATTGTGGTGCACATATTTAACAAAGTTTTTTATATATTTATTTATATATATATCACAGCCTTCTAAGCTCAAATTTACCAAAGGTGCCAATATTAGTAGAGAGCACTGTATATAACCCTGTATGACAAAAAAGTTTTTAATATTCTGTGAATCCTGCAAGTGTAGGGAAATACTTCTGCGTTGTACTCTTAGTCTTTTCCTCTACATACTTACACCTAAAGCTCATGAGCCCATCAGCTGTCCTCTTAGTACTTAGTGTTATTGATACGTTTGGAGATTTGAGGTGGAGGCTGTTTTCTCCTGCTCTATTTAAAGTGCTCTAATTCTGACATGTGGAAAGAGAATCTTTCTTGCTGTGGTAACTATTGTAACCATAGTAGAACTGAAATAATACCATGGATAAACATGTAATTACCATAAGAGAGTAAAACCATGAGAGTATTATGGTAAAACTTGAGATAACAAGCTACCATAGTAGAACCATAGGGAGGAATAGTTGAAACATAGAGCATAATAGTGTCTGAGTATACTCCAATAAAACCATAAGATACATGGTAGATCCAAAGTATACCTTAGTAAAGCAATATGGTACCATAATAGTAGTATAATTTTCACTAGCATAACCATAGTGTTCTATGGTTACTATAGGGATATAGTGTACTCTATATTATAGAGAAAACCATAGGGTGCTATAGCAGAATGTAGAATCCATCCATCCATTTTCTATACCCGCGAGGCAACATGCTAACCACTAAGCCACCATATACAATACTAAATTATTGTACATTTTTTTTAGGATGTGATTTGATTGAATCATCTCCGCAAATTGGAATTTTAATGGTAGGTTGAGGCAAGACATATGTGCATCCTCAGTTTGCTCTTTATTAGAGAAAATCCAAAAATCATGGTCATAGTTTGTAGCAGGGGTCAATACCTAGGCAAGCAGAGTGAAACAGGGGTAAACCAAAATTACAACTGCAACACTCAGAGTCAAAAACAGGAAACCAGGAATCACCTAGACACTATACATGGAACAGGGAATTCGTAAAATACAATTCACTTTTTTCTAAACACAAGGGATACCCAGAGTTTAAAACTCAAATTTAAATCAGGGTAAAACGAGGAACTGGTGAACACACTCAGGAACACGGCGCAATGATAAGACCGAAACAAGAGCAAAAGCACATGTCACACCCAAAAGAGACCAAAGAAGTATAAAATATGTGTCAGGTTTGAATGAGGTTAATAGAAATGGACAAGAATAGAGGAAGAGGTATCACAGAATATGCTGGAGCAAAGAAAGGATCTGGATGAATTTAATAAGCCCTCATTGTGATCTATTGGAGCATTTTGCTCCACCTGCACTTTCCCTAGCCTGAACAGTCATTAACACTCAACATGTGTCGTAGCCTCAGTGGACCGAATGGATTTCTTCAGGCTGCCTGCATTACACCTAATCAATACTGAACAAAAACCCTGTGCGCGCGTGTGTGTGTGTGCGCGTGTGTGTGTTTGTGTGCGTGTGTGTGTGTGCGCGCGTGTGTGTGTCCGAAATGGATATGGGGTTTCACAAATTCAGTATGGAGAGTAAAAATGGAATCTAAGCAACATGGAAGCCCACTTGGGCTCTCCGTAAACTATATCCATGTGTCATGATCTGAAATTGCACAGGGATTATATATTACATGTATTCACTTGGCATTCATTACAGATGGGATGCAATGGGATCTGGTCGTGCTGGAATTTGAACTTACAACATTTCAGTCAGTAGCATAGAACCATAATTCCCCCATTCCTGCCCTATGCTCTGCCCTAATATTTCCACTAGGAAAAACTGTAACATTTACATTGTTTATTATTATTATTATTATTATTATTATTATTATTATTATTATTATATATTTCTATAATACTAATGACAACAGTGCTGTTGAATTTAATTAAAACAGTGTATAATATTTCTGCACAAATGTCTCTTGACTGATGTTATAAAAAGAATTATCTTTATATACAGGAAATGTCATGTATGGACGCCATCAAAACACAGTTCCTACAGCATTTCTCTGAAGAAATAAGGAAACCTTGACTGAGAATGACAGGAACATGACTTTTTTTTCTATTCTTTTTTTTTTTTTTTTTTTTGATTTTTCATGCAAATGCAAATAACAGTATAAAATGCTTCTCTGAGGCATCCTTAGCTGCATTAGAATATTCAGGCAGCATTTACATACCAAAATCTGGCCTACTTTTAAAAAGTCAACATTGTTAAAAGTATTAAGTCTTTACATTTGTGAGGTACGAGACATTCAGGTTTGTTGTGTAATGAAGTAAAGTTTAAACATACAGTAGCCTCTTCTGTCAGGCTTAGCCAAGTGTGGCGATTTATGTAGTTACCTCATGCTAGCTTATTAGCTGATTGTCTAGCTGGGTTATAGCTAGCTACATTTCAGTAGAAACCTTTTACTCTTATTTCTGACATTTTGAAAGAGGAGTACCGAGAACTCTTCAATTAGCCATGACCATGTGATAAGCCCTTAGTGTACATACATATACATATTAGCTAACAAATATACAGTGGAATAATAAACCATACTCTGTTTTATTTTCTCCTTTTACCTCAGCTCAGTTAAGCTCACACTTACTCAGCATGCAGTCTTTCCTAAGTACTCAGATGACTTTGGAATTTTTTGGTCACCCTCTGAGGCTGTTCCGAGTCCTTGTAAGGTGACTCTTTATCTATTTACAACTCAGACAAAAAGAGCAGCCAGTTCATTGCTCCTTATAAGCAGCGTGATGGCTGAGAATTGAACGTTTTCATGACGTGCTTGTGTTTTCAGGTCGGTTGTCATTCAAGATGCTTCCCAGACTGGTATATGTTCTATCTTGGTAAATATTGAGATGCTGGTGTGACCTTCAGGTGACCTGGAAATGATCCTTCAGTTGATCTGTGTCACCGATCTCATGCCACTTTTAAATCAGCTTTAAAATAGATAACACTGGTATTCTGAGGCTAGTTATGTGTGTGTGTGTGTGTGTGTGTGTGTGTGTGTGTATATATATATATATATATATATATATATATATATATATATATATATATATATATATATATATATATATATATATATATATATATATGTGTATATATGTGTGTGTGTGTGTGTGTGTATATATATATGTATGTCGTGAAAAAATAAGTACACCCCATGGAAATTGTTGGCTTTGACATATTTGTATAATCAAACATTTGATCATGCAATGCCTATTAATAAAGTTAATACACTCCATCAAATGACACATAACATTGACATTTTGTAATAACCATTTAATCAACTAAAAACTGATCAGTCACATGGAAAATATAAGTACACCCATACATTTATCACACTTTCAAATCCATAAAATTAGAATGAGGTGTTCAGTATTGGGTGCCAGTGATTAGAACCTGCTTAGGGACTGCAGGTGGAACCTGTCATATTTAAACCCCTATCAGATCTAGTGTCTGGTATTCCCTTTGTTATTGAGTTGTGTGGTGTCATCATGCCAAGATCTAAAGAGTTCTGTAAGGCCTTCAGAAAAAAGGTTGTGGATGACTAGAAATCTGGCAAGGGATTTAAAAAGATCTCCAAATCATTTGAAATGCATCAATCCACTGTAAGGAAAATAATCTACCAATGGAGCAGATTTCAAATGCCTGTCAATATGTCCAGGACTGGCCGCCCAAGCAAATTCAGCCAAAGAGCAGCTTGTCTGACGCAAAAAGAAGTCTCCAAGAACCCCCAAATTTCATCACAGGTTCTGCTAGTATGTCTTGTAACTGTTGGTGTCGAAGTGCATGCTTCTTTAATCAGAGATTTTGCACAAATTTTATCTGCATGGGAGGCGTGCCAGCAAAAAGTCTTTGCAAGACTACAGTCAATAAGCATATAGGCAAAGACCAGGCCTTTTTGGAATAATGCGCTCTGAGCAGACAAATCAAAGATGGAGTTGCTTGGTCACAGTAACAGCAGACATATTTGGCGCAGACCAAAGACAGCTTTTCAGGAGAAGCACCTTATACCAACTGTGAAGCACAGTGGTGGAAATGTTATGGTTTAGGGTTGCTTCGCTTCCTTAGACGTTAAGACATAATGCAATTATTTTAACTTTCTAACTAACTTAACTAACTGTCACAAAATAATTCATTATTTCAAGTTATCTTGTTATTTCAAAATAGTATGTTGCTATTTTACTTTAATATAACAATGTGTAATGTGTTTCTTTTGAATTTAAATGTTTTGGTACATGTTTACATTCTTTTTTTTATTTAATTTTTTTTTAACCTTTTTCAAAAACAAATTTGTAGATAAATAGTAAAATAGAGGTACATTTTTCTATTCCAAATACATGGTGTACAGACTTTCGCTCAAGTGTATATTGTAGTTTATGCTGTTTATGTTTAAGAGAATTTGTCACTTCAATAAAGCTTCATTTTATTCAAATGTTCAGTAACTTATTTTCTGAACTTAAGTTATATTAGCCAATTTGTCAGTAATCAAAATGTCTAGCTCCCTAATTTTGTATTTATTTTTTTAAATCACTTTTAATCAGTCTGATTCTTAACCAGATTATCAGAGTATTATTCATTTATGGTGCATGTACGTGCAATAAATGTCTCAAAGCATACACAACTATGGAGCTTTTCTGTGGTTTTCACGTGAACGGTCCTCTTTTAGATTAGAACCAAAAGACAAAACTGAGAGTGCAGGGTTCTGTTTCAGTCTCTTGTGGTTAGAGGTTCGTGTGTGTGTTGTGATCCAGTCATTCGGTTCAGTCCTCAGTGTAAACACAGTATTATGGCTTATCAGTATGCAGACGCTATCCTGTGTTTTGGGGACGGTGTTTTGTGCCCCATGGAAACAGACAAGCGCCTGTTTAAAGATGGAGCCCCGATTATCACTCACCAAAAGAAAGGGGTGTGACTGTGAGCTTGTTGAGCTATTTTGGTACTCCAAAGGGTTGCCATAGCAACCTGGAGTCATAATTTTAAAAAAGGACTGATTCTCAAAGAGCGCCACTGCTTAGGTGGCCAGCAGACGCCCCTGTCTGCAAGTTTGATTAATTGCTTCTTTACTACCAACAGCTTCAGCTTTAGTTTAATTTTTCACTTGCAATTTTGCGACAAATGATTGTACAATTTGTTTGTTCACTGCAGTATTTGATAGATTTTTGCTCTGCAGAACTTTGAGTACATTGTAAATATAAATTATGTACAAAACATTTTTAAATGTAATTTTTAAAAGAATGTTTAATCTGAATCTGATCCACTTGAAAAGAAGCTTCATTACTCTTCACATGATATCATATCTAGTTTTTCATCATCTGACTGGATCAGTGTTGGGATCGAATACCTGGATTTTCACACTATATTTGGCTTTCTATATATGGATTTCATGTATACAGTTTTAGGAAACGTTTCTTCAACCTTAGAGTGCCTTGAAATCAAAATGAGTATTTGAGAGCTTTTAGTACCTGTCCTTCATTGTTCATGACATCAGTATGACAGTAATTTTTTTTATATATAGTTTTGGATATATTATTGTTTTAATATTATAGCTTGTTATTTCTGGGAAAACTTTTGTGATGACTTATACCTGTACTAATCTTGTAATTGTCCAATTAAATACTCTCTAGAATGTATATGTCCAGCCCTCATGGGTGGGTCTTACAATAGCAGCAAACATGGTTTGTCGAAGGGTTTTTGGAGCCATTTTTCTGCACACTACTTCCTTTTGTATCCATCCCTTGCTGGAGAATCGATGGTTGGAATTTATTCAGTTAGTGAAATGTGTGGAAGTTGGTGGTTATGTAACAGGCACTTTTCAGAAGAGTTCAAATGTATTGTACTATTAAAAATTTATTATAACACTACCACTCAGATTTCAGCTGCCTCCCGCTGACAGTAAACTTTGGTTTAAACACGACATCGTCTAGGATGTCTATATCGACAGGCATGGATGAAGGCGAGAAAGTGAGAAATCCTCCACAGACGAAAAAAAGGATCTTGTTAAACTCTTCGCTGTTCTCCATTTTTAGTTAAATGACTCCGCTACTGTCCAGTTTGTTTAAATTAAGTGGAGATGTGGCCTAAAGGAAATTCCTCAACATGATGAATTCAATTATGACTCTCAAGCCATTTCATGAGGACTTTAAGGGATTTCTGAATGGTTTACGGTCATAAAAATTCACCATAGAAGCCTTTTAGGAAGCTAACAACCCTTTTTTATCCATTGACTGTTTAAAGAACTTTCTAAGAGTGAAGGTTCAACACCACGCTGATCCTAATATGTTGTAAATTTCTAAACAATTCTTGTGAATTTGTGATACTGAGACTATTTGGGCATTTACTGCATTGTGGCACTAGCATGAGGTAGATTTTCTGAATGAACAGATTCTGTTCTATTCAGTGTACCAGCTTTTTGTTTTTTCATATTAATGCAGGATCTGTCATGCAGCTCAGTCTTTGGATGAACCCTCTGCCCTCATGCTGCTGATTCCTGGTCTGTTCTGCTGCATCGGGATTAAATTACACTGTGGCCTGATAAATAGACTACAGACGCCTGGACTTCACCGCCTGAACCATTTATACCTGCTGGGTTTTAAGACGAGTCTATGTTTAACACTCGTGCTGTTCAGTGAATAGTAATGATATCTTGATGCCTGAAACACTTATCTTATATTTTAATCTCAGTTGTTATCACTAAAACCCATATTAATGGAACAAGCTCTTCCTGTGGTTAGGGAACCACCTCATGGCAGGGTAAATAATAGATGGATGAAAAGTGACACATTGCAAAAAAAGATAAATAATTTAGCACATGAAAATATAGGCAGCGATACCTAATATTTCTCAATATAAGTTTATAAACAAACACAAAAAATGTACTATGTTTACTAAGAGGCATATTCAATCTTTTCATGCTTGAAATTCTCTTATTTCTATGACAGGTCATTTTGCCAATTTCAAGCATTTACTTCTAGAAAGAACATCCCAAATAAGATAAGTTAGTAAATACGTCTAAAATATGAAAAAATAGTTGAATATGATTTTAAAACAGTCCTTTTAAGGTTTATTACAGAAACTAAAGTAAGCAGAACCTTTCATGGAAAGGTGTGTGTGTGTGTAAAATTATTTGTTGAATACTACAAATGCCCAAGAAATGGCAAAAATTGATGAACACCTTTACATTCATACACATGAATATGAAAATAGGACACACCCACAAATAGCCTTATATTAAAAACTTAGTTAGCTGGCTATCTAAATGGTAGTTAATTTGCTCGCATTTGTCAAAGGTCGACACAAGTTTGATATTAGTATCTGACTCTCTGAGTTTCAATTTGCATCATCATGTTCTCAGCAATAACTGACCAGATCTGTCAGAATGTCTCTTAACAATAAACCTTAGCTAGTAGGTTAAAATGCAAGGTTTGGCAGCCAGATGTCATCCTCTGATCTCAGACATGATTGGTTCAAAGCCATGGAGCATATTTTTTTTTATTTTTGACAAAAAAGATGTAATGGTCCCAAAATCATTTTTGTTTGTTTTATGGTAACAATAAGTAAAATGGTAACACATTTTTTTTTCTCATTTAGACTCAAATACACATCTGTTTTCCATACACCATGCATGCATTCATTTCAGGTGTGTGTGGTATGTTGCAGGTGGCAGGAAGAGCTGTCTAGACGAGAGCAGATGGAAACGATGCTGGAGACACTGCAAGAGGTGAGCTCACCTTCACACGCACACACACAAACACATGCACACCTACACAGTCTATCAAAAGTGCATTAAAAAAATACCCATACCCTACACACGGACGTTTCATTACCATAAATAATAACAAGGGAAAAACAGGCTTAACAAACCTAACAGGTCTCCTTAAACTATTACATAACCTATAATGAGAGAGTACGTTGACCGAACATTCAATGAAACATTACATAAGACTAAAAAGACTAATAAGCCGATTTCATTTGCCAAGCAGGAGCTTTTGGGTACTTTCCTTTTAAATATCCATGCATCGTCACCTCATACTTGAGCCTAATGCTCATGCACAGTGATACCAAATTGGGTGCTGGGGAAGAAAATGAGTTTTGTAGATAGCAGTCCATTAAACAGTATCAGAAGCTACAAATCTGAGAGAAAATTTTTCTGTTAGCAACCTTAGCCTTGTGGTTCCAGTGGATTTAAAAAAAATAAATATAAAAAAACCTCAGTCAAATATCATAACATAAACTCGATCAGCCAAAAACAATCTAAGCACAAACCGTACAGGATTTTTAAAGCCATAGTTATGTGCAATATTGAATTGACAAAACGTCATTACTCAAAGGCCATAGGTAAGCCATGTCAGTATTGTGTGCAGGATTTCTTCAACACCTTAAAGAAATCCTGCACACATTAATATCCAATTTCTGCATCTTTGACCCAACTGGAAATCGATAGACAACTGCGTATCTGTTTGTATTAGATCACGGCTTGGCTCAGCAAAAAAAGCATGAACAGACCATTACCACGAGAGCCTCGCGTTCCGTCTAACCTTTAACATTTTGTTCCTAGTCACATGGGCTCACACATTAACCTTCATCTTCTTCTTTGGGCCTGTTACAGAGTACATTCTCTGTTTATGCAGGGGTCCAGAGCAGGTGTGGGGAAAGCACTTATTTCTAGACTAGTAAAAAGTATGGATTTCAGAAAAGCCTTTGGAGGGAAAAAAAAACATGAGCATTCTGTTGTCAAAGTGGAAAATCAATACACTGTTTTGGTCCTTTTCTCAAAAAAAAAAAAAGAATTATTTATATTATATATAATATTTATATTGTATTAAATATTAGCAATAAATCTGTACATATAAACTTTAAATAACAAAGTTTCAGAGTTATTTTGGGTATGCACCAAAAAAGGAGGTGTCATGTATTACATTGGGTAGCACTGCTACCTCTGAGCTCGGATTACTGTCTGTGTGGATTTCCTTCTGTTTCCCCGGTTTCCTCCCACCTCCTAAAAACATTCCAGTCGACAGGCTATTCTAATTCTGCTCATAGGTGTGAATGAGTATGTGTGTGTGTATCAATCCTTAAGATGCACTGGCATCCCATACAGGGTGTATTCCTGGCTCAGGCTTGGTTCCACAGCAATGACAAAGGGTATATTATCCTTATTGAAGTAGAATGAATAACTGTAAGGGGGGTACAATGGTTTAATGGTTGCATTGCACGTCCAGGGTTGCGGGCTTGAGTCCGGACTCCGGCCTGTGTTTCCTCCAGGTACTCCGCTCTCCTCCCCCAGTCCAAATACATGTACTGTAGCCTGATTGGCATCTCCAAATTGTCTGTAGTGTGTGAATGTGTGTGTGACTGTGCTGTGTAATGGGTTACTGTCCCGACGAGGTTGACCTTAGGACACAACTGAAAACACATTTGCCATAACCTCTGATGTTTTGCATAACTTGGCAACAGAAGCCCACAGTCACTCGGTTGCTGTGAGTATGTCAATATCAGATCAGTATGAAGTATCGGACAGTCTTTGGACCTCTGTGTTATAGCAAATATGAAAAAAAACAACGGTATTGCATGTCTAATGAAAAATATATTTCATTTTTATTGTTCAGTTGCATTTAATACATAGAGTATCAGTATGATCTCTATTCCTATACGTGTGTGTGTGTTCTCAGAGCGCTCAGGAGTCAGAGGCCATTCAGGAAGAGCTGAGGAATAAAGTGGAGAGGTTAAAGGCTGAACTGGTGGTCTTCAAAAGCCTCATGAGTGATGTAAGTGAACTGTCATAGACCTCTATATCCTTTATTAGTGCCTTTGCTCTAGACAGTGTGCCACGGCTTGATAATTGAGCCGTATATTCTATATAGCCGTATAGCCGTAATTCTCTTAATTGAGCCGTATCATATCTAAGCGCAGAATTTGGTTCTCCTTCTTAAGCAGATCTGGAGCATGTAGGCGGAGCTTAAAATAGTGCAGAACCTTGATTGGTCAAATGCAGCAATTGCATAACAGTCCTGATAAGGTCTCTGGCTGGAACCTTCATAAGGAATGTAATGATTGAAAAGAAAAGAAAGTTCTTTGGCAGACAGAGCTCCTTTTTTGGCATGTTTATGAGACAATTTTAAATAGAATGTTTTTCGTTTAAGATTCTGTTACATGCAAGAATGTCTTTCTTGTCGTTGATATTTAGTTTATATTTCCTACCACCTTCAAATAATGTCACGTTTCAACTGAATTCCTATTGAACGTGTTTGCTCATAACTACAGACGTAACATCATGCAATTGAAATCCTTCCTAGCGCACTACATTCACAATAGAGTATGTTTCAGAGACTCGGTCATAGAAAATGGCAAGACTCAAACCTTTTTGTAATTGTATATATTAAAGTGTGGGCACTCTTACCATCAACTAGACAACAAATACTTTAACATCCATGATTTTTCTTTTCCTTATTAAAAAAACCCAAAACAATTTTTCTGTAATCATTTAGTCATCTCATGCAGCAGCAAGACAATAAATCGGGTACATCATACCAGACATCTGTAGTCCCAATACAGTATGATCCCGTCTTGTGATAGGGATAATACAGAGTTGACCTTATTTGTACTTTTCCCTCCAGCTCTGTTAATGTGAGAACCCAGCTACTGCAGTATACCAGCAGTGGCTCGGTAAGGTCTGATGAGCTCTGCCTCACATTGCATAGACATGATCTCAAACCTTATAAACTGCAAGCCTGCTGTAATGCATCATCACTGACCTGATTAGTGAGGAACGTGTAAACAGTTTATTGAGGCGTCATCTGGATTTCCGTCTGGATTTCTCTTGTGTTGTTTAGTCACACTGACTCATCGTGTCAGATAAGAAAATTAGGTAGTGGCTTTAACATGTCTTAATAAAACTGCTTCAATTACCTCTTATTTATAACAGTTTGTTAGTGTTAGAATAATTGTGATGCATGAGTAAATGTGTATATTTTTTCATATTGTTTTAATAATAACATGCTTTAAAATCTAACAAAATCAATGATCAAGTCAGCGATCAAGTCATGTAATGAACAGCAAAGATGTTTGTTTTTCTCCATAATCTTTTTCCCATCTTTACCAAGGGTGCCAATAATTCTGGATTTGACTGTTCATAATGGCTTATATACATGTATAATGGCTTGTTCACATATAAAGCAGCTTATGCTTGTGCAAAGTGGCTTATACACAGATAATTGATTACACACATACATGTCTACACATACACGTGTATAATGGCTTATACACATACATAGTATCTCAAGGTTTCTTCATCATGTTGTCCTTGCTTATTAGGGAATAATTTATACATTTAAAGTTTATATCCAGAATTATTTTAGATATATTTCTGTAAAGCTGCTTTTTGACAATATCCATTGTTAAATGCGCTATACTTACAAAATAAAACCGAATTGAATTTAATAATACTTATAGACTATAAGGTGGCTTATAGATATACATAGTGGATTATACAAATATATATACGTGTGTGTGTGTATGTGTGTGTGTGTATATATATATATATATATATATATATATATATATATATATATATATATATATATATATATATATATATAAATATAAATATAAATAAAATGCGTGTGTATAATAGTGTGTGTGTGTGTACTATACCCACAGGTAGCGTACTATACGCATGCATAATGTTGAAACATACATCATTACATGTACATATAGTAGATACTGACATATACTATATTTAACTTTTTTTTTCTAATAGTGTCCTATTTTTTTCACATGAATTCATTGTGGTGCCAATAATTGTAGCACACCTAAATTTGAATTTTTCACAGCCATCTTTGCTCATATTTACCAAGGGCACCAATATTGGTGGAGGACACACACACACACATATATATATGTATGTATATATATATATATATATATATATATATATACACACATACACATACACACACACACACATATGTGTGTATATATATATGCGTATATATAGTATTTATATGCACATACATATGCATGTATAAACTATACATATAAAGTGGTTTAAAGTGTTTTGGTATTTTTATAATAATTGGAAAATCATGATTGTCAAGGGTTTTCTAATAAGCTATCGGTGATGTTCACTGTGAAGGGTGGCCGGCGTCCTGCTTCTCGTTCTAGAGCTGCAGAAAACATGAGAAGGGTCCCTGATCTGAAAGTAAGGAAGAATTTAAACATAGCAATGTCTGTTCTCCAAGACTAACTCGCCTGGTGTGGCAATAATTACAACTGATCCATGTTGAGGATCTGACCGGGAGAATGTAAACACTACTCACAAAATGGCTGATGTTATTCTAGCTTAGTGCTGTCATGTAGCATGAAATTATTTTTTAAGGGTAGAATTGTAACATCAACTGGTAAATAAAATTAGCTTGTTTTGTTTGAGTCTTAAACATGATAGTTTTTGTCAGGATACATTAAAAGAACAGTATTTAATGTACACAATTTTGAGCTCATCATAAGTGCATTTGTAGTTTTGTATTAGAGCTAATATTGCTAGCATATAAAGTATCCTTCATCATACAGAGTGCTAAGTAATACCATCATCTGCTGGCTGATGAAATATATTTGGAGTTTGAGGGATATTGGGATATATACACTCTGGGTTTTATGTTGAACTCTTGCTTTTAATGAATGGATTCTAACATGGCATGTACAACTAAAATAGTTTCGTCATGTGACACTACATCTTTCCTCTGTTTACCCAAAACAGTATGCTTGAACCAGAGAGATGAACTGTACTAATAATATTTATAAGGAACATTTTAGCACCTTTTAATAAATGATGTGCCATACAAATAGACTTACATTATTTTAACCAATTAATACTCTGTTTATTTGCAGCAAATGTCCGAGCTGGACACTAAAATCCAGGAGAAAGCCATGAAAGTGGACATGGACATCTGCAGGAGAATTGACATCACGGCAAAACTCTGTGATGTAGCACAACAGAGAAATTCTGAAGACATAATATTCAATGTCAGTCCGTCCAGGGCTCCAGTGGTGCGTCTCTCTTTCTTGCTCTCACACACACAACACACACACTGTTATGCACACACAGACATTGTTTGCACAATTTGTCTACAATGCCTCCAGTCCATTGATCTAGCTTTAGCACTGGAAAAAAAAGGAAAATAGCTGATTTTGTTATATCTGTGCTTAAAAATGCAATACGGGCATTAAAGAAAGATATTTAATGCGATGGCACATTCAAAGTATGTTTGAAATAAATTTTAAAGGCCCATAAATGTGTCATTTTGAATTTAGCTAGCCAGATAGCAAATTCCTGGTGAACTAGCTCACATGTGCTACAGTTAAACACAAGGGTTTCTGAGTCTTGATTCTCTGTGATATTATTTAACATTTGCCAAGCCTGTCAAAGTATACCATAAATACGAAGATCCTGTTAAACATTACTGTTAGCTAAGATAGATAGATAGATAGACAGATAGACAGATGGACAGATTAGCATACAGTTTCGGTGTCTGAAAGTTTCTAGTTACCATGTCATCCTCCAACAATCTGTATATGAGAGATATATGCAGAGTTGTTAAACCTTTTCCTGAGAAATCAACTCGTATGTAACATTAGCCGAGTGCTTACAGGAAAAAATGGGACCAAAACACCACCGATCTGTATACTAAATCATCAATCCAAAAGGAGATAATCATTTAAAAATCACAAAGTCACAAACATTCTCTATCATTCCCCACAAAGACAAAACTGAAAGCAATTTTTAGACACATTGCTTACATGTGCATATACACACACACACACACACACACACGAAATGGTCTCACAAAGGCAATACAAACAGAACACAAACTCTATGTTTGACATTGATGCATATTGACACAAAAGTAACCAGACCACACACAGAGAATGCAACTCTTAAGCACACACACTCGTGCACAAACCCAGACCACACACTGGGACGAAGCACAGACCAACAGATCTGCTGAAGCAGGACCTTTGCACATGCTGGTGTCACATTCCAGGTGCTGAGCTGACCAAAGCCTAACACTGTAGCAAAGCAGAGTTTACAGAAACTGTTGAGATTTCACCAGATTTGTATGTCTCCTGAACGATCCTTCATAGATTTGCTAATGTGTGAGAATATCAATACAGTGCAAGAACTGGAAACCTGACCTTGTGTTTTATGTCTCTATATAGAATATAGAGAGGTCAGCGTGAGGTCCTTGTAAAGCTGCCAGTACCCCTCTTCATCTCCCCTTATCACCCATCTTCACTGGGTTTATGTCATTATGTTCAGGATGTCTTTTATTGATAAACCTCAAAAAATTAAAACCATGCACTACAATTATTTGAGCATTCAGTTAAAATAATTAGCAGTAAAAGATGTCTGGTGTGAATAAATATCTTACATATTATGCAAAATTTTAAGCTATAGTGTGGGAGGCTTGATTAACATTTATGCTGAGTGGGCTGTATCTTTTGTACAGGAATATTCTGGACTCAAAAATGCACATGATTTTGAACTTGGATGGATGGATGGAAGGGTTTTTACGTTATACAGATTGGAATTTTGGTTAAAAAAAAATCTGGTATAGAAATGATTAGAGAGCAGCGTGGTACCTGTAAACATTAAGCCGCTGAAATTGTATGCTAATCGAACTAGCTTCCCAACATAGCTACTGTTAATGATAAACAAAATTGTGATTGTTATATTTAACAGCCTTTGAATATGTCAATATTTTGAGAAAATTAGGATCAATGAGATACTAAAATCCCATTTGTATTAACATGTTACAAAGTAAGACTTAATTGCTCATCTAGCTACTGTATTCGGAGTGGCAGGAGGACATGTCGGCATTTCCAAATACCGGGCTGCGGGGTTCAAGTTTTGCCATGGAGCTTGCATGTTCTCCACGTGCCTCGGGGTTTCCATCCCATGTCCAAGGACATGCATTGTAGACTGATTGGCATTTCCAAATTGTCCGTAGTGTGTGAATGTGTACGATTGTGCTCTGTGATGGGTCGTCCATGGTGCTCTGAGCTCCCTGGGATAGGCTCCCCGCGACTCTGTGTAGCGGTATGGAAATTGATGGATTAGGCTAGTCTGTCTGTACACAAAACCTCTTATGCCAGTTGTTTGTCATAGTTTTAATCTCAGGTCAGCACTATATCCACAATATAATTTTTTTATTTTATTGAATCAAACTAACAATTTCATTCTTTTTTTCTTCTTCATAAATTCTATCTGGTTTTAGACATAAAGTGAAGGTTAATCAGATCCGGTGCATTAGATTAGGGTTTTAAACAACTCTGAAGGAATGTATGGTTCCGCTGCCTTTTTGTGACCTAGTGCCGTAGGTTTTGAGTGATTTGTATTGCAAATTGTACACATGAGCATTCTGTTTTTATACCTGAAGATGGTCTTTTCTGCATGTTTGTGGTCTAAGGGGCCCGTGGCCTGTAGGAGAAAAGAGAAGAAGACTTTGTCAGATGAGGAAACCTCAGAGATGGATGCAGATCCAAGCACGTCAGAAGAGGAAGCGGCAGGACCACTCAACATCACGGACGAGATGAAGCGCATGCTCAATCAGCTGTGAGTTGCAGTTCAGAAACAAATAGTGTAAAGGTATGTTCACACATACAGTGACTCACAGCGAGAAAATGACCGGATACCATTCGTTTTCAATGACAGCTGGCGACCTCTGGTGACATGAGCGCCAGCTACCATTGGCGTCTAGATGTTGGCGTGGTCAGCGATGTGATAACATTGAGAAAAGTTTAACTTTATACAAAATTGGAGTGACTTGGTGCTACCAATGGGAACAAAGACAGTAGAGCGCGTGTGATCCTTGATCCGCCATGCTGCCTGCGAGTACGAATAGTTTTGTGGACCTAAACAGTCTGGTGCTTGCACTTTTGCCACAGATAGATGGCCGCAATGGCAAAGAGTACTGCTTCTCCTTCATCTCATAGGAAATGATGTGTGTATATACTGGTGAATTTTATATACAAACACTCTCCATCCAGAATGTTTAATTTCAGCGTCAAGAAAACTGCTTTGTTGTGGAATGCTAAAAACTTAGTGCATAATACAGCGACTGGGGACTTGCAGCGATAAAATTGCTGTATGTGTGAACTTACCTTAAATTCTGGGACAGAATTGTTTGTTATAAAAACAGCTTATGAATTGTTGTTAGAATATCCTCTGTCGCCACCAAGTGGTGAAATGGAAAACTAAAAATATCCAATAAAATCCTCCATATCTTTGGATTTATTAATTCTGCAAGTCTAGATCTTATCTACTCTCTTTCCTAAATTATTTCATATCTTTTATTTGCTATGGCAGCTATCTTTTCTTTACTCTCTGCTCTTTTTTCTGTTTCCTCCTTTCCTTCTCTCTTCCCTATTTTTTCCTCGTGCTGCAGACATTGCTCAGATAACTCATTTGTTGCCAGGCGGGAGACTTTTGACATCGACGATGATTGTGACAGTTTGACGTGGGAAGAAAACGAGGAAACGTTGTTGTTGTGGGAGGACTTCACCAACTACAATGTGCCGTTCATCAGCACTACAACCAACGGTGCAGACTGTGGAGGAGGCAGCCAGGAAGCTGTGAGTTTGTGCTGACCTCTCATTGCCAGTCTGACCAGCATTTCCAACCTAATCTCTATCTATGCATCTGTAGCACTTAATACTTTTGACACAGTTCCTCGTACTGAAAAAAGAATGGAAAATATGTTTCCTTCAAACTCAGTCTATGTCAGTAAACGTAACTGTAGAACTCCCAGTTTACATAGCAGGTGGATGGTGATGTTGAATTAATGATGGCAAGAAAGATGAAAATCGGCACGTAAATTCATCTTAGTTACTTGTATGCATCCTGATTTTCCAGTGAGATTAATTATTAAATTCAACATTGAATCAACTTTTAGGACTATTAGTAGTTAATAGGCAAGTGTACAGCATCCCTCAGTGTGTGTCTGTTATCATGTTTGGCAGGATTGCAGTCTGGGAAGTCTCATTGATGAGACCGAGACGACGTTCAAGACCAGGGAAGAGGAATACCAGGCAACAATCGGCCAGATCGAGGTTAATATTGTGTCTGTATTTCTGTTTGTCATTATTTGTAGTATTTCTCGAGGTTTGTTTGTCTATTGCTTTCCGTGGGATATAAATAACTTTTTTATCTGGTGTAATTTACTGTAGTAACCTCTGCCAGATATTAATGTATGTAACTCCTGCTGTCACACTCTCTCACTTGCTCTACACTCCAAATTTTTTTCAGATGGAGTTGGCTACAGCTAAGAGTGACATGAATCGGCACCTCCACGAGTACATGGAAATGTGCAGTATGAAGAGAGGGTTGGACGTACAGATGGAGACGTGCAGGAGAATGATCAAGGGCGGGAGGTAATGGCTACTGTGTTTTATTCAGTATTCATAGCAAATCCCTTTCTTAAATCCCTTGTGAATTCCTGCCCCTGGTCATATAGTGCTCAATTAATCAATATTAATCACATTTTTACACAGTTTACAAATGATTGTGCTCTTCTTAAAATGTAATGACTTCTGCCCACCTCTAAATCTTTTTTTGTATGGAAGTAAAAAAAATGTCGAATTGCACTAATCTGGGGGAAAACATGCATTGCATTAACAGTTCTTGCATTTTGTGCATTATATTTTCAGGGCTTGCATTTTTGGGGGCTGCAATTCACATGGTTATATATTTAAGCTGTGAATATTTCAACTGGAAACATTTCACACACAATTTCATTATTAAAAATTCGATAATCAATATTCACCTTCCAAAGTTAATTTCCAAAATATTCAGTTTGTTTAAAAATACCACTAATATTCGACGGGCAAATTTCAGTCCATTTAATTTTTCTTTACGAATTCACTTCCACAAATTCAGTGATTCACATTTGGTTGGATTGCACATATTGGATTGCTGGATTTCAACATTGCACACAGTAAATTTGCAGGAAAAGCAGAGGAGTACCAATGCATAATCTCCACCTGCTGCTAATCCACCTCACCAGCAGGTGGTGCAAGTAGGCTTTGATGAAGACCAAAGCTACAGGTAGAGCCTGTTATCCATATTTTTGGCCTTGAACTTGCTTGATGTGGAAAAAAAGGGGGGCTGTATACAAGGAAAATCCCCCAAACCCACAATAAAATATGGCAGCTGATAATGAATGATAGTGGTCTGGAGGGACTCATGAACACGGATGTAATCATGAATTCTTCTGAATACTGGGATTTTAACAAAAAAATTATTTGCCTCTGCAAGGAGGTTATGACTTGGCCGTAGATAGAACTTTTAATGCAGTGTTTTTGCAATGGCCATCTGTGTCTGGATTTAAACCTTGCTGAAAACCAGTGTTCTGTTTTGAATAGATGCACAAACCTACAAATAAAGAAGATTAACATGTACAGTGATCCTGGATCCGCTTCCATACAGAATACGTGTCTCTTACCTTGTTAGACATTACAGGAAAAGGCTCATTCTTATTCTCTTCATCAAATATTAATTGTAGGGATATTGATATGTTTTCTTTAAAGAAAAAATAAAGAAAGAAAATGCTTATATAGTATGTATTACTCCTTTTATATAACATAGAATCTTTCTATTATGCATATGTGACCAAAATCGCTTCCTTTTTAAGCTAGCCTCGCAAGCTACTAGCATTCACCACAGAGTCTGATACAGTATATCAATAAAACACACACGATAATCTTATTTACTCACCTGCTTCAAAAAAAAACGTTTAAATATGGTGTTTTGCTTTTTAAAGAACCAATCAGATTGCAACTTTCAACATTCTGAAGCTTCCGAAGCTTGTGGCTAGAAAAGCGTTCAAAAGATATGACACTGGCCTGTTATCTAGCTTATTTCAGTGCCACTTACCAGTATTTCAACTTTGAGGCTTTGTGTGTAATATTTTGCTTACATAAAAGAAAAATAGCAAACTTATTGTTATTTATGTATTTAAACACCGTTCTAGTCCCCCTTCTTCACAGCATACCATTATAATTTACAACTTTGATTACCATTACCATTTTTTTTACCATTTTATTTTTCTGTTTCTACCACAGAAACTCTCCGTCCTTCAGCTCAGTGGCAAGTAGTGACTCAGGGAACACAGATGAGATCCAGGATGAGTCAGACAAGGATGGAGACACAGAGGG
The DNA here is from genome assembly GCA_012411365.1 of Ameiurus melas. NCBI lineage: Eukaryota > Metazoa > Chordata > Actinopteri > Siluriformes > Ictaluridae > Ameiurus > Ameiurus melas. Next base: position 21,304,922 of record CM022752.1, read on the forward strand.
GGCAATCAGCTGATCTTTAACACCCTCCCCTCACCGAGCTCCTATCAGCTCCAAGGCCACTCAGCATTCGGCTAATGGTATCGAGCAGGACCAGTCCAAAGGAACTCTGATGGACAGGTCAAATTTTCCTGTAGGTGCTTTAAAGTCTCCTTTCTAGTGGGGAAGGTGAAGAGGGACGTTCTCTTGCCTCTTGAGCACTGTGCCTCTGCAACGATATCCAAGGGGGTTCTGTCAGCCTGACCAATCACAAGCTTCATTTACAATCTGTTTTCCAGAGTAGCCAAGCCAAATTGTACCTTTTTAAACCACAATTCAATACTCAAATCAATATCAAGACCAGAAATTTAGTCATAAAGAGCCATTTCGCATGTATGAACCTTGGATGGGTTGGATATCCATTAAGATGCCAGAATGATTATATTTTCTGTCTTTTCTACAATGCTGTATTATTCAGAAGATAGAACAAAAGCTTTGATGGCCTTTCTGCTGCCTCTAAACACTAATTAACAAATACCAAGTGGCGTCTGTGTGGACGGAATGCAGCACAGCTCAAGCTATCTCTAAGGTCTATGCAAATGGTTAGCCTTATTTCATGTTTTCATCTTATCCGATGTTATGTGTATCCTGATTGCCATCTTTGCTGGGAAGACAGTTCTCGCCATCGTAACGAGTGCTTCTAGAGGAAATCATGAGGCCTGTAATGTTTACAAGCTCTTAGAGGGAGCTGTGGTGCGGTATAGGTGCCTACTCAAGAGTACTCCACTTAAAAAAATTAAAAATAAATACAGTTTCTGTGTTCAAATATCATAATTCTGGATTGAAAAGAGCTATGTGCCTGATCTTATGACTGGACTTTTTGATTTTGATGGCCTTAATGTATTCACTTGCTTTTTCTTGTTTTGTTTTGGGGTTTTTTAAACAAATTGCAGCCTACATATTTGCTCAGATAGCTTTCTTGTTTTGTAAGTCTTAATGTTTTTTGCTGTTTCTTCCAAAGACGAAGCTGCCTTATTTTGTTAAGCGGCTTGAATGATTTTAAGAGATTTCAGGTAGCAGTTCTTATTGTAAAATGGACATTTTTGTTGAGCGTAAGTTGCGGTCAGAACTGCTAATATATTAATTTAGTGATGATGACCAACCAGATATGCCAGCATAATTTCAACCATAATACCATAATGTTTGGCCAGCAGAGGAACAAAACTTTATCTCTGTAACTGGGCTCAAGAATGCTATTCGTATTTCCATACTACGAATATTGTTATTTTTGCCTCTTTTTTCCCCCCATGTGACTTTTTGACATTTATGTTGTATACAAAAGTTTTCAAACACATTTTTGCATATTCATTTAAATGTAATTTACGTTTTCTCTAGGATTTCTTGTGTTCATATTTAAACTGTCTATTGGTGTAAAAAGGAGGTACTGACATTAATAACAAATGATTGGTTGAAAAACGATGCACAAAACGGCAAAATGCAGTTGCGATCATTTGAGCCTCCATAATACACAGAGATGAATCCATCTTATTCAGTTTTTATTATACTGTATTCTACTTCTTACAAGTCATGTTATAGAATTTCCTATGAAATAAATCAAAGACCTGCTTGAGGGTTTTATACGAATTTCCCTTTTTTTTTTTTTTTTTTTTATAAAACAATATTCAGGGTCATTTGGATGCTTTTTTTCTGCTAAATAAGTCATGCACTGATCAAAATTTTGCCTTTTACCGTCAAACGATGCTTATTTTTATATTGTTTAACGCAATATCAGGAAGACCATACTGTATTTCTTTGTGCCAGGCCCAACAATAGAGATCTCAGTAGAGACTTCCTTTTTGTAATCAGTGAAATGTAAATATAACGGGTTTACATGAATGTAAAAGAGATCTAGGAAAAAAAGATTGTACAGTTTAAAGGTGCAGTTTGTAAGGTTATAGACCTATTAAAAAAAATCATATAACAAGTAGACAATTTCAAACATACCTTTCTTGACATTTGCCACACTGACATGCAACAGATCTGGCTAGTTTCTTCATGTAATGCTTCTGTTGGCATTTTGTCCAGCTTTGAAATTAGAAATGGAGCTTCTTGGCTATGTCTCTTTTCCTTAAAAGGCAACTCACAGGGATACATAGCTTCAATAGTGGATTTGTTGGGTTGAGGGGAAGGGAAAATCTTGTCAGTTTTCACTCCAGTTCCTGTTCACCAGTGCACCAGAAAGTGCAATAAATTACAAACTGCTCCTTTAAGTGCATGTTACAATGGTAACTGAGTATTAGGTTAAGGTTTAAGATATTGTGCTCGTGACCACAAGGCTGTGAGTTCACATCCCAGGGTTGCCACTGATGGGTTCTTGAGTAAGACCCTTAACAACCTGGCTGTTTCACTTTGTAAGTCGCTTGTAAGTTAGATATGAATGTGCTGATACAAATGAATTTCTGTCATGTAGACACTGGAGCTTTATTTAAGTAGCAGTAAAGAGATGGCCTGAAGCTCCTAGTGGTGGTTGGTTTTTGTGTTTATTTTTTTTATAGGAAACATCTTTGCATCGTTTTGTGTGCCACATTCACTATTACTCTTATCATTTGAACTCCTGATACCTCAATCACTGGATATACATTACATCCATGTAGACACATCATCTATAAAGAGTTTCGGTGTGCAATATTATGCATTCCATTATTGTTTTTAACACACCTTCATTGGCTTCCCCTCACCACTTGCCTATTAGTTATTAAGCAAAACTTGCATAGAAGCTGATTGTTGAGTGGAACTATACATACTTGATATTCTTGAAAAATATCTAACTTGATTTGAATAAATCAAACTGGATTTTATGTAGCCATCTACTACATTCATGTGCGATAGCTGATGTTATTTAATTCACTTAATACTGCTAGCTTATTAGTATACTGACTAGGTAGAACCCTAGTTAGCTAGTAAAAATGGGATAGACCAGGAAAACTTAGCATTTGCTTCATCAGAGACAGCATTTTTTTAATTACAGGTGAGCCAAAACTTCCCTAAGAGCAATAAAAGCATGGGGGGCACAAAAGCAATACTTTAACAAGAGTTATACTAAGCCCATCTATCCCAACACAAAGGAGTCTCCTTTCTGTTCATTGACCATAAATTAAAGTTGAACGCAATATAAGTCCTTATGAGCTCTTAGTGGAATTTTTTTTTGAATCCGCTTTTTATTGAATTATTTGTTTGTGACAGAATGTCAATATGCTACTACAAGAAAAACTGAATGGAAAAAAACACTTTAAAATGAACAATACCATTCAGTAGACTAGAACTGTAGAAATAATGGGTCTACATGCATGTTAATGAGACATTGGTATAGACTGTCCTGTTTAAAAGTGCAGTTTTTTCAATGTAACTGTGCAATAGACCTATAGACCTATATATACTGTATCATATTTTACCTACCTTGGGAAAACTGATTTGCAACAGATCTGACAACAGATCTGCCCTGAAATCTAAAATGGCAACTTCGGAGATGAGCACTCATGTTCCGGTATTTTGACACTGGACGTCAAATACTAAAAATAAAATCATTAAAAAAAACAAATACAGCCCCTTCTTTCAATTGTCCTCCAATTGTACACATTGCATCAACGGGAACCACTGAATAATAGTGCAAGAAGGGAAGTTTCTGGATGTTGCTGGTACTTATCATTTAGTTTTTATCCTGTTTTCAGAACCTTGGAGCACCACATAGGCCAAACATTGTTCTCAGAGCAGATATTGTATTGAAAACTATAGGACAATATGTTTAATATTACCAAATGTCCGCACTTACAAATCACTGACCAGCTCTTTAAACTGTGATTTGCTGTAGGTGTAACAGTTAACAATTGATAAACCTGATCCCTAGTACACTTTCATCCCCTTGTCAGAAAATGGCCACTCGTGTAGTCTGAAGGGGAAGTCAACAGGTGAGCATTAAAAACCATATTGGAGTGCAGGAACAGTCTTCCAGTTTTAGGTTCCTCTTTGACAAAAAGAAATCTGCTCCTTGTAGTATTGCTTTCCTGAATACCAGGTGATGAATGTATTAATCAGTAATGCAATGTGTCATTGTTTTTATTGTAAAGCTTCATGATATGAACAAAATTCTGTGTTGCCTCAAATTAAATGTTTCATGATTATTTAATTCTTTAAGATGATTACAGGACAAAATAAATTAACGATGGACTATTCAGTTGCTCATGTAAGTCTTCTGTGATATTGCAGTGTAATATTGTGAAAATGCAAATAATATATTGTCCATCATTACCTCATTGAATTGCGTAACATGTATTTGGTCTTTCTTTATCAAATGGTGACTGTTTGAGACAAATATTAAGAAGTCAACATTATCTCAATGGTTAAACTTCAGAAATTGAATACAGTCCTATCTGAGACTAATTTGGAAAATTGTATTAAATAATAAATAATTTTTTTTTAACTAGAAATACTATTGAATGATTATCCGTATTACAGACTTTTCCAGTATCTCACAGCCATGATTTTCATCAGTAGTATGTGTTTCAGTGTGTCTCAATGTCCACACATCGATATTTCCTTTTCTGCATCTTTATTTGTAATGTCCACAATATATTTGAAAATTTTCTTGCCAGTTCTTGTTATTTGTTAATGTTTTAAATATGTAAACCTTTGCAATCTGGTGTGAGGGATGTAAAGATGTCTCCAAATAATGAATGTGGTTGGTGCTGGGGTTTTAAACACACACACAAAAAAATTATAAAATAAAATAAAAGATTTATTTCTGACTTGTGTCGGCTTGTTGATTATTTATAAGCATGCTTTAGAATGGCTTTTAACAACGTGACATGCACCTTGTTCATGTACTCCGTAAACAGATTCTATAACTCTTGTTGTGGATAAAATCAACCTTTCTAGCCTAAGTCAAAAAACTTCCAAGTCAGAGAGTTTAGTAGATGTCAAAAGTAATAAACTTTATTGAAAACCAACAAAGTGTGACTGTCTGCAGAGAGTCCAATTTGTACATACATGAACATGTCTTTATATACTTCCCAAAAACAGTAAACATTATTCCTAGGTGTGGCATTCACCGTTTCTTTTTAGAACTGACCAATCTCCCATGCCTTATTTAATTATTCATATCTATATGATACCCCACCATTGTGGCGCATGCGCAGCCAGTTGTATGTTCTTCAAAGTTCTTACCAGAACTGGGTTCACCATCATGTCACATAATTCATCCCATAGCCTCATATTGGTACCCTTCCCTTGAGCTCTTATCTCTTTTTATGTTACTGATTTGCAAGCACAGGGGGGGGGGGCATTTCAGAATCTAATTTACTGCCACAAAGTGAAGTTGCGTTTAGACAAACACAAGCTCTTAATTTACTTCTACAGAGTGAATCTGCTTTAGACATCCCCATAGCACCTAATTTACACACTTAGTAGTGAAGCTGAGTTTAGACAAATAAAGGCTCTTACTTTACACACCTAGGAGAACACACATGTTGGAAGTGTCCTATAGCTTTAGATTTGCCACAGAAAGCAATTAGGCCTACTGTTCAGTAAGGCACAGAATTCTTCTACTCAACCCACACTCAAAATATAACTTGACCAACCATTGTTCAATGAGTTTAGATTATGCTTCCAACTATGGATTATACATACAGATTATGCTTTTTGACCCATACAGTTATTTGAATATGCTTTAAGTAATACTTCTAAATGCAGGTTACATATTGAATATACTTCATTAACATATCCAGAAGTGACTTATACATATTGATAACACGTCATAGCTATTTTCTTAGACATATTTTTGATATATTTTCTATACTCTAAAGTTCCTTATCTTTAAATATCTATATTCTAAATATAATAATATCGTCATGTATAATTCTGACAAGATTAACACCGCGATAGTAGTGACCAAAACCGGTCGAAAGCGGTGACTGTTTTATAAATAAAATGCTCCTGTCAGAAATGGCTGCTATGTGATTGGCTAAGAAAAGACGTCTCGTAAGCTGATTGGCTGATTAGAGACTCGCCCTCCAGCGCGTTCCATTTAGCACAGACAGGGATGGGGTGACAAAATATATATATATTATTTTATTTTTTAGTATTGAGGCTAAATATTTATTTAACATGTAAATGATAAAATATATGCATTATATTCATTATAAAAGTTACATATATTCAAATAATATAGAAAATATATTTTTCTATATTTTTTAAGCGTCCCCCCTTAAAACAATAATAGTACGGTTCTATTTGAATGTCGCTAGTCTTGGCTTTAGCTCTCAGGCTACACCGTAACTAGTATGTCATAAATATTTTCTGGAGTTTGTTTACTGTTGCTCATTTAGGCCTATCGGTGTCTCCTCCTTTTCTTTTCTTTGACGTACATTTGCTGAGTTGATTCTTTGTTTCTTTTTGAGACATGCTGCGCGTGAGGTCGGCGCTCTGTGGGTCCTGGAGGGGGTATGTCACTTCACTAGGATACCTTTCATTCCAACCCGTGTAAACAGTCTACATTTTAAAGTGCAGATATTTAAAAATATTGCACATTTATTAGATTATCTATAGTAGCGTTTTGCAAAGCGGTTCTAGATCGTCCGCGAGTGCAGTTATTAGCCTGTCACGCGCCTCTGCCATATTGCATAATAGAAATGCAAAACCCTCCGGTTGTTTGTTTTGTTTGTATGCTTGCTTTTTGTTTTTGCAACAGGAAATTCGATCATTTGTTGTGCTGAACTTTTACGTGACTATTGGCTTTATAATCCTGCGTCACTACAGGAGATCACTGAGGTCACGGTCATGTGAAAGACGAGAAACAAAGTTGCCCCCTTCAGTCTGTTCAGGACGCACGTGCACAACACCGAAACTTAAACAGGAAGAGCTTTCAACCCCAAAGTGGGGTACTGTAGGTGGAAATTCCATCCCAAGAGACTTTATGGTTCTTTTAGGCTAAGTTTGTAATAAAAACACACACACACACACACACACACACTTAACATTTTGTTACTTAAAAGCGCAATAATATGTCAATTTGTTTAGAATGGTTATCCAGGGGGTGTGGCCACATCTGGATTGTCTCGATAACTGGTTTCCAGTTGTTAGAAATTAGACAAATTGACATATCTTTCTAAAATGCATGCGGTTAATCGTAGTTACCTAGCCGATTTGTAATGAGTGAACATTTGTTAAGTTAATAGTATTTGATTAATAGTATTTGGTCCTTTGCTCCTTGAACCTGTGGAAAGAGCACACTGGTTGCAGGTAAAGTTTAGTGCAAGTGACCAGAAATTTTTTCGGTCATATGCCAGGATTGCCCGTGTGGCAATTTCTGACCCTTGAACAAGACCTTTAAGACTTGACTGCTTATATATATATATATATATATAAGTATGTGTGTGTGTGTGTGTGTGTGCGCGCACTTGAATTGACAAAACCTGAATACATTTTGGGCTTAAACGACTGCCGAATGCATAAAATCTTAATGAAAGAATGGTGATCAGAAAAGTAACAGCAAGCTCTTGGGTTATTGTGGAAAAACGTAAAGGAAATGAGAACTGTTCTTCACAGTCGGTTAAAGACTAAAACTAGCGTATGCTTCCTCCGTGACATGTGAAGCCAGCTCCAATATCTATTTGAACTGCTTCTCATGTCACAGTGCCCCATCACACTCCCAGTGGAGAACACTATCTCCTCTCATGCATATACATGATGTACATATACAGATGCCCACAGATGTTTAGTGTCGCTGTGATTGACGAGAGAGATTATAACACCGATCATCCTGACCATAGAGTTTTGCTGTCTAGATTAACAATCTTTGGACATTTTTGTTGTACCACTGTACAAGCCTTAGTTTCTCTTCTCTAACTTAAAAATCATGGCAAGTTTTGGAAAAAAAAAGTGTAACAGACTTGACATGACAGAAAATCAACAGTATGCTCTGCAGGTTCAAGACCATCCCTTGTGCAGCTGTGGAGGTTAAGAATGAACCCATCTTGGCATTCGAAAAGGGAAGCAAAGAGCGAGTAGAGCTAGAGAAGGTGAATATTGCATACACACATGCCCTAATGAAGCAGCAAAATCTAGACACTATGCATTTGAAAGCAAAGATTTGCACTATTTTGCCAGGCACTACAAGTCCTGAAAGGAAAGACGGAGGAGATTCCGTGTGTGATCGGAGACAAACAGATATGGACCAAAGATATCAGATACCAGCTATCTGTGAGTACATAAGAATTTATATCAAACACAAACTAACAATTTCTCCACAAACCTCTAGTATTAATGCCTACACTGTTCATTAAAGTACAGTTGGACGCAAGGTCATTTAATATTGGGAATTTTGCTGTGCATAATAAAGTCAATACTAAAACAGTGGAACAGCCAAAGAACATAAATTGTGTGCAGTTTGTGTTACAACAGCCATGTTATCACAGTACTGATAATAAATTTTCATACCTCCTCTTATTTACAGCCCTTTAATCATGCACACAAAGTGGCCAAGTTCTGTTACGCTGATAAGGTAAGATAATGAATTTACACCCCAGACTGAATGGATATTCTATAACCCACTCAACATATATTAAGTGTGGCAATTTGAGAATCCACAAAGATAATGCTTTGGCCTAAATTATATTTACTCTACAACTGTTGGGCAGTGTGTCTGTGAGTATATACAGTGTGGAAAATAAGTATTGATCACGTCAAGGTTTTTTAGTTTTTGGAAGTATATTTCCAGTGATAATATAAAATGTTCAGCAGACATCATTATTAACTCAAGAAATATGGAAATATAAAGAATTCACAACATTAAAGTCCATAAATGAAGTTATGTGTAATAAAGTGGAATGACATGGGGGGTGTTGGAGTATAGAACATGCTAACTGAAATTTTGGAGAAGTCTTGTTTGTGATGACGGCTTCAAGACATTTCCTGTATGAAGAAGTTAATCTACCACAGTATTAAAAAAAAAGTGCAAGGGTGTATTTGAATGGATGGATTTAAAAGCAGAGAATGTATGGATATCTGTTTATCCTAAGGACAGGCCGGGATTTTTTTTCTTCTTCTATTGTGTCGCATTGAGTAGCAATTAATTGAATGGAATTAAAAGGATGGATTTGAAAAGATGCATTGTGTTGGAAGGTTGAATGTTGATCTCCATTGATCCATCTGTTCATCTAAATAAATATCTATCTGTCCATTCATCTAAAAGATCCATTCATGTATCTATCTAAATGAATGCCTGGTCATCTAAACAAATGTCTTTCCATCCATTTATCTAAATGAAAATCTGTCCATCAAAAATTCAGGACTGGATTTGGATATTTGAATGCATGTGTGATTTGGACAGATGGACAGATTGGGATGGATGGATTCTGCAGTTTGACTCCAGCAATGATGGCTGATATAAAAATAAATAAAAAGATTATTTACGGGGTGTAGTGGCTGTGTTAATAAATTTGCAATCTTGAGCAGTTGCATGCAGTCGCACGCAAAAGTATATTTTTGGTCTGTTTACGATTTACTTCAACTTTCAACACAGGAGCTACTAAACAAAGCCATCCTGGCTTCTGTGGCAGCGAGGAGAGAATGGGACCTCAAGCCTGTAGCAGACAGAGCCCAAATCTTCTTCAAGGCTGCTGATGTAATCAGTGGACCGAAGAGAGCAGAGGTTCTGGCCAAGACCATGATTGGCCAGGTAGTGCTTCATCCCTCAGAAGCAGAACAATAAGCAGAATCGAGTCAGTCACATTGGCACCTGACTTCCATTGAAGAAATGTGATGTTATTCTCTGCTGTTTTAGGGTAAGACCGTCATGCAAGCTGAGATCGACGCTGCAGCCGAGCTCATTGACTTCTTCCGGTTCAATGCCAAGCACGCAGTAGAGCTGGTGCAGCAGCAGCCTCTGGACAGTGATGGCAGCACCAACACCATGCTGTACCGTGGGCTTGAGGTGGGCTTCTCTTTCAGAAGCACCTAAATAAACCAAAAAAAAGTACAGTATGTATAAGCATCTTAAACTGGTGTGTTATAGAATGTGGCTTGACATAAAAATCGTTTGTGTTTGTATTTACCACAGAAAGGGGAGTTTTTTCGTTTGTTTTTGTTTTGTTTTTTCATTTTATTTAACCTCCATGATCTGAAGAGTATATTAAAAATACAAGTGACAGAAATATGTACTTGAGATGCAGATGAGACAAAAGCAAAGTGTCTCATTTATTCAGAGGTTGTGGGGCTAGTCAAAAATGTTAACATAGCATGCCAGCGTGAAACAAAACAACCACTTCACATTGTCTTCATGAACTAATCATTAATTGTCATGGTAACTGTAGTCACTATTCAGCCATGTCAGTTGCAAGGGAATTAATGTAGATATTATAGTTGTATACAGTCATGGACGAAATTATTGGCACCCCTGGAACTTTTCCAAAAAATGCACCATTTCTCCCAGAAAAGTGTTGCAATGACAAATGTTTTAGTATAAACATGTCTATGCCTTTTTTCTTCTGCTGTTTTGTGCTGTTCCAATGCACTTAAAGGTAATAAACATGTGTATACCAAAACATTTGTCATTGCAACACTTTTCTGGGAGAAATGGTGCATTTTCTGGAAAAGTTCCAGGGGTGACAATAATTTCGTCCATGATTGTACATCTGCAATAAAGATTGGTATGCTTAGAGGCAGAAAGCCAGTATTAAAGTCTTTGAGTTCATGTGCATGTTGGGCAATGTTGACACGGTACTGTCTGTTTGATCCTTTGTGTTTTATTCATTTTGTAGGGCTTTGTAGCTGCTGTGGCTCCTTTCAATTTCACTGCCATTGGTGGAAACTTGGCTGGTACGCCAGCAATAATGGTGAAATTACCTTACGTCTTAAATCCGCAAGTCAAAGCTCGATTATTTTATTGTTTACTTAATTGTTGCTTAATTATTTAGAAATTGTGTGTATATTGATCAGGGTAACGTGGTGCTCTGGAAACCCAGTGACACAGCTTTGTCTGCCAGCTATGCAGTCTATAAGATTCTGCGCGAGTCCGGCTTGCCACCCAACATCATCCAGTTCGTTCCAGCTGATGGGCCAGTTTTCGGCGACACGGTCACTTCTTCTGAGCATTTGGCTGGAATCAACTTTACCGGCAGTGTCCCGTATGACCCTCATTTTTCTTTTTTTCCCCCTGACATAGTAGTTTAACCAGTCACTCAGGATTCACCAACAGTTAACATCCATGTAAAGACATTTTTTAAGGGTGTGAAGATGGTATGATGGGGTGGAGAAATATTTAAAGTTTACAGGAATGGAAAATGTCATTTCTCTCTTTATATATATATATTATATATATATATATATATATATAAACATATATAAATAAAAATAAACAAACTATGGCTTTGTGTTTTTTTTTTATCCAGAACATTTAAGCGCTTGTGGAAACAAGTGGCACAGAATCTGGACATTTACAGAAACTTCCCTCGTGTTGCCGGAGGTCAGTACCTTTTACTACAGTATATACAGACAGATTTATCCAAATGATTTTTAAAAATATGTTTGATTTCACCTAAAAGTTGTCTAAACGTTTCGAGTTCATTTGTGTCATCACCTCCATTATAGCAGCTACAAACTGTCACTCACCCACAGGACACCCTGTGACTCACCCGCCTCTCTTTTTTAAGTTAATGAGACACTAAAACTCAGCTTGTGTTGCAGATAAACAAGAAAGTCATCTGTCCTGAAGACTTTGGCATGGGGGAAAACTTATTGACTATTATCAAGTGTTGACACTTTATAAAGTGGAGACTCCTTTAATAAATGTTAAATAAGTGTCTGTATTAGAACAAGCACGTTAATATAAACCTTGATTTGAATTACAGTCTGAGATATTGTCCAAACTGCTATTATAGAAAAGTAATCAACAGCTTCTGACCCACCAACACACATTAGGACAATGCAAATGGAAAAGAATTTAGGAGCTTGTCCCTATAGTGAGTTAACACTTTCTGGAGACTCTCCATATCTTTGCAATTACGTTTTGGCCTAAACCTACTGTTTTTGCTTTGTTCCATCCAGAATGCGGTGGCAAGAACTTCCATTTTGTGCACAAGTCGGCTGACGTCCGCAGCGTGGTGATGGGCACCATCCGCTCAGCTTTTGAGTACGGAGGGCAGAAATGCTCAGCTTGTTCCAGGATGTATGTCCCAGACTCACTCTGGCCTGAGATTAAACAAGAGCTTCTGGCTGTGCACAAACAGATCAAAGTGGGAGACGTGAGTAGAACCGCTTCTGTTTTCAGCCACAAATAATCACGTCAGACCTAGATGAGATATTGTGTCGATTACAACATTGACATTTGTTTAACTTTACAGCCTGTCGAGGATTTTGGCACATTTTTCTCTGCAGTTATCGATGACAAGGTGAGAATGAACTTATTGTTCCTAATGCTTTTATATTTTCTCTGTTCCTACAACTTACTTTCCAAATTCTTTCTCTTTTTCAAGTCCTTTGGAAGGATCAAAGGCTTTCTGGAACATGCCAAGTCATCTCCCAACCTTACTGTGATCGCTGGAGGAAAATGTGATGACAAAAAAGGATATTTTGTGGAGCCAACAATTATTGAAACCGAAGACCCTCAGGATAAAATAATGAATGAGGTATTTATCTCATGGTTATTCTTATAATGTGCCAAAATAATAACATTGATTATAACACATCATGCTTTATTTGGATGGCTTTCTTGATGATTGTAGCTTTGCTTAAAAAGCAGAATTTGAGAGGTTAGCGATTCACACACGAACAGGATCAGACCGGTGTGGGCATGGACTTTGGTTTGTTTGTATAAGCCAAGCGCTGTCCCACTGAGCTGCATTATATGCTCAACTTCACAGGATGAAAATCTCAGTTCGTTCTCTTTTCTCAAATCTGCAGAGCTAAAACAAAATCTACTATAAAGACTAGAGCTTATTGGGCGTCGTCTATCAAGCTGGACACATTTTTTTTTCATAAATTGTTTTAAGAGCATTTACACAATGTTGTCTTGATGAAAATCCAGGCAGTTTGGAAAAATATTTGTATCCTCCTATAGCTAATAAGTTTGCATAAACCAACATATAATTATTATGGATTACAGTCATGGACGAAATTATTGGCACCCCTGGAACTTTTCCATAAAATGCACCATTTCTCCCAGAAAAGTGTTGCAATGACAAATGTTTTGGTATAAACATGTTTATTACCTTTAAGTGCATTGGAACAGCACAAAAAAGCAGAAGAAAAAAGGCAAATTTGACATCATTTTACACAAAACTCCCAAAATGGACTGGACAAAATCATTGGCACCCTATTAAAACTGTCGGTAAATAATTTCATTTCAAGCATGTGATGTTCATTTAAACTCACCTGTGGCAAGTAACAGGTGCTGGCAATATAGAAATCAAAACTGAAGCCAGTTAGAGTGTATAAAAGTTGGCTCAACTTTTGTGTTGTGTGCCTGTTTGTGCCACACCAAGCATGGAGAAGAGAAAGAAGAGCCAGGAATTGTCTGAGGACTTAAGAAGCAAAATTGTGGAAAAATATCAACAATCTCAAGGTTACAAGTCAATCTCCACAGATCTTAAAGTTCCTTTGTCCACTGTGCACAATATAATCAAGAAGCTTATAACCCATGGAACTGTGGCAAATCTCCCTGGACGTGGACGGAAGAGAAAAATTGCTGAAAGAATGCAACACAGGATAGTTTGAATGTTGGATAAACAACCTCAGTCAACTTCCACGCAAATTCAGGCTGTCCTGCAGACTCAGGGTGCATCAGTGTCAGCTCGAACCATACGTCGTCATCTGAATGAGAAGAAGCACTATGGCAGGAGACCGAGGAGAACCCCACTTCTGACACAGAGGGATAAAAAAGCCAGACTGCAGTTTGCAAAAATTTACCTAAGTAAGTCTCAATCCTTCTGGGAGAACGTTTTGTGGACAGATGAGAGTAAGGTAGAGCTTTTTGGCAAAGCATGTCATTCTACTCTTTACAGAAAACAAAAAGAGGCCTACAAAGAAAAGAACACAGTACCTACAGTCAAACATGGTGGAGGTTCAAGGATGTTTTGGGGTTGTTTTGCTGCCTCTGGCACTGGGTGCATTGACTGTGTGCAAGGAATCATGAAATCTGGAGACTATCAAAAGATTTTGGCCCATAATGTAGGGTCTAGTGTCAGAAAGCTGGGTCTGCGTCAGAGGTCATGGGTGTTTCAGCAGGACAATGACCCGAAACATACCTCAAAAAGCACACAGAAATCGTTGGAGACAAAGCGCTGGAGAATTCTGAAGTGGCCATCAATGAGTCCGGATCTAAATCCCATAGAACACCTATGGACAGATCTCAAAATTGCTGTTGCGAGAAGGCACCCTTCAAATCTGAGAGACCTGGAGCAGTTTTCAAAAGAAGACTGGTCCAAAATTCCAGTTGAGAGGTGTAGGAAGCTTGTTGATGGTTATTGGAAGCGATTGGTTTCAGTTATTTTCTCCAAAGGCTGTGCAACCAAATATTAAGTTGAGGGAGCCAACAATTTTGTCCGACCTAATTTTTGAGTTTTGTGCAAAATGATGTCAGATTTGCCTTTTTTCTGCTTTTTTGTGCTGTTCCAATGCACTTAAAGGTAATAAACATGTTTATACCAAAACATTTGTCATTGCAACACTTTTCTGGGAGAAATGGTGCATTTTCTGGACAAGTTCCACGGGTGCCAATAATTTCGTCCATGACTGTATGTGGTACTGCAATTTTACGTATGGTGCTTTTAAATAGTTTTGGAAGACTTTGCTTATAACCGGTTTAGAAGGTGCTCTTAATCCATTCTTTACTAGAACGACTTGTGTGTTTATTTTCCTTGTCTTGCTGCATGACCAGATCTTGAGATTCAGATCACAGACAGATGTCCTAGCATCAACAATCTGATGTTTTGGGTCATATTTATGCAGATTGTAGAACATTTTAAAGGGTTCACAAACTTTCAAGCACCACTGTAAATACTAACGATTTAAGTAATTAACACTAATCCCAAATGACTTCCTGTCCAATACATGGTATAACAAAGTGGTTGTGTAGACTGCATGGAGCACTCGATTTAATGTTACTTTGACTAACTGAAAGTCACAACAGGTACAAAAAGTATTGGTACACTTGGCTCTATTTGGGTCTGTGATTGAGAAATTGGCATAATTTAATCATTATTATGTGATGCCCAAGGGGAAATTACTGTGCAAATCTGTATCGGGTAATCCTGGTTGAGTTTATTTTGTGTTTTTAGCAGTGTGGTTCTAAACTGTGTCTGAAATGTCTCACTGAGAAGAAATGAATTTCTTCTTTAGGAGATCTTTGGACCAGTTCTGACTGTCTACGTCTATCCTGAGAATGACTACAAGAAAGTGCTGGAGTTGATCGATAACACGTCCCCGTATGCGCTAACAGGGGCTGTCTTCGCTCAAGATGAGTAAGTATCACGTCATTTTGAGAACTGTTTCCCAAAAAAGTTCACATAAGTTATTTTATGTCTAACATGGTGTTTCTCTTGCTCATTTTCATGTTTGTGGGAATTTGTAAATTAACTGGAAATACTTGTTTCAGGGCTGTCGTAGACGAGGCAGCAAAAGCACTGAGATATGCAGCAGGAAATTATTACGTTAATGACAAATCGACAGGTTCGATTGTGGCCCAACAGCCATTTGGAGGCTCCAGAGCATCAGGTGAGTGGTTAAAGCCGTGTATCCAGTGTATTAAGACTCAGTGTGGGTGGGCAATGTAGCCAACAGTTTTATATCACAGTCCTGTCTTTACATTTTTGCATGTTAATTGAATGCATTACAGCAAGAATGTTTTTATTAAAATTGGATCTATTGGAAACTCCTGGCATTTAAATCAAATAAGTTACTTTTTATTTCATCAGTAACGAAACCTACAATGAAACCAAACAAAGAACAAATATACAGTGGCTTACATAAGTATTCATCCCCACCTCCTCCTGTTTTTCTTAGCTGCAATATCTACCAGTTTTGCTTTACCTTATTATTTTTCTATTCACTCAGGTACCAACGACAAGCCTGGCGGCCCACACTATGTCCTCAGATGGACCTCACCGCAGGTTGTAAAGGAGACCCGTGTTCCGCTCAGAGACTGGAAATACGCCTACATGGACTGAGATCTTTCCTGTTCCACCCACACAATCACACTTATCTACAGACTACGCTAATGATGACTCTCCCTCTTGATTTAACATTTATCATTACCAGAGTGGCCTTTTTAAAGTTTTTGGTTTGCACAAAACCAAGAGTCTTGATGGAACGGTGTCTCCTAATGATGCTGCTCTGGGCTAAACATGCAAAACTACTGAAACAGCCCTTAGATATGTGAACACAGTTAGGAGAATTGCATGAAAGCTGCCTCCAGTGGTTTCCCAGCCCAGACACACATCATAAACAAGTTGTAATAGTGTTGATTTAAAGCAGGAGGTTCAGAGTTGCACTGATAATTTCTGTTACTGTCATTTAAAAAAATACTCACATGGTCCCCACAGCTATTAATGTGCAAAATTTGTTACAGTAGTGTAAATACAGTTTGAGTTAGATAACCAGGAAATGGTCTACCTTTTTGTCTGATTCTAAACTTGAGTTATATGTTGTAATTTATTATAAAAAGAAACACGTATTAATACCTAATTAAAAACAGAATAAGATGACGCTGCTTATATGCTTATATGCTGTAATATTCCAACAGATTGGCTCTGGGCTTTTGGTTTTTTACCTTAACTCGACAGTAATGGAGTCTCCAGCAGTTCATTTAGAAATTTTATAAATGTTTAACTTCAGTGGAAATTTTGTTGTTAAATCACAAAACAGTATCATACCGATCATATCTTATGTTGTTAGTGAAACAAGGGAATCTGGAGCTGTATCTCAATAAATGAATTGATGAATAGTTCTGTCTTTGACATTCCTCAATTATGTGGAAGCACACTGTCAAGTGCTTTATTATTGCTAAACTTGGAGATAAATGCTACCACCTAGTGGACGTTGTCAGTTAATCGTTGCTTTGACATAAATATTCACCAGTACCTTTTTTATTCAGCATTTGCAAAAGTAAACAATATTTTTTTTAAAATTAGGACCACTTTAAAATACTTGATACACAATAAATCATATCGAGTCCAGTTATAATTTAACACCACTGTATGGGTTTCTGAGCTCTAAAAACTCTTTCTTTTTGTGCAACATGCTGATGGTCAGATGGACAGTGCTATCGAATTTCTGGTGTGAATTCACCATGAGTGGGATGTCAGTCCATCACAGGACTCCATGCACACACATTGAGACTCTTGTTCACATCTAGGGGCAGTTTAGAGTAGCCAATCCCTAGAATCCTTGGTTCAGCCCTGACACTGGGTTACTGTCTGTGCCCCTCCGGGTTCTCCATTTTCCTCCCACCTCCAGAAATCATGCTGGTAGGAAAATTGACTATATTAAATCACCTCTAAGTGTGAGTGTGTGTGTGTGTGTGAACATGTATAGTGACCTGTGATTGACTGGTGTCCCATCCAGGGTAAATTCTACAGCTACCCTGGCCAGGATAAAGCACTTACTTTAGTTACTGAAGAATGAACAAATTAACTAATAATTTACCACCTGTTGATCCTGTCTGTCTTGCACGATTCACAATTTACTGCTGGGGGATGGCAGTGTGTCGATTTGGACAGAAAGTTGATCAAATACATGTGTTCTGAAGAAGAGACAATAGAGACAAAGGCCCAGTGTCATATTTAGTTTAATTAGTTGTTTCATTCGGGATACGATCACCAGTATGACAACCCTGATCTTATGTTTGGATTCAGACGAGCAAAGTCGAAGTATTTCATACTAATAAAGCTGTAATGGCTTGAACTTGCAATGTTATGACTTGTGAAGGAATGTGAATTAATTTGCAGTGAGAAAGCGAGAAAACAGTGAATATGACCTACAGTTTCATGTCAATTCACTGTTTACACAAAAGGATAAACATTTTTATTGAATTCCTCCCCCAGTCCAAAGACATGCATGGTAGGCTGATTGGCGTGTCTAAAGTGTCCGTAGTGTATGAATGGGTGAGTGTGTATGTGATTGTGCCCGATGTTCCCTGGGATAGGCTCCAGGTTCCCCGCGACCCTGAAGCAGGAATAAGCGGTTGAAGATGGATGGATGGATGGATGGATGGATGGTGCATTACTGACTGATTAAAAGAAATGAGTGAGGAGTATATGTCTGTTTACTGGCCACTAATCTAAGTCTTACTATGAATAAACGTAGAGGTAACACTTTGATTACCACCACACAGCTCGTGTCCTTGGTTCGATCCTGTGTTTTGGTTACCTAATGTCTGTTCTACTTATGTCCATATGGATTTCCTCTGCATTCTCCAGTTTCCTGAAATATCTGAGAAGTACGTTTGGATTGGCTACACTTGATTGTCCAGTGGTGTGAATGAGTATGTGTGTGTACTTGCATCCCATTCAGAATCTATTCCCACCTTGCACCTAGTGCTCTCTGAATAAGTTCTGGATAATCCACTACCCTGTCCAGGTTAAAGCAGTTACTGAAGGTGATGTTGTGCAAAGTCTTGCCATGCAAATAAATGTAGAGGTAGTTAATAATAATAATAATAATAATAATAATAATAATAAAAAGAAGAGGAAGTTATACAGTATAATATAGTCTGAGTCATGACAGTGGAACTTTGAGTCTATGGTGTAAATCATAAAATAAGTCATAAAATACACTAGTGGTTTAGATCAGATTGGAAAATGTCAAATCTGATCATCCTTAATGGTTTGCAGGTACAGTATACATAAATCAAGACACCAAACACTAACATCCAGGTTACTTTTTATTGTCTTGTTACAGACATACTTCTGACAATTCTATCAATATGATAGATCAAATACAGGTAATCATTATAATAAAATTAATAATAATAATAATAATCATAATCAAGGTCTCTAGACAATATTCACAGGAATACAAATACATGACATCAGGAGCAACAGTAGGAATTTTGGGCTTCCTGTACCAGACAGTTTCTATTTTCCTGGACTATTTTGGGCCTAGTGTCTACATACCTACTCTTCCAGACATGACTTAATATTATTATTAATAATAATAATAATAATAATAATGTACAATTTGTAAAGAGTTATTAGCGTCACATAGGCGAAGTTATTTGCACTAAAACAGCTGCTGTTTACATTAACACAGTGATACTCTATGCAATAAGAGCACCATGAACATGTCTCAGTAAGGGTCTTGTTTTAGTGATTGTTAGGAATCACCACGGTCTCCAAACTGACCCGGTGCGTTCAGGGCTACTCTTGACAGCATTCATACTCAGGCTGATACTTCCGGTCGCTTTGGGATGTACTGCGTGACCCAGACTGCACATCGTGATGTCTTTGCTCTTTTCGACTCGGTTATGCACCGTGAGAAAGCGAGCGGTCTCTTCCAAGCAGCGCGCGAAACCGTCAGCGTAGCGCTGCTCCGGAGAGACGCGCGCCAGCGTCTTGTTTTTTTTCAAGTACGCAACCGCCGTTTCTAAAATGTCCGCTTTTTCCAGCTTGGATTTAGGATTCAGTTCGTCCTTAAGCAGCAGTTTAAGGCGCGCGATCCCTGTGTTGATGCGATCTCTGCGCAGTTTCTCCACCGCGGGCTTCCTTAACTGTTCAAAACACCAGACATGCCACATGTCGAGCTCGTGCAAGAACTGGTTGAGTAATTGTTCTATTATACGTTATATTCTTGAATAAACGTGACAAATTGCTGAAGAAATGTAATGCATTACTGAAATACTCACTCTGGGTGTCTCGTTTTTCTCCTGAGTCGGTGCGCGCGTGCTAGGCGCCATCACTTCGTCAACTTAGTCGCGTGCGCTTCGTTCACGTGCCGAAACTTCATTCCCACTTTTATACGCGCTGTTCTCGCGCGGCTTCTGTGTTTACACTCGTGCTGTCACGCTGTCACATTCGGGAGCCAATCAGAGACGCTGTAGTGACAATGAGCTCTTTTTTAATTGGGCAGATCTGCGGCGCGCGTGCCTTCTCAGACAAAAACGTCAAAACAGTGGCTTTGTTATAAGTTTACCTCAGAAACGGCGGGAAAAATCCATCTGAAATGTGTTTTTTTAAACACATTTAATACTATCTGTAGTATCGTAATATATTATTTTGTTTAGAGGTTTAGTATTGTATACTAATTAGTGCACTATTAAAACTCGTGAATTGGTCATTAAATTTAAAAACAATAGATATAACAATTAATCTTTGTCCTGTTGATTAGGCTAAAACCAAATATCTAGTCTTTTGATGTTGTTAGAACTGAAATATCTATTTTACTGTGAAGATGCTTGTCAAGGGAAACACTGTTTTTGAATATAATTTCTTTATCATTTTATCAAAAACATGTAAAATGTTATTCAAAAAACCTCTAACAATCAACATTTTGGTAAATTCCTCTGTAATATCCTTCTAATTAGTGACAGGAATGAACAGGTACAATATCGTGACTGCAAGTCATCTAGAAAGCAATAATTATTTTATTCTGGATAGTGAAAAATTAAAAATACAATGACAACTGACATACCAGGAAACAAGCTTTTCAGTGATATATGACATGACATGATTGTGCCTAAGATGCCTCAGAAGTTTCAGATAAAGTGGTGGTCACAAGTGGACAAAAATGAGTTTGTATTACTATAGTTTAGGAGAAGTCTGAAATCAGCCTGAAAGTTGATTGACTTTACCAAAAGCTATTATTATTATTATTATTATTATTATTATTATTATTATTATTATTATTATTATTATATACCTATACTTTTACTTATCAATAAAAAGTAAAGGGGATCCATTTGGTATCAAGCCCAGAGTGGTGTTTAAATTTAACCTGTAGCTGTTACCCACTTGTAATTATAATGGCCATACAGTTTTAACACACTATTTATTATGACCAGTGTCTTTGCAAATAACATTTTCATGGCATGCAATACTCCACCTTTTTCAGTTGGTCATGTCTGTTTTAGATAAAACTACCATATAGGTTCTCTGTGGAGCTGCTGCAGAGGTGGCTACATGGGTCTAATTCAATAGCATAACTTGTGGCTTCAATATATTCATTTTGAAGCTATACATAATTATTTTTTAATTATGTATAGCCTCAAAATTAATATATTGAAGCCATAAATTATGCTATTGAATTAGACCCCTGTAGCCAATGAACTTTAGCATGGAGATAATTAATAGTATTAAACTATACTTCAATCTTGGAATGATACATAAAGACATACTTGGACTGCAACATGGATACACCATTTATGAAAGTTAAGTTTAAATTTCAAGACCATGCTTAATTTTTGTACAACTTAATTTGCATGCAGTCAAACAAAATCCATCCACATCACCCTAATTTATTCAAAGTCGTATGAATTTTCAAGTTTGTAAACCATGACAAGCCTTATAAACACAATATGTTTCAGCACTGGAAAACAAATATAACAGGAGCACCTGCTGAAGTGCATAACTGTGTTATTGCATCATTCCATTTAACAGCACACTTGCTTTGAATCATCTGTCTGTATGTGGGTGTGTGTGTGTTGGGTGGTGTGGGCTGTTATGGAGGACTTAACCCCAAATCCTTTCCCACACTCACTTCCAGCTCCCGCCAAAAGTAACTTGTAAAGGCACAATACGTAGGCGCCTCCTTCCAAAACCAGGCTTTGACGGCATGTCCCTTGCCTGACACACTCTCACCCCCACGCAGAGAGTGAGAGAGGCAGATGCTGAGCGTGCTCCTCAGCATGTTAGCTGGGAAAGCCCTGACCTCCCCTAAACATGGTGGAATTTCAGCCTTGATGTGAGGAAACACTCAATGGTATTCCAGTGTCACATGACCTGGCATTCAGGAGAACCATGAAAAGCCACTTGGAGTGCAAAACTGGGGCATTGTCACATCCCTTCTGCCCCATTAGGAAAGTGGTGGCAGTTGATGGTGTGTTTGTGGTCATTAAACAAAAAGAGAGGGAAATTGGAAACACTCTGAAAGAACACTATGCTAATTCTTCCTCAATAGAGGGTCTCATGCTTGGACTTTTTATACGCCTAACTTTTACAACTCATGCCATGTAACGTTCAACAGGTGAATTTGAATTTTGTGTCATGACAGAATTAAGGTAAATAGGATCCATTTGCATAGACAGGTGCATGGTGCTTGGCTGTATACATTGCTTCAGGTGTGTTGTGTGTGTGTGTGTGTGTGTGCGCAGTTATGGTTTCCTGCGCCTTGATGGTGTCTGTCAACAGGAGGTCTACCTGTAGCCCTCCCTTTCTAAGGTGTGTGTAGGAGAGGGGGAAATTTTGTGTGTCTAAGCAGAAGTCCAGATGGTCTATTCAGGCTGAGGCATAATGGAGCACACTGGATCAGTGGAGGCAGGGTGGAGCCGGTTGCTGAATGGAGTCGAAGTGTGGGAAACACACACAGGTCGAAGCTCTCACACATTCCTTGCAGAAGAGTGCTGCTTTCGCCAAACTTTAGATACTTGGGCAGCTGGGTGCACAGCCATAGAGACACTATATGCCTGGATATGTGGTGTATTATGGGGCTTTTTTATGGAAAGAAGGTCCACATTCTTTTAGTGGCGTTGTCTGTTATTGTGAGTCATTGTTGAGAAATGTGTAGCTTGAGGGGAGAAACTGAGCCAGTAAAAGAAGGGGATAGAATGTTCCCTTATAGACATTTGCATGGTTGTTTGAACACTAACAATTTTAAGTATCTTATCTTACAAAGGTACACTGGATTATTAATTTTTTTTAATTGATGTCAAATAACAAAAAAGGAAGTGTTTTTTTTTGCAAAAGAATAATAAATAGAACTAATTTTGCAAATAATTTGACTTAATATCAGATGACATGGTTACAATTTTTAACAGTATAAAAAATTTCAAAATGAAGAGAAGTTCAAATGCTCACTATGAAGTATCTGTAATGCAGATGTTTAAGCACAGGTCCAAAGAGTGCGGGAATGAAAAAATGCGGGAATGGAGGGAGCAGGTGATGTGGGAGAAGTCAGATGAGAACATGCACGCGTCCCACAAACCCGCTCCACCTCCAGGTTCAAAGGGTGTGTTGGGGGCGGACGAGGAGGGGCGCAGCTCTATTGACTGAAGGACGTGTGAGCAGGATCCTGCCTGACTTTCCCACACTGTCTGTCCATTTATTACCCGAAATTCTCGGGTGGAGGGAGGGTGCCCAGCACAAAAGAAGTGTGCCGTCCTCCAGGGCATGGGATAATTGTGCTTAATTGACATTTGTTGTGAAAGCTTTCCTCACAGTGAGTTTATATTTGGATATGAGAAAGCAGCAAAATACTTAATATACAGTATGTAGACAAATTAAACCTTAACTCGTCGTATTTCTGATAGGGAACAAACATTTTTCTTAATGCTCATTAGCTTTTAAGCATTTAAACTAATCAGGTTATAATTATTCCCCTTCCTATCTTGAACATCTGTCAAATTTAGAAATGTGTGTGAGTCAGATAAGAAGAATAATGTTTTATTTTTATGCCTGAGGCCCTTGGGAAATTATCAGACTCTCAGTCCCCAGTTGTAGTCGGCTTATCAGTCAAAGGGAAGGTTCCCAGGTAATAAAAGTCTAACAACCTGTCTTGTGCTACTGATATCTAGAAGGCCATCCCCACCGTGTGGGCCATGAGGCCCGTTAACCATGGAATAATTGATGCCTCATCTATTGTCGAAGACGCCACACCCCCTGGCCTCTGAGTGTGGGAAACTTAATCCTGCCTGGGACTCATGCCTTTATAATGCTAATGCACTCCTATAAATAAGGCAGAGAGGGATCCTCACTCCAGACCACATCTAACTCGCTCTCCTCACAGAAGCAAAAGCTCTCCTTCTGAAACGATGGCTCCTACGTACATGCCTTCTGCTGACTACTCAAAGCTTTCCAACAAGGAAAAACATAAAGTGAGTACCTCTACTACTGTATATTCAAACTTTTTGCTTTTGAAAATGTTAAATTTTTACAAAGTGAACAAGTTACTAACAGAATTTCTCTTTCCTTTTTTTAGCTACGAAAACCAGCGGTGGAAAAAATGCGTCGCGATCGCATCAACAACTGTATCGAGCAGCTTAAGGTGTTGCTGGAGAAAGAATTCCACCAGCAAGACCCCAACACCAAGCTGGAGAAAGCTGACATTCTGGAGATGACTGTCGTCTTCCTGAAACATCAGCTGCAAAGCCAGATCTCAGCGCCTCAGAAAGCTCACTGTGGCGGCTACTCTCAGTGCTGGAAGGAGACCGTGAACTTCCTGTCTGACAACTCTAAACTGCACATGACGCTTCAACATCTCAACCGCTGTCAAGAAGCCCAGAGAACACCAAAAGATTTCCTGGTGTCTCCACGTTCCTCCCAGACCCACCAGGCTCCTGTCAAGCAGGACATCAGTCTAAACAGAGCTGTGTGGAGGCCTTGGTAGAGACACTGAGCACTGAGACTCTCTCATGTTAACCAGATGGTAGTTTCACCATCTCTTATGATGTAGGAGATTTGTATTTCCACCTATTTCCAATATGGATTTTGAAAGAAACATTCTTCTCTCTGAGAAGCACTTAATGGACAGATTCTTCATATTGAAGATATGCTGACTTTATAAGTTTGCTTTGTCAAGTAATTTTTTTTACAGAATGTATGCGTGTCTTCATTAGTTCTGCTTAGAATAAGCATTTTAATGACTTGTTGGATTATGTTATTGTAATCCTTGATTTTGCCTTTGAAAAAGACAGTTGAGAAATTGTACATTTTCTCATCTTGGTTCTTTAATGCACCGAAATGTATAGTTGACACTGTGTGTCTGGTGTTGTTGTTTAATAAAGACAATTGATTTATTAAATAAACTTGTGACTTTCTTCTCAAATTCTTTAATAATCCTACTACACTGCTACAACAAGTACACTTCGGATCTTAACGAACATTTCACACCCTTCCAAACCCTAACACTAAAACTGAGGCTTTAAAAATATGCATACAGTTTTTGTAATTAGTTGAATAAAATATAGACAGATTTTGTTGCATTTATTGATTAAATAATCTGTTGCTGCTTATTTTGTACTCATCAGTGATGGAAGTTAGGTACATAATGTTCAATTTGCATCTCACATTTTGCACTAATTATTATTTCTTGATCAAATAAACTAGTGTAGCTTATTATGTAAATATAAGTGATGGAGGTTGGGTTCACAGATTTGAGATACTTAGTCTCACTTAGTAAGCAATATGCCTATGCCAATCAGTAGACATTTATCATATACACAAAGCAACTTACATAACCAAGTTATTCTTCATTCATGTTTGTGGCTAAACTAACTGTTCAGTTATTACATGCTGTACACAATACAATTTGTACATATGTTAGCAAAAACACTGATTAATACATAACATCATTCAATAATTTAACAAATCTCTTGATCAGTTTACAGCTTAATTATACTTTCTATATTCTTTCTTGCTACAATTTCTTTGTCAGTGTGAACTTCCAAACCAAATTACTGCATAATTATTTAATCTGAGTGGAACTGATTCTGACTTTTAAGTTTCACATCATATCTTCACATGTTGATTAACGCTTCATTTTATAACTAATCTCTGAAATCAAGTTAAATTTCTCTTGGGTGGTCTTATCATAATTTTCCCATGATAACATTAATACCGGCCATAAACTGATATTTAGTAAGAAGCTATTCTGTTTCTATAAACAGGTTTGACAATGAAGAATGATTGCACACAAAGGCGATGCTCCATTTACAATACGTTTCTCGGCGTCTAACAGCATGGGTCTGAGACACTCTGAGCTTTCCCACACTCAATCGTCCAATCAGAGGCTTGTGTGCAACACTTGATAACATCAATGGCTTGAGCCTGAGGGCAAACCTGAGCTGGAAAAGAGAAGGAGGGGGGACGCCAGGAAGCGAAGTGTGTCTGTCAGTGGGGGTTAGGGCATTGAAACAGTCTGTGTGTGTGTGTGCGTGTGCGCGTGTGTTGGGGGGGTTGTTGCTGTCTCTTAATACAACTGACAAATTTACAGAGACCAAAGGCTTCACACAATAGTAAAGGCACATGCCACATACTGTAGTCACAGTTGTACAGTAAAACAATTTTCATGTATATAAATCTAAATGTATAGGTGTGAGAGCAAGAAAAGTGTCAGTGCGTCATCTATGGCATCAATCTTTTATCTTTATTTTATGAATATAATCTAACCAATCATGTAATAGGAACAGCAGGAATACCTTTTTTTTAGCCATTACATGATTATATTACTTTGTATGACATCAACTCCACTTTTCCTAATCTTTATTAAACTTAAACTTAATTTAAGTTGACATTTTAATGCTTTGTATTAAGTTGGCTTTAGATTAAACCCATTCAAGTGAGCAGTCAATTAGGATTATAACTTTAGTAATTAAATAAGACCAAATAATTGTTGTTAAATAATAGCAATAACTACTGGTAGAACTTTGCATGTAGTTTAGCATAATCACCACCATAGTATAATTAAAAAATAATAATAAAAAAGGGGGTTGGGCAGTGGTGGCTTGGTGGTTAAGACTTTGGGTTACTGATTGGAAGGTTTGGGGTTCAAGCCCCAGCACTGCCAAGCTGCCACTGTTGGGCCCCTGAGCAAGGTCTGCTCCAGGAGCACTGTATCATGGCTGACCCTAGCTTCCTAACATGCTGGAATTTGCAAAAAAAAAAAAAAAAAAGAAGAAGAAGATTTTCACTGTGCTGTAATGTATATGTAACTAATAAAGACCCATTATTACCATAATATTAAAATCACAGACTGCTTGGCTTCATCACATCATTTCTGGCAGTCTTCAGACACCACTTCAAGATCCACACTTCCATCCCATAGTGTGTTTTCTGTGTGTGTTCTTTTGTCTTCTAATCCCACTAATTTACATCCTGTGAGACAAAATACTTGTGACAGCAAATAAGTGGTGTGAAAACGTATTCTCAGTCACTATAATGAAAGTTAGCATTATTATTTCAATATGGAAATCAAACAATACCCTTTATTTATTTTAAGGGGATCAGGCTCATGTGTTTTTTGTGTGTAAAAGTTCAGCATATTGGACTCTGCTTCGTTTGTGCATCATTCTGCATTAAAGCATGCATATACTCTACATTATATACAATATATGTATACATGTACAAATATATAAATTTACTTGTATAATATACTTTGTATATACAGTTTAATGCAAAGTTCTTACAACCCATCCTTGACCTAGTCTGTCAAGGTATTTCACACTAACTGTGTATTTGCCTGCTTTGTAATCACATCACTTGCCATCCTATGAGACCAAAGGCATAAAGCAGCCAATTGTGAGACACAGATCTTACAATACTCTTCATATATTCAATCAATATTAACTAATCTCTTTGAAAAGTTGATTTTAACATGCCTACAGGTCTCTCCCTGGCAGAGGCTGTGAATCAGAAGTGGTGGAGGGTCAGAATTCACACCACCATGCCTAATGGATAATTTAGCGCGGCACACTTCCTTTGTGTCTGCGCTGAAAGGCGAGACTGTGTCAAAAGTGTGGGAAATCCTGCGAGAAGCCGGCCCCACACATGTGCCGAGAAACACCGCCCGTACCCATCAGGCTCACCAGCTGTCTGATGAAACCAGAGCTGACGGCATACACAGACTATCAGGGTTCTAGTGTATAGATAGGGACATTAAGGCTGTCTTTCTCACAGTCCTATGAACTCATGCTTTCTTCACATGTCTATACATCTACAAATGCCCTAATCCTATGGAAAAACAGAATGATATTTGTGAACTGATTGGAGTAGCTGATTGGAAAGGCTTTTGGAGTTTTATCAAAATTTTCATTCTTATATATTGTAAATCTAAATCTATAAAGGAAATGGCCAAATGACAGCTTTCTTGCTGAATTTTTGGTTACTAGTCTTTATCACAGCCAGCTGCTAGCTCTTCATGAGTAGGCCTGTAATAATTACTCCAATTTCTAAGGTTAACTGAATAGGAATGATCTTTATAAACAACTGATATTGATAAGTCATGTTGCAGAATATATTTTGTACAGGAAGCATCAGGAGCAATTTAATACAGT
This sequence comes from Ameiurus melas, assembly GCA_012411365.1. Classification (NCBI taxonomy): domain Eukaryota; kingdom Metazoa; phylum Chordata; class Actinopteri; order Siluriformes; family Ictaluridae; genus Ameiurus; species Ameiurus melas. The sequence goes on from CM022752.1 coordinate 21,333,144, forward strand.
GCATAGGACAGTTCCAAGAATATAATACAATACATCTGTGACTTAGATGTCAAATTACTTACTGAAAATCTTATGAAGGAAAATCCTAATCCATTAATTTCCATTCCAATGGCAAGTCTTCACAACATGACCTTCATATGCAAGACTTAGTGCTTGCTGTGAGATAGAAATGTAAATTATCTTGGTCATTGAAATAAAACTAAGTGTAAATGGTTTTGCATTAATTACATTAAATTACAAATTGACCAGTTTAACTGCTTCTAATGTGACCACATGGGTTTTGTTTGGCCATGGAGGAGCAACAGCCAAAGTGTTGTTTATCTAAATCATATGTAAAGCCAAATAAATGAATGAACAAACCAAGACAAGAAAGATACATATTTAATCAATTTATTCATATTCACATTTAAAGCAACATGTAAAAAAGAAATACACATTCAAAACATTTATTTAAAAAGGTAACAAATACAATCAATTAGAATAATTTAATAAATAAAACTTCACTGGAGTTAAGACAAATAAAAAAATGTGTAAGTCTTCAATATGAAGAGTAATGACATGGGTTAATTTATAACCTTGCCCAACCCATAGGGAGGACACACAATAAACATACTTTTAAGAATTCTGATCAAAACCCAACGTGAGAAAATGATCTGAATCACTGGATTGGAAAATACACTCCTACTTAGCGATGGTGAACTACCATTTGGTTGACATGAGAGAGGCTCAGTGTCTCTACCAAGGCCTCCACACAGCTCTGTTTAGACTGATGTCCTGCTTGACAGGAGCCTGGTGGGTCTGGGAGGAACATGGAGACACCAGGAAATCTTTTGGTGTTCTCTGGGCTTCTTGACAGCGGTTGAGATGCTGAAGCGTCATGTGCAGTTTAGAGTTGTCAGACAGGAAGTTCACGGTCTCCTTCCAGCACTGAGAGTAACCGTCACAGTGAGCTTTCTGAGGCGCTGAGATCTGGCTTTGCAGCTGCTGCTTCAGGAAGACGACAGTCATCTCCAGAATGTCAGCTTTCTCCAGCTTGGTGTTGGGGTCTTGCTGGTGGAATTCTTTCTCCAGCAACCTTGTAAAGCTGGCTTTCGATGCAGTTGTTGATGGCGATGCGCGGGCATGGCTTTTCCACCGCTGGTTTGGGTCGTATAAAAGCGCAAAAAGAGGAATTCTGTTAGTAACTTGTTCACTTTGTAAAAATTTTACATTGTCAAAAGCAATAAGGTTAAGTAGTTCGATATACATTAGTAGAGATACTCACTTTATGTTTTTCCTTGTTGGAAAGCTTTGAGTAGTCAGCCGAAGGCATGTATGCAGGAGCCATCGTTTCAGAAGGAGAGCTTGTGCTTCTCTGAGGAGAGCGAGTTAGATGTGGTCTGGAGTGAGGATCCCTCTCTGCCCTATTTATAGGAGGCATTAGCATTACAAAGGCATGAGTCCCAGGCAGGATTAGGTTTCCCACACTCAGAGGCCAGTGGGTGTGGCATCTTCGAAAAATCAAATCAAGTCATTCAGGCTTCCATTAGTCAATCAATATTTAGTCAATACATATTATGTTACATCAATCTAATCTATCAATTTAATACGTAGGATGACAGTTAAATATTTAACATTGAAATATTGTAAATAACATTTAAATATAATCGATTATAAATGAATGTTATAATGTTGCCACATAACAGAAACTAAACACCTGATTTTCACAATAATTGAATAAATATTTTGAAAGTAGCTATTCATTGACCCATAAAATGATACTCCCATTCATTTAAATAAATGTTTAAATAGACATCTTAATAGTAAATGGTGCATTTATATAGGGCTTTTACCCAAAGCGCTTTACACTGTGTCTCATTCACCCATTCACACACACCAATGGTAGCAGAGCTGCCATGCAAGGCCATCAGGAGCCACTTGGGGTTCAGTGTTTTGCCCAAGGACACTTCGGTATGTGGAGTCATGTGGGCCAGGAATCGAACCGCCAACCCTACAATTAATGGACAACCCACCTACCACCTACCACCTGAGCCACAGCCACCCCATGAAATTAATAGTGAATGATATGTGTCATGTTCATGAAATGAAATGGTTTACGTTCAGTATGAAATTAAGTAAAAGAATAGACAAATTTGAATACTTAGAATACATAGAATTGTGTGTGGGTGGTTGTATCTCTCTCTCTCTCTCTCTCTCTCTCTCTCTCTCTATATATATATATATATATATATATATATATATATATATATATATATATATATATATATATATATATATATATATATATATATATATGTGTGTGTGTGTGTGTGTGTGTGTGTGTGTGTGTGTGTGTGTGTGTGTGTGTGTGTGTGTGTGTGTGTGTGTGTGCGCGTATCCCCAAAAGGATAGAAATATCTGTTTTGACCTTGTAGGAGCTTTTTACGAAACCTGCAGCTAAAAGGTTTCCCCACTGGTTAGTGAGGAGGTTAAGGCTCAGGTTAGATGTAGGTGTAGATATAGCTTAAATCATGTGCATTAATATTGATGTCAGTGCATGTTCCTCACAAGGACAGTAAGACCTTACTTACTGTCCTTGTGTGCGTGTGCTGAACCTATAGATAGGGGAAAATAGTTATGGAATACCTTAACCAATAAATAGTTACTTTACCAAAGCAGATTCCATTTATGTCTGTTTAATTTTCAGGTGTATAAGGTGTAATGTTAACCATGCCTGAGACAGCACGCGCGGCGGATTAAGTACAGCGCGTTCATTAAAGCGCGTGATTAACTTCATTTCAAGCTTGATTCAAGGTTGCTCAAAACATTTTGATAGTCGATGCAGGAAGGAATGAGAATGAGAAACACGGCTCGGGTTTCAAAGCAACGACAAGGCCATTACAATCTGCAGGATCAAAGACAGAGTGAAGTGAAGCGTGGCTAGGAGACTTTATTTCCTACGTGGCGAACTTGTGAGCGCAACATGGCGTCTAAGCAGGTGTTACAGGCACACTTTTAACACTTTATAGCGGCCCGTGTCGGTTTCCCATCGTGAGAGAGGAAGTAGCTACAACACAAGACAAACCAGGGACATCACTGCTGTGTTTTTGTTCTCCTTTAATTATCCGTCGGCGTGGGAAGAAACCAAGTCTCGTGTTTCTGGGGTCGTTATTTTGGGTATAAATACAGATTCACGTGCATGCATTGTCGTTTTGTTGTTGTTGTTTTTCTGCACACCTTTTGCAGTTTGCTTTGTAGATTATGAATGAAATGCAACCCATTTGTACAAACGTGGATCTTGCACGCGAGGACAGAACACAGAGTAAGTACAGAAGACTGCCATTATTATTATGTAGATAAATAGTAGATATATATGTTTTTCTCATCAGAATAAAACAGGGACAGGAACACGTGCGCACAGGTCATGCACCTGATTTCATGCAATAAATCCGCAAAAGATAAATAAATTGGTGCCGCAGTTTTATCGTGTTTATATCTATAATTTAAATGCTTTTTTAAAAAATATTCTACTAATTCCTTTGTGGGCCTGGTTTTGAAATTTACCGTAGGTGTATGATGATTACCGTGCATTTTAAAAGAAATCTAGCTAATACACCATGTTTAAACCCGTTTAATTGTCTGTGATATTTCTGTAAGGGAATGCATCTCCATTCCAAATTAAGTGTCCTAATTTTTTCCCTATTTCTCCTTCTTAGCTTCGCAAAATCCAGGCAGAGAAAATGCGCCGAGACAGAATCAACAGCAGCATCGAGCAGCTTAGGATGATTTTCTGTCCCATCATACAGATACCTGAAGAGCAGACTGTAAAACTTGAGAGAGTTAAAATTTTAGAGATGGCTGTGACGTTGCTCAGGCAGAAGGCGGGTTTGCGTGCAAATTCAAGTTTTGAACGTGGCTTCTCTCACTGTTTGCATGAGATGTTGCGCCATGTGTCCCTGCATGTTCCCCTGCCACCCAAAGGACGAGAAGAAATCAAACGTTTCTATGTGCTGCAGAGGATGAGCCTGAGGCTGGGCTTTATGTTACTAACTCAGAACCATCTTGCTCACAGATCACCAAAACGAACAGCATCCAGGAACCGAGTGGCACTGTGGAGACCGTGGAAGAAAAACTGACAAGGGGTGTGGTCTATCAATTTTATTTATCACTCTTTTAACATCTTATAGCAATTTAGTGTTGTTTTTTTTTGCTTTGTAATTTTGTGCAGCATTTGCATATTCTGGAACTAATCTAGTTTTGTTAGTTAATTTGTCTACAGTGTATTAAAATATGCAACAGGATCTCAACCCTGGTCCTGGAGTACCCCCTGCACATTTTACTGTTCTCTCTGCTCCCATCACACCCACTTCAATTTCAATAGCCAATTACCAGCCTTTCCTGAGTTGAATCTTGTGTGTTCGAACACTAAAATATGCTGCACAGGGTGTACTCCAAGACCACAGTTGGGAACCTGTTGTATGATCTCTCTCTCTCTCTTTGATGTTATTGTCTTTTGTGAAGGCGTGTGCTATTATTCAAACCCCAGCTATCAAATTCAACATGGATCTTTTCTTTTGGTGTCATGTTGTAATTGAAATCACTTAATAAACATTCCAGGTATTTAAGTTTAACCATTGGCTTGAACCATTTTTTTTAACCTAGCAGAGAAAATCCTGTGCTATGAGGATTTAAGTTACACAAAATTAAATATGAAATTGTCATTCATCAGACTATTTTATCCACATATATAAGATGAGCTGTTGAGAGTTAATAGCCCAATGCTAAATACATTTATGAGCAAACTTTAGTTATTTATACTAAAGCATCTTATTTAGTAATTACTGAATGATTAATAGGAGAGGTATGTAATTAGGAGAATAATGCATGAGTCTGAACCCATCCACAGTTATTTATTCTTTCCCAAATAACCATCAATACAAAGTACATTGATATAGTACAATACATTGTTGCAATGTCCTCTACTTCAAATGTTGAGTTTAGTTATTCAATTATAAAGAATCAAACCTTTTTATAAAAGGTTAACATACATTTTCAGAGGTCAAAACAATAACCACACTGTGGTTAGATAGTAAAGTACTCATGGAGTATTTATTTCAGCATAAAGCACAATTTTTGTACAAAGTAGATTCCCAGATGAGGAGAAAGATGCCATAATTTCTTAAAATAGCAATGCATGTTTAATATAAAGCAAATAATCTTGCAGTTAGCAGATTAGTATATATTTTACTGGTAAAGCAATTTTCAATGGTCATTTAAAACAATAACCATATTGTGGTAAAAAATAATAACATATATTATTTCTATAAATTAATTGAATAAGGCACTCATGGAGCATATCAGTGTAAAACACATTTTTAACAAAGTAAATTGTAAGTAGATGATATTCATATAACTGTATATTATATACAGCAAGCAATCTACACATTTAAAAAGAAGGTTAAAAACTAATGTATGACATGTATTACTTTTTTTTATGAGAAAAATTTTTCTTCAAAAACTGGTATAAAGGTATTTGCCATAAAACAATAACATCAACGTCCACATAGTCTTGTGTTTTCAGCTTTGAGTCTTGATCTTCCCTTTACCAGGGCCTCCAGAGGGAGCTCTTAACTGAACTCTTCTCTTTGATTATGATCTGCTGCTCTGTAGAGCTCCGCTGAGGCAGGACACTTTCCCTCCTGTTCTCATATGATGATGGCTGAAGATTTTGGAAGTGGTTCAGCAGTTTTCTCTGGCTCTGTGTCGTCACCTCTTCTTTCGATAGGAAGTGGACAACATCATTGACACATCTGAAAAATCCTTGCTTGACAGCTGCTGAGGTGGTGGAGAATGCAGGATGTTGCTGCTGTTGTCTCAGGAAGCTGACTGTCATCTCCAAGATATCTGCTTTCTCCAGTTTGGAGTCAGGCTGCTGGTTGAGGAACTCTGGAGAAAGGAGAGACTTCAGCTGCTCAATGCTACTGTTGATACGATCTCTGCGCATCTTCTCCACCATCGGCTTCCTCAGCTGTAAATAACAAAGAGAGACCATTTAGTCATCTTGAACTATAAAGAGTTATTTAGTAGAAAGCAGGTAAATGTAAACATTGAAAGGAAACAAATTCTTAATTTACCTTGTTTAGAGGTAGGTACTCGTTTGAGATGGTCATTGCAGAGGTGATGGCTGGTGCCATGGCTGTGTCTCTGTGCTGTAGATATCTCTATGTAGAGTGAGTGTGATTTGTACTGGCTGCATCTCCTCTATTTATACTCCCAAATCTCCATATGAATGTGTGGGTCTTGGGCTTGTTGGAGTTTCTCACAGTTTGGAGCCAGTGGGAGAGCTTGGACACACAATGAGGATTGTGGGGCTGCCACATGCTCAGTGTTCTTCTAGCAGAGGACCATGTCCATTTCTCAGGGAAGAAGGTGGAGGGGTGGGTTGATGGAGATGGTTTCACAGAACAGTGTGTGAATCTGGGAAAGTAGTGACCCTGGAAAGAGAGTAGATCTGTTGCCTGGTGTTGGGATCAATGTCACTGACAGAGCACACGCTCATCATCACTGCTCACACGTGGCACCTTATATGTTCTAAAGTTTATCTAATCATTTTCTTTGCTACGACACCGAATGGAAATATTATGACATTTAGATATTAAGACAGCTTATGTGGTGGGCATTCTACATAATCTAAGCCTAATACTAAATGAGATAATAAAATAAAATAAAAAAGTTTTTATTTTATAAACAAACATAATGGTTGATAAGGTGAAACTTTTTGTAAGGAGATATTTATTTAACATTTGTGGAAGGAGTCTTCAGTGTCAGCACAGTGTCAGACAGTAACAGTTAGAGGTGATACTGGAACATTAAGTTTTCCAGCATAGGAAAGTCTTCAGGACAGACAGCTTTGTAGTTTCTCAGTAACATGGTTAATGGCTTAGTCTTATAACTTCAAAAGTGAGGAAAAAAAGAGAGGCTGATGAGAGAATGAGTGCATCACATGCAACGTGTTAACTGATAAAAAGTATGATGTGACCTTATAATTACTTAATGAATTGAAATCTGTCATTGTTGACAAACTGCTGTGGTATAGGAGGAATAAACACTTCGGGTCGTGCTATTATAGCAAAATAATTACCAGTCCACACCATCATAAATTATGCTCCTATTACACCACACTGTCATGTTTTATTGCTTATTTAATGTCTAGTTATACTGTATATCTTAAATCAGTTTTAAATGTTCATTACATTTGCTACACCCTCTAAAGATAGAAGTGTGATCTTTGAGGTCCAGTTATATACATGAAATGATTTTGAAAGCTTCACTATATTCACTTTCCTATATTCACTATATTCACAAAACACAATCTAAATTTAGAAAAGATGCAATTTGTAGTAAAAGTAAAGTTTCCCTTTAAAAAAATATGGTAAATAATATCTAGTTGAGAGGTCTCCATGTGTTACATGTTCCCAGGCTTATATTTCACACAGTCTGGTTCTATACACACATGCACACACACAGCTGTCCATCAGTAATAAGCTGAGAATGCCCCAGTCACACACCCCTCATCTGCTCCGAGCTGGTGGAGTCACAGAGGCACACGGCTTCCCACACTTCAGCATTCATCACATTAAATCCCTTACACAATAGAAGTGTGTCCGCTCTCACAGGAATGGTCGGCTACTAGAGTGAGGGGCTGGAATGAAATGAACTGTAACTAAACTCTGAAATCCTTGAGTATTCAGTTAAATACCAATGTAGATTAGGATTTTGTCGGACAGGTCTTTTTAATATACACGTATAGAGCGTGTGAGTCATAAGAAAAATATATCCATTGTATAGCAAATGGACAGTGACACTACAAATTTTTTTTGCTGTATCTATGAAAATATTGGTGCTTATTGCACTAATTGGTTTCAGAAAATATGCACAGCTACCTTCAATTCTTATCACTAATCACAGTGTGGGAACTTAGGAAAATCTGGTTGCTCATGCCTCTAGTCATTTTCCCACAGTAGAGTAAGTGCCAGATGGCCGAGAAGAGAATGTCCCACCTGTCCAGTGAAGTGTCCCATCAGAGTCTCATTGACCAAAGACATATCTGCAGACTATTGTTTAATTTCTGATGGCCTCATTGGCTGGACCCTGACAAAATTCAGTATAAATACAAGCAGCATCAGGAGATAGAAGCCAGATTCGAACTGAACCCCAACAGGGCCTGTGCTGTAAGAAGAACCAGACTTGACTATCAAGCACCTAAGCTAGCATCAGACATGCCTGCTTACATGGACATCACACCTCAGAACAACATTCAACATGCCAGGTACTTTCAAACAGATTCTGCTTTTCCAGATTGAAAATGGAGATTTTTGTGATACAGCATCAGGATGACATTTTTCAGAAAGTCATTGTATCTACTTGCAATTAACAGTAAACAACAATCGCAATATCTATTAAATTATTTCAGAAATTTATATAAAATACCATAAACATGTGTATACATTTTTTGCATTTAAACTTTCATGTTATATTCGTTCCATAATACATAATACACCCCGTAGTTAATTATTTTCCTATAACAGCATGCCTAAAAGTGTTTTCTATTCCTCTTGTATCACAACAATTTGACAATGATTGAATTTTTTTATTTAAATAAAGAAGAAACCGTTAAACTTTTTTATCCATTTAAAGTTATAATTTTTTTTATAAGTTATAATTATAATTAGTGTGGTTACATTTAATGTATTTATTTAATGTAGAAAGTCCATGAAACAAGTTCCTGTAAATTAATATAAAGTAATATAAACTTTGCAGGTGGAAATACTGTACTCTGCAGTTGTATATAAAATTAAGCAATTTTTTTTGTGAGTGATATCATCTGTATGCCTCAACCAATAGTATAACTATTTCATACATTGCTATTACAGTACACAGTCATGCCAGTATTTCAGCACAGCATATTTTGCAGATTCAAGGCAATATGTTGATGTGTACTAAATTTTTTTGCAGGTGTAAACTCCACAGCTTGGAAAGGAAGTGTTTCAACAAGGTGGAGAAACTGAAGTCATCACTTGAAGAACACCTCCATAACGGAATCCCCACCTCTGATCTTCTGGAAAAGACGGTGTCATTCTTCACCATGAAGAAGGCCTTGGTTTTCCACAACGGTTACTCCAGGTGTACTCGGGACATTCTTCGACTTTGCCCATCCCCGACAGAAGATGTAACACCGCTGTTTTTTGAACAGTAATGAAGAAGTCAGCACTTAAAAAGACACTCTGAAATACCTCAACCCCGGATGGAAAAATGACACTTTCAGTCTGGATTACCCTGAGAGAGTTGTGTGTGTGTGTGTGTGTGTGTGTGTGTGTGTGTGTATATATATATATATATATATATATATATATATATATATATATATATATATATATATATATATATATATATATATATATATATATATATATATAAAAGGATTATATCTTGCCTGTGGAGATTATCAGCAGTTATAATTTTAAGCAGTTTAAAATTATATTATTTTGCTCTCATTGAGAGATGTTACTCAGTTATATTTAGCATGAAACAATGAGTGTGCTGTCTGCTGGAGGAGATGGTTCACTCTAAAAAATGTCTGATAACTTCTAAAGATACAATGTATCATTTTACAGACACAATTTTGTTGATTTGTTTATATTTTGAATAAGTTGATTGTTATGTCTGCATATTTGTTCTTATGAAATAAATATTATTTCACCGTTAATCATATGTGTGTTCAGGCATGTAAGGGAGAAAATGTTCAAATAATAGGTTATTTTATTGTGTGATATTATTATGGAGGGGAAGGCAATGTTCGGACATACAATACATATATTATTTTAAACCTCATGATAATATTTTGGGGGAAACAATTGACAACAATTTGAAATGGGACAAAACAAGTTAACAGTTATGCTCAAATTCATGCTCAGCTTCATTCGTCCATGCTCACGGATTTCTCTGTTAATTTACAGCATACAACCTTTTTCTTAAAGCACTGATTTTGAAATATCGTCTTCTATATCTTTATTTATAAAATATTAAACAGTTATTGTCCTTGGGGACCTGGGGCACTGGTAGTTCAGTGGTTAAGACATTGGACGAAAGCTTGTAAGTTCAAATCCCAGCACTGCCAAGCTGCCACTGCTGGGCCCTGAGCAAGGCCCTCAACCTTCAACTGATCAGTTGTATAAATGAGATAAAAGTAAATCACCTTGGATAAGGGCATCTGAAAATCCCATAAATGTAAATGTCCTTAAACTTCTAGTAGTGTTTTAGATTACATTACATAGTTCAGAAAGGAAGTTCAAAAGAGAAGAATACACAAAAAATTATGATTAGAGGTTATGTAATTTTAAAGGATTCCAGTGCAGAAGAATAGCAATAAAATTATGTTACAGAATTAAGAACAAAAAAGATTGACACAGTCCATTCTAGTCTAGTCTAAAAGCTCTCTTATTTATTCTTTACTCAGTGTAATGTATGTCTATGTGGCATTGCTACATAATAATATATAGTTTGTTATAATCATTACCATTATAATCATCAATATTATATATATATATATATATATATATATATATATATATATATATATATATATATATATATATATATATATATACACACACATATATATATATACACACACACACACACACACACACACACATATATATATATATATATATATATATATATATATATATATATACACGTATATATTTTGTTCTTAATTCTGTAACATCACTTTATTGCTACTCTACTGCATATTCTATTCTACTATATATATATATATATATATATATATATATATATATATATATATATATATATATATATATATATAAAATCTAATAATGTTAATTCAACCTCCATATGAAATATATCTCCCAACCAGATTCTCATATCTTAATAATAAGATGTAAAATAACGCAACTATAATTTGCATAAACATACAACAAAAAACTAAATCAAACGTCATTTTGATAGATTTATTGTTTCTGAAAACGTTTGTCAGGTGGGAATTTTCTGTGCATACAGTGTGGTTAAGGAAGGTCAAGATGGTTATCTAAGAAGCTTCATCCCTGGGGGTGTGGGGACCAGCTGTGTATAGGGTTGATTAGCATTTAAGTAGGCACACGTCTATTGTTTGTTGGAGCCTTTTCACTGAGGAGAGTGTGGGAAAGCTCAGGAAAGCCGAGTCCCAGTTTTACTAGTCATTAACATTAATTCCATGTGCCACCGGCATGCTGCTGTATTGATGTAAACAGTTTGTGATTATTATTATATATAACTATATAATCTATAATTGCAAGACATTTTAATGATCACATTTGTTTATTCAATAATAATTGAAATGCTAAATTTGATAAGGACAGAATAATGATTAAACTTTCTTCTGGGGTTATATTATAATATAATAATATATGAAAAATGAAAGAAAAATAACAATTATAGAAAGTCATAGAGTACCAACCAATTGGAAACTTTCCCTGCAGATGGTGAGAGACATTAGGCTTCATTTACAATACATCCCAGTGTGTAGTCATTAGTACTGATCCTATCAGGTCTTTAAAGCCTTTTTACTCCATAGATCTCAGCACAGACAACTCAGTGTGGGAAAGTCAGAACTCTAAACTCACACAAACTGACAAAGACATGAGACACATCTGTTACACCTGGACAGGTGTTTTGTGTAAACATGTTGAGTAAGCTTTGTAAATTGCCTTAAAACTAATAAGCATACAGAACAGTACAGTATGGACATGAACAATTAGGAAATAATTAGGAAATATATTGATAGTAATAATTAATAAGTAGTGAGTATCACAAAAGTATGTATTGCCGTAATTAAATTACATAATTTTAGTGTATAATAAAAATAAGTTCTTAACCTTCTGCCTTAGTATACAGTTAGACCAAGTGTTAAAAACAAACTTTTAAAAAAATTCTATGTGTTAAAAAAAAAAGTCACTGATTGTGGAATGTAATTTGATATCAACCCAACACATATGAGCAGTGATGATGAGCGTGTGCTCTGTCAGTGACATTGATCCCAACACCAGGCAACAGATCTGCTCTCTTTCCAGGGTCACTACTTTCCCAGATTCACACACTGTTCTGTGAATCCATTTCCATCACCCCATCCCTCCACCTGCTCCCCTGAGAATTGACATGGTTCTCTGCTAGAAGAACACTGAGCATGTGGCAGCCCTATATTCCTCATTGTTCGTCCAAGCTCTCCCATTGGCTCCAAACTGTGAGAAACTCCAACAAGCCCAAGACCCACACATTCATATGTAGATTTGGGAGTATAAATAGAGGAGATGCAGCCAGTTCAAATCACCCTCACTCTACACAGAAGATCTACAGAACAGAGACACAGCCATGGCACCAACAATCACTTCTGCAATGGCCATCTCAAACAAGCACCTACCTTTAAACAACAAGGTAAATTAAGAACCTGTTTCCTTTCAATGTTTACATTTACCTGCTTTCTACTAAATAACTCTTTATAGTTCAAGATGACTAAGTGTTCTTTCTGTTATTTACAGCTGAGGAAGCCGATGGTGGAGAAGATGCGCAGAGATCGTATCAACAGCAGCATTGAGCAGCTGAAGTCTCTCCTTTCTCCAGAGTTCCTCAACCAGCAGCCTGACTCCAAACTGGAGAAAGAAGATATCTTGGAGATGATAGTCAGCTTATTGAGACAACTGCCTGCATTCTCCTGTAGCTCAGCAGCTGTCATTCAAGGCTTCTCCAGATGTGTCAATGATGTTGTCCACTTCCTGTCCAAAGAAGAGTTGAGGACACAGAGCCAGAGAACCACTTCCAGAATCTTCAGCCATCATCATATGAGAACAGGAGGGAAAGTGTCCTGCCTCAGCGGAGCTCTACAGAGCAACAGATCATCAGCAAAGAGAAGAGTTCAGTTAAGAGCTCCCTGGGTAAGGGAAGATCAAGACTCAAAGCAAAAAACACAAGACTATGTGGACTTTTTTTCTTTAAGTTTCAACTTCTATATGAACAGGATTATATCTTTATTATTTGATCTATTTTGATAATATTTGATCAGGTTTGATCACGTTTGTGAATTGGTTGTCAATTTTACTGTAAGAGATATGTACTATGTATATTCTGGTTAAATACACTATATATTTTTTATATAGTGAACTAGAAAATATATAACCATTAATTGCCTTTTATGAAGTTGATCACATTCTGATTAATACAGAATCATTAAGCTTTAAATTTCCATTTTTAAAAAATGAGATGTTATTGTCTGTTTATCAGTATGTCACGTGTTGAATATTCATCCTTATTTCTCATTTCACTTGAGAAGTTTTACATGTTTTTACCTTAGCCAAGGTTTATTTTGTACCTATTGTTTGGTACTGTTAATAATGAACAATACATTTTGCTCTTGACAGTATCTGTTGAGACTGTTTACATTTAATTCCCATTTATTTCTTTTGAGAAATATTATCTTTATCTTCAAAAGATTTTAGCTGTTGGAAAAGTGCGTCTTTTGTAAAGACAAACTGTTTAAATTCTGCTCTATCATGAGCACCATGTGTGTTGAAGAATTCTTCAAGTGACTGTTGTGATATTTTATCACATATTATATTGTATTAATACATATTATATTGATTTAACACAAAAGAGCACTTTTAAACAAAATAAAAATATGTCTAAAGTACATTCTTATGTAATGTGAATTTTGTGATGTCATGTCTAGTACACTAACCTGGATGTTTTGATGTCCTTCAAGGGTCAGAGTGTAAAACCACTCAGAGATAAGAATCACAGTCTATGGTCATTAATATCCTATAATCTATCAGCCATTGAGTATTTTGGTGCATACAGGTATAAACATTCCCACACAATTTTAATGATAAATTTATAATTATCATAATTATAGACCTGTAACCTCAAAAAATGTTTGTCTTTTTTTGTAGACACTCACTGTTAGATTTCACTCCACAGGAATCTACTGTGTTCGCCTTTTCGATCTCTGTCATGCCTTTCGGCCTGTTTTACCATTACATTCTAGTAACATTGAGTTACTTTTAGTTCTATGTTGCTATGTGCACGCCTGGAGAGTCCGAAATTAACACACACACACTGACAGATATGAGCGTGTTCAAAAGAGACTTCCCGCTTTATTCAGTCAAAACAGAAGTATTTATACATATTGTACACATTGATAACAGCAGTGCGTGGATGGTTTCTACTGGTCGAAGAGTCAGACAGATTTAAACAAAACACACAGCACATAGTTATGATACAAAATAAGTCCCATGTCATGTTGACACAGAAGTACATAATAATAAAATCAAGGATAACAGTTGATCAGCTTATTCAAAGAGGTAACTAAATGATTACATTCATCATATATTTGAGAGCAGTTCATAATATAAGAGGGTACATAATATAAAATACAAGATGATAAAAGAGAATTTCCTTTCACTCACAAAGAAAATAGTGATTTTAGATAATGATACAGATACAGAGGACAACATAAGAATTATGTTATAAGAATGTTATTGACAATTATACTAAGAGTAATGATGGCCAACACAAAGATACAGTGGATATAAAAAGTCTATACACCTCTGTAAAAAAAACTTTTGAGATGTAAAAAAAAAATAATTAAACCAAATGAAAACAATTTCATAGTGAAATTTTGATTTATTAATTAAAGTGAAAAACAATAAGAATCTTTTTTTTTTTTTTTTGGGGTGGGGGGTGGGGGGGGGGGTGGTAGAGGGAAAAATAAAATAAAATAAACATGTAAAATAACCTGGTTGCATAAGAGTCACATCCCTAAATTAATACTTAGTTGAAGTGCCTTTAGATTTTATCACAGCACTTAATATTTTTGGCAAGAGTCAATCAGGTTGGCACATCTTGACTTAGCAATAGTTTGCCATTCTTTCTAGCAAAAGCATTCTAACTCTAATTAGCTGGGCATCTCCTGTGCACAACCCTCTTCAGCTCACCCCACAGATTTTCATTTGGATTTAGGTCTGGACTCTGACTGGGCCATTCCAAAACCTTGAACTTGGTGAAATTATTCTTCACCTCAAGTGTTTTAGCTGAAGTCTTAAGCTTTTGCGACATAATGGACTGGTATTAAGAGCTATTCATTATTCCCTCCACAATGATTAAAGAAACATTGATGCTTATTTAATGCAAATCACGATCCAAGATGGCGCCAGTGTACCTGTCGGCATGCCGTCCAAGCAGACCGGCTGAGTGAGCTCGACATATGGCGGCATTCAGCCAGTTCCTTCCCTGTTGTGTCGAGTTCACCCGGGCATCCACAAATGGAGCCCGGGCCAGCACTAGTGTGAGGGAGACACAGAAGTCGAGTATGGTAGCCCGTAGACAGCCAGAGGAACTGGCGGCCACAGTATCGGCCTGCTACTAGGCCTGATCTGAGAATGGTCATAAAGGCCAAGCAGGCAACGAAGAGTGGTCCTGAGGGGTTGTGGAGGGACTTATTAGGGGACTTGAGGTTGTTAGGGCAGTTAGCCCCCAGTGCTAGTGTTGGGCTTCCCCTAGCCAAGGTTGTCCAAAGTTTTCAGTGTTCTCTGATCAGCGAGCTGACATAGGGCAACAAAAATCTGATGCTTTCCCTTCAATAGAATGTGGAATAGTTAATGCCACTAAAAGATCGTCTAGTATTTTAGAAACTACTGCCAAATGTGTCTCCATGGGTTCTATCTACTGTAGAAAAGGGTTGCCGAGTCCAGTTTAGAGCTCCAGTAAGGGCTCTCTGTACTTGCGTCCACCGCTTCAGCCAGTGGCATAAGTCGGAGCAGCTGCTGGTCTGTTTTGGCGGCGACAGTAGAGATGATGCTGTGTCAAAGTATGAAGTATCAATGTATGAAGTCCAAAGGAGTGTCCATACAGGATATGTGTGCTGCTGCATGGTGGTCTATGCCACACACATTCATTTTTATTACAGCCTGGATATTCATTCCACCCCGGGCTCGAATGACTTGCAGTGACCCTCGGGCTTGGGTCTTTTTGAACAGGCTGTACCCTTGGTATGACGGAGTGGGTATTCTTGTTCTTATATTGTTTTGCTAAACGCAACGTCAAAGTTCCTTTTGAAAGGGAACGTCTGGGTTACACATGTAACCCTGTTCCCTGAGAAGGGAACGAGACTTTGCGTAACTTTGTCATACCAGGGCAGGCCTGTGAATTGTGTCTTCGCATCAGATAATAGAGGCTGATGGCGTGGTTCACAGGTGCCATATTTACATCACGCGACGCGTTTAACGTCTCCTAATCATGGCAGGCCTATAAATAGATTTTACACAAAGTGGCACTCCCATAGTGTTATACTAAATGTAACATCTTGTTCCCTTCTCAGGGAACAGGGTTACATTGTTACATGCATAATGCAGACGTTTCCTGTGGGGATGCTGTTCTTTTGTTGTTGTGCTGTGTTTTTTGTGCCAAACATATCTTTTGTTATAATAGTAAAAAATTCACCTTTGGTCTGATCAGTCCAGGGGTGTTAGCTTGACTGTTAATCATCCAAGGCTGAGACCAGATTCTTCTCCATCAAAAAACTTTTTAAAACATACTTCTAAATAGACTATTTCCATGTATTTTTTCTCCCCTTGCATGTTAGGGCTAATTTCTTAAAAATGTAGATTTGATTTACCACATAACCTGCAACTTAATAATCCAGCCACTTGAATGTCTCAAACCATCATCATATCAAACACCTACCTTCCATTATTACTAGGCATACATGATGGAAAATCCTCAAAACCTATAAGGCAATGTCAATTTCATGAACGAGAATAGAAAATGGATAGGATTATATCTATATATTTTAGACATTTGAAATTAAAAAGTAATGTGAATGAAAGACAACAGCATCACATGTCTTATAAAAATCATATGGGGAAGTTAAGTGGCCAGGACCAGGCCTTAAAATTTTAACCATACAAGGGAGTGTTTCTCTATTAGAAAGGTTCCAACAACATGCTTTTAGGAAGTTTTCTACCGTTAACTTACTGGAGAACGCTTGAGGGGTTATTTTTCCTTACGAGTGTGTCGCTGCTGTCCTTGAAGTTGCTGAATTAAACATTTGTTTTCTTCAATCAGTTCCACTTTCTTACATAACGATACACATGTAATGTCAGATTTTCTAATTAACATTGTGAGTGCAACCATAACAGAGCAGCTAATTTCCCCACTGTGCTCAATTTTCAACAAGCTTTTTCTTTTTTAATTACAAATATTATTTACTCATCTGTTGTTCATTGTACTTAATTTTCAACATAAATCTATATTGTTGATATTTTTAATCTATTCATCTTCTGCTCACTGGGTTTCCATTAAAATAAGCACTTCTACTCTTTCATTTGTCATTAAGTGCAACATGTAGGAATTAGTTTACTTTAAAGAACAGATTGCATTGCACAAACCAATTCATACAATTAGTGTGAATCATTAAGATTAGTGCTTGCATATTTTTCTATAATTTTTCAAAATTTCGCTCGGTTGATATTATATTTATAAATTAAATGTGTGACACTAGGTTAATTTGGCAGAGGTTAGATACTTATAAATCATAATAAAATTTCACATCAATATGTCAAAATTAAAGAAAAACATTATATCAAAGAAGGAAAAATAAAATGAGCAAAACCCAGATTAATAATAATAATAATAATAATAATAATAATAATAATCATCACATCATCATATTTGAATATTAACAGGACATCTTAACCAATAAGGATCTCTTCCTCCAGCTGGTGGATGATGTCAAACTCAGTGATGTCCAAAGTAGACTAAGGTCGACATTCTTAAAAGAAGTTTCTGTGGTGTGCAATTTATTTTCCTGTGATCGCATGGCATGCTAAAATGCATTGTCACATATGACTCACATGATCATACCTTATTCACATGTGCAATGTATTTTAACCTGGAAGGATTTTATAGCAACACGTTCAGACTTGCCTCCAGCTGGTGGATGACGTCAGACTCAGTGTGTTTAGTCATCAGTAATGGTTCATTCAGGACTCTGAAGCTTTTGTACTCTATTGATCTCAGCACAGAGAACTCAGTGTGGGAAACTCAGATGAGCTCTAAACTCACACTGACTTACAAAGACATGACACAAGACCCATCTGTTACATCTGGAGTCCTGGTAGTGATAGAAAAGACACAGCATGAAAATTTGTGCACACAATTTAATTCTAAAACATTTTAGTAATAAATTCCATCCAGTAAATCATATTCAATGTAAAAATCTAATAATCGGTCAAATTATCTCTGCTACCACATCAGTGAATTTATTTTCAATAAAGGATAAAAAGTACAGTTGTTCTATTACAAGTGGTTTTCATACATTATATATTCAACAACAGTATATATGTATTTATGTATGTATGTATGTAGATGATAACACTGAAACGCTGTGTCCTGATGATTTTCATGATGTAATCAAAAGGATGCATTCAGACATAGAAGTTGCATGGTGCTAAATTAATCCAAGAGATCATTTATATACTCTAGTGGATATCATAGTAATGATAATGAGTCTTTATTGATCACATATACAGTAGAGCACAGTGAAATAGTTTTCTTCGCATACCCCAGCCTGTCAGGAAGCTGGAGTCAGAGCGTAGGGTCATGATGCAGCGCCCCTGGAGCAGAGAGGGTTAAGGGCCTTGCTCAAGGGCCCAACAGTGGCAGCTTGGCAGTCTGAACCCCCGACCTTCCAATCTGTAACCCAGTGCCTTAACTGCTAAGCCACCACTGAACCTAGTATCAGTTTTTTATTAAGATAGTGTTGAAATATGAGATCTTAAGTGTATGCAGTAAGAATGGTAGAGCCCTCATGGACAATGGAGGAGGAGCTGTACAGTCTTTTCCAAAAATTAGCCTGGAAGATAAATGAGTGTGTGAATAGGCACACTTTAATTGTTTCTGACTCACTCTTCCAAAAGTCAGAGTATGGGGAATCCCAGGAGGGAACAGACACAATCTACTGTAATCAATGTCTTAAACTCCACCACACACTTGATATTTTGGTACACCCATGGGAGTAGAAACTCACTTATAATAGTGAACTACACCATACAGTAACATTGGCATAAACACAGTATAAAATCTAATTAATATATAATAAATAAGCATATTGAAAATATGCTTATAAAATATGCTAAAAAAAAACAGCAAAAGATAATGTAAAAAAAAATGCGAGATGAAATGTGTAAAGCTTGGCTTATCATTATGGTTAACATCAAGGCTTACAAGGAAATATGGAGTAACCATCAACAAGCAGTGATAATTTCTGGATATATATTATGGTGGTTTTGCTTTTAGAGACTAAATCAAAATGTATCAAATGTATCAAAATTAATAAATAACAGCATATATCACATTATATCCCATTAAAATAAATGTCATCTCCACACCTGTGAGCAGTGATGATGAGCGTGTGCTCTGTCACCGACATTGATCCCAACACGAGGCAGCAGATCTACTCTCTTTCCAGGGTCACTACTTTCCCAGATTCACACAGTGTTCTGTGAATCCATCTCCATCACCCCACCCTTCCACCTGCTCCCCTGAGACATGGACATTGTCCTCTGCTAGAACACTGAGCATGTGGCAGCCCTACATTCCTCATTGTGTGTCCAAGCTCTCCCAACTGTGAGAAACTCCAACAAGCCCAAGACCCACACATTCATAAGGAGATTTGGGAGTATAAATAGAGGAGATGCAGCCAGTACAAATCACATTCACTCTACGCAGAGAGATCTACAGAACAGAGACACAGCCAAGGCACCAACCATCATGTCTGCAGTGATCATCTCAACCGAGCACCTACCTCTAAACAACAAGGTAAATTAAGAATCTGTTTCCTTTCAATGCTTATATTTACCTGCTTCCTACTTAATACTTCCCACTGCTACCTCTTTATAGTTCAAGATGGCTAAATGTTCTCTCTTTGTTATTTCAAGCTGAGGAAGCCAATGGTGGAGAAGATGCTCAGAGATAGTATCAAAAGCAGCGTCAAAAAAAGCATCAAAAAAAGTGTCCTGCCTTAGCTGAGCTCTACAGAGCAGCAGATCATCATCAAAGAGATAAGTTCAGTTAAGAGCTCCCTCTGGAGGCCCTGGTAAAGGGAAGATCAAGACTCAAAGCAGAAAGCACAAGACAATGTTGACTTTAAGTTTTTTCAACCTTTCCTTGTGCAGAAGCCTTATGGAAATGTTCATATACCATTCCTTTTATTTATTTATTTATTTATTTATTTATTTATTCATTTATTTATTTTTTAAGAACGAATCAGTATGTTTCATAATAGAAATGCTGGAAACAACAAATGCCAGAAATCTTGCCATTTTGTGTCTATGTTAGACGTGAACATATTAAATGAGTTTGTTGTAAATTCATGCAATTTTATATACTATTTCCATTTTGGAATGCTTTAAGTATTGTATTGTCTTGTCCTCATATCAGTTCTATATTAGACATGAATTTTGTATCTATCTATTTTATTTTATTTTTTTCAAAATTCTGAGCATATTTTGTACTAATATGGTGACATATTTGAGAATGTCTCCATTTAGCTAATGGAAAGCACATTTATTATGTACTGTATAATTTATTTAGAAGGTCTTTGAATCTTATATGCTTTCAAAGAAAGTAATACCATTTGGATCAATACATGATCATTAATCATTTTATTCTTGTTTTCTTTAAAAAAAACACATCATATTAACCTTTCACTGTTTAAATATGATAATATGATTTGATAAATATACCTATTGAATTGGCATTTATGAAACATAAATTTTTGGCATTGACAGTATCTACTTGTGAAGTAGTAGTTGTTCATATTTAGTATATTTCACTTGTTCACGTGTCTTTTGTAAAGACTGATAAACTGTTTAAATTCTACTCTATTATGAGTGCCATGTGTCTTGAAGATTTCTTCTAGTAAATGTTGTGATGTGCTGTCACAAGTGTTCTTGTCTGTGAGAAATTTATTCAGATATAATGTTAACAAATGCAAATTTGCAACAATTAAAAAAAAACTTGGAAATTACTCAACTGTTTTTTGAGGTTTTTTTTAAAGTTTATTAAGCCACGGAACTTTGATAAAGAAACAAAAACGAACGCAAAACACTTCCAAATAACATATTCAGACCATTTTGACTGATCAAGTAGAAATTTTTAAGAAAACAAACTTCGGAAAGAATTTATGATAAAGGTTCAAAGTACAACATATGGTCTAGTAAATTCAACTGTGAGGATGGAACCTACAGTCCATTTAAAAAAAAAAAACAATATATAAATATATATATAAATATATATAGTGCCTTGCGAAAGTATCCGGCCCCCTTGAACTTTTCAACCTTTTGCCACATTTCAGGCTTCAAACATAAAGATATAAAATTTTAATTTTTTGTGAAGAATCACCAACAAGTGGGACACAATTGTGAAGTGGAACGGAATCTATTGGATATTTTAAACTTTTTAGCAAATAAAAAACTGAAAAGTGGTGCGGCAAATTATTCCGCTTCTTTACTTTCAGTGCAGCGAAACTTACTCCAGAAGTTCAGCGAGGATCTCTGAATGATCCAATGTTGTCCTAAATGACTGATGGTGATAAATAGAATCCACCTGTGTGTAATCAAGTCTCTGTATAAATGCACCTGCTCTGTGATAGTCTCAGGGTTCTGTTGAAAGCGCAGAGAGCATCATGAAGACCAGGCAGGTACGTAATACTGTTGTGGAGAAGTTTAAAGCCGGATTTGGATACAAAAAGAGTTCCCAAGCTTTAAACATCCCAAGGAGCACTGTGCAAGCGATCATTTTGAAATGGAAGGAGTATCAGACCACTGCAAATCTACCAAGACCTGGCCATCCCTCTAAACTTTCAGCTCAGACAAGGAGAAGACTGATCAGAGATGCAGCCAAGAGGCCCATTATCACTCTGGATGAACTGCAGAGAACTACAGCTGAGGTGGGAGAGTCTGTCCATAGGACAACAATCAGTTGTACACTGCACAAATCTGGCCTTTATGGAAGAGTGGCAAGAAGAAAGCCATTTCGTTTGGTGTGACGTTTGGTGTGTCTCTGAGGTGGCTTGTGGCAAACTTTAGACGAGACTTTTTATAGATATCTTTGTGAAATGGCTTTCTTCTTGCCACTCTTCCATAAAGTTTAAAATATCCAATAGATTTCGTTCCACTTCACAATTGTGTCCCACTTGTTGGTGATTCTTCACAAAAAATTAAAATTTTATATCTTTATGTTTGAAGCCTGAAATGTGGCAAAAGGTTGAAAAGTTCAAGGGGGCCGGATACTTTCGCAAGGCACTGTATATATATTTCTTTCTATCTTTGAGTATCCTGTAAAATAATTTGATCATCATTCACATAGAGCATATAATTTATTGTGCACTTATGGAGACCCATTTATTGTGCACTTATGGAGACCCATGATGTGGTTTAGCAGACACACACGCGCGCACACACACACACACACACACACACACATAGGGCAACAGAGCTCAGTTAACAGTGAAGGCAATTTTGGTTCTAATCACTGAATCAAATCATTTTGTTCAGTTCACTAATTAGAGTCGACTATTTTTGCTCCCAGTCAGCTCTTTGACATTTTTTTTATTTTATTTCACTGGACAAACTATTGGGAGTGATGTAAAATGAAAACACGAGGGCTTAGTGGTTAGCACGTTCGCCTCACACGTCCGGGGTTCGAGTCCCATCGGGGCCATGTGTGTGCGTAGTTAGCATGTTCTCCCCATGCTGTGGGGTTTTCCTCCGGGTACTCCGGTTCCTCCCCCAGTCCAAAGACATGCATGGCAGGCTGATTGGCTTGTTGAAAGTGTCCATAATATATGAATAGGTGTGTGATTGTGTATGCGATTATGCCCTGCGATGGACTGGCACCCTGTCCAGCGTGTACCCTGCCTTGTGCCTGTGCGATGCTTCCTGGGATAGGCTCCAGGTTCCCTGTGACCCTGAAAAGTAATCAGTGGTAGAAGATGGATGGATGAACAAACTATTGGGAATTGTGACCAATAACTTTTCTTCTTTCCCTCACTAGAGATACATTTAATAAAATCCTTCTCTACTCTACTAATGAACAAAAACCACTTTGGGAAGTGCTGATGTTAGACAATAATCAACTTTGAGTTGTTAAAAATACCTCCACTGTTTGCAACACAACACTGTCATTGATTTTTTTCATTTAACATCACGCCACAAACATCAAACCTGTCAGGATCTGGTTACCCACAGGATCATTAGCATCTGAATGGACACACTTCTATTGTCTACTTCAACACTTCATTTCCATTCGGAAATGTGTGAGAAATCTCAGGAGAGCAGAATTATACTTCTTAATGGTGACAGCATGCTAAACCCAACTTGCTCTTATCTAGATAGGAAAAAAAGAAATTAGTATGCACTTTTGGTAAATAGGTCATTGTATAATGTCACCTCATTCACTGATAGGATATAGATGACAACACTACTGATAATTTAATAAAAGTGTTTTGTTTATATTCTGATTTTTAAACTCAGCATATAAAAGAACTGAAAATAATTTTTAGCTGAATAGCAGGCACAATTCTAGCAACATGTTCAGACATTTCCCTCCAGATATTGAGTGATGTCACTTTACAATCTACCACACAATGTTTAGTCATCAGTAATGGTCCATTCAGGTCTCTAAAGCTTTTGTACTCCATTAATCTCAGCACAGAGGACTCAGTGTGGGAAACTCAGACAATCTCTAAACTCACACTGACTTACAAAGATGCGACACATCTGTTACATCTGGACTGCTAGGTTATGAACAGTTAACTTTAAGATAATTCATATAACACAAATATGTTCAGCATGTTTCTTAGCTGTATTATATATTAAAGCCTGTCAGAGCTTATAGATAACATTAGTAAAATCCTAAAACTCTGGATAAAAGTGTCTATATGAAGACCATTTGATCAACTATCCAAAAATAAGTAAATTAATTTCTAGTAAAGACATCAGAAATATTTCGCTTTAACAGAGCACTGTGTATATCTACAAGTTCTTATATCTCATATTTATTTTTTAAAAAATGATAGAATTCCTGGCTAAAAAACTAATCTTTAATGAAAGCTGATGAGATATTTAGATCTGTGATGTGTTTCCACACGTGTGAGCAGTGTTGCTCTCTTTCCAGGGTCACTACATTCCCAGATTCACACAGTGTTCTGTGAAACCATCTCCATCACCCCACCCCTCCACCTGTTCCCCTGAGACATGGACATTGTCCTCTGCTAGAAGAACACTGAGCATGTGGCAGCCCTATATTCCTCATTGCTCGTCCAATCTCTGCCATTGGCTCCAAACTGTGAGAAACTCCAACAAGCCCAAGACCCACACATTCATATGGAGATTTTGGAGTATAAATAGAGGAGATGCAGTCAGTACAAATCACACCCACTCAAGACAGAGAGATCTACAGCACAGAAAACACAGCCAAGGCACCAACCATCACTTCTGCAGTGATCATCTCAAACGAGCACCTACCTACACTCTACACAGAGAGATCTACAGAACAAAGACACAGCCATTGCACCAACCATCACTTCTTTAATGATCATCTCAAACGAGCACCTACCTCTAAACAACAAGGTAAATTAAAATAATGAATCCTCTCAATGCTTACATTTACCTGTCTTCTGTTTAAGAACTCTTCATAGTTCAAGATGACTAAGTGTTCTCTGATTGTTATCTACAGCGTAAGAATCCAACAGTGGAGAAAATGTGCAGAGATCATATCAATAGCAGCATTGAGCAACTGAAGTCTTTCCTGGCTCCAGAGTTCCTCAACCAGCAGCCTGACTCCAAACTGGAGAAAGCACATATCCGGGAGATGACAGTTAGCTTCCTGAGATGACAGCAGCAGCCTGCATTCTCCTGCAGCTCTCAATCAAGCTGTCAAGGGTTCTCCAGATGTGTCTATGAGATTGTCCACTTCCTGCCCAAAGAAGTGGTGAAGACACAGAGCCAGAGAAAACTGCTGAACCACATCCAGAATCTGCAGCTCTCTTCATACGAGAACAGGAGGGAAAGTGTCTTGCCTCAGCTGAGCTCTACAGAGCAGCAGACCATCATCAAAGAGAAGAGTTCAGTTAAGAGCTCCCTCTGGAGGCCATGGTAAAGGGAAGATCAAGACTAAAAATGAAAAGCAGGAAACACAAGTCTGTTTGAACTGTTTAAGTTAATTTTGATTTCTGCATGAGCGGGATTATAACTGAATTGTTAAAACATGTTAAATGATTATTATAATTATTATTGATGTATAACAATACATCTATACCTTTCTTCTTGGAGAAAAATGTCTTAATTAAGATGCTGGTAGAAACCAGTTAGGAGCAATGTCAAAGTCTGCAGTTTTGAAAATGTGTGTCTATGTTAGACAAAAAAAATAATCAATAAATTGTTTTCAATTCATGAAGAGGCCTATTAAGTGCTATGTCCATTTTAGGAAAAACATTGTGTAGCCTTGTCCCTATTTGGACAAATGTAAATTCTATATTATTGATGACATGTATATAATCTTTTTGATTTTTTATTATTTCTGATCATGTTTGATCACATTTAGGGCATTGGTCCCCAATTTCAATTCCCCAATTTTGGATAATACACTTATTACAGTACATTCTGATCAAATACTATATATATATGTGTGTGTGTGTGTGTATTTGTGTGTATATATGTCAATCAGAATGTATATAAGCATTTCATTGCTTCTATGAAGATAATCACATTCTGATTACACAGAATTATTAAGCTATAATTTTAATTTCTATGAAATATAATGTTAGTGTCAAATTCCCACACTAATGTGTTGATTTAAATGACATTTTAAAAAAGGTTTTTAAGGTTTTAAAAACAAACAAACAATTAAAAAAAAACCTTAATTAAAGCTTATTTTGCTTATTTCTATTGTATGGTACTGTTATGTATGAAACCTAAACTTTGTCACTGACAGAGTATCTGTTCAGAGTCTTTATATTTCGTTGCTATATCTTGCTAATCGCTGTTGAGAAATATTATCTTTATATTTAGCAGTTAAATATTTACTATTGAACAGATTTTCACTGTTATGTGTCCTGTGTCTTTTATAAAGACAATCTGTTTAAACATTGCTCTATTATGAGTGCCATGTGTCTTGAAGAACTCTTCAAGTGAAAGTTGTGATATGTTATCACCTGTTTTCTTAACTATAAGAAAAATTATTTGTATATGCAGAACTAATAAAAAAAATAATAAATCTAAATCACTCACTCATTTTTCTCAATTTTGTAAAGTTTTGGATTCAAAGTACTGAATGAGTTTGGACAGAATGTGTATCTCTCATACACTTAATGAGGCTTTAGAAATATAATAATATTAAAATATCAATGACTTATTACTCCTTTACATTTTGTAACGGTGTAATCAGAAGCATTTCATTAATGAAGCATTAAATTGGCCACCAAATAGCAAGTTCATAAACAGTTAACATTATTAGATGTATTATATTATTACTATGTTAAAAGGTAATAGGAAATTCATTTAGCCAGATGTTATAGTATTTGCAGGATCATAATTTAAAAGGACAATCCAAGATCATGCAAAAATACTGGAAAATAATTAGAACAATTTAACTCTTGAGCAAATATTTTAACATTAGTCCTCATCAACAGCTTTCCTGCTTGTTACAAAGAAACTTCAGGAATTTTAAAATATATTGAGTCCACATTGAATAAGTTTCAGTGTTTCTATCATGCATAATAAAGATTTTTTAGCACACTTGTGAAGAAGCCTGTCAGGATTTTCTGGGCCACAGAATCATTAGCATCTGAATGGACACACTTCTATTGTCCATCATTTCATCTCAATGGGAAAAGTGTGGGAAAGTGCAGGAGAGCAGAATCACACTTCTTAATTGTACTATGAAATCAAGGTTGTCAGTCACTTGATATATTCTTGACATTTTATATAGAAGGTTTCCTGACTGTTTATGTCCAAAGTAGACTAAGGTCGACATTCTTAAAAGAAGCTTCAGTGGTGTGCAATTTATTTTCCTGTGATTGCATGGCATTATTCACATGATCACATGTGCAATGTATTTTAATCTTGAAGGATTTTATAGCAACACGTTCAGACTTGCCTCCAGCTGGTGGATGACGTCAGACTCAGTGTGTTTAGTCATCAGTAATGGTTCATTCAGGACTCTGAAGCTTTTGTACTCTATTGATCTCAGCACAGAGGACTTAGTGTGGGAATCTCAGATGAGCTCTAAATTCACACTGACTTACAAAGACATGGCAGAAGACACATCTGCTACATCCAAGCTGCTGGTTTAAGACCTGCTTCCCTTAACTTAGGAAAAACTCAAATACTGTGTGTACTACTTACATATATTATATCTAGAAACACATCTGACTTTATCAAACATTAGTAATACAACATAAAACTTTATTATATTGCATTTAATCAGATTGGTAAGACATTGGTCAGCAGAAAATGACATTCAAGCATTGTGGATGGAGCTGGACTATTCTGTCACTTCACACTTTAAACTTGTACATGCTTTTTCCTCAGAAAAAAAACATCTAATTTATTATAGAGAGGGATTTTACTCTGTATTTCAATACTTAAATGACGTTTGGTGTGAGGTACACAGAATGTTTCAGCTTTCTCAATATAAACATTTTTATTAATCAATATGTTAAAATCCGTCAATTAAATTAGGACAACACACAGTATATTGGAATTTTTTTTGAAAAAGAGGACTTTTGAACGTACCTCCAGTTCAAGAGTTGTGTTAGATTTATTGAATATAATCCAGGTGGTGGTGGAAATGTTATTCAGGAGTTCCTAATGTTTTCACATGTATTAAAATAACCATCTGTGTTCTTTACAATGGCAGCAAACAGACTTTATGAGAAAAGTACAAATTTAAGAATATGGACAAGAGATCTGAATAAGATTCTTGTCCAGAAAAAGATCTGAGTTTGACCAGATGTTTGGGAGAATATTGTCTTGAAGCCTGGATGGCCATGATATTACAAGTGCAATTTACATATTACAAAATAAATTGCAGATATTTTTAGACTCCAGTCAGATATCAGAAGCTAGGTCTCATTTAAGTTTAGCTCTTGTAGTCGTTTTTTTTTCTTCGCAGATTGGTGAACCTCTGCCCATCTTTACTTCTGAAAGACTCTGCCTCTCTAAGATACTCTTTTTATATTACTGACCTGTTGCCAATTAACCTCCAGCTGTTTCTTTTTAGTAACACTTTTTTCCATCCTGTTGTTGCCCCATCCCAACTTTTTTGCAACCATCAAATTCAAAATGACCTTATTTTTTTCTTAAATGGTTACATTTCCTCAGTTTAAACATTTGGTATGTTTTCTATGTTCTGTTGTGAATAACATATGGGTTTATGAGATTTGTGAATCATTGTATTGTTTTTTTTTACATTTTACACAGCGTCCCAACTTTTTTGGAATTGGGGTCCCAATTTTTTTTGGCTCTTATTTGGCTCTTATAAGTCTGAATTTTAAATTTACTTAAATGATATCCAAATTTTATCAAAGCATTTTTATAAATTCCTAACTGAAAACTGACTTCTCATAGTATCTCTGGATGGACTTTCTGTTTCATCATATGCAGCAGTAAAATACCTTGGAGTAATAATTGACTCCAGTCTATCATTTGATGCTCATGTAGATAATATTATTAGGATAGTCTTCTTTCATCTCAGAAATATTGCTAATATAAGAAATATATTGTCACTACATGATGCAGAAATATTAGTTCATGCTTTTGTCACCTCTAGACTAGATTACTGTAATGTCTTACTGTCTGGATGTTCCAGTAGGCGCATGAACAATCTCCAGTTAGTCTTAACTAGAGTCCTAACTAGAACCGGAAGATACAACCACGTCACCCTGATCTTATCAACACTGCATTGGCTCCCAGTGAAATCTCACATTGATTATAAAATACTATAATTAACCTATAAAACACTAAACAGTCTCGCGCCACAGTATCTAAGCAACCTTTTGGTTTTCTGTGATCCACCTCACCTACTTAGATCAAAAGATGCAGGCTATTTGACAGTACATCAAATAGCGAAGGCGACAGCAGGGGGAAGAACTTTCTCACAGAGCCCCACAGTTATGGAACAGTCCAATTAGTGTTCGGGACTCAGACACAGTCTCAGTGTTTAAGTCTAGGCTTAAAACATATTTGTTTACTCAAGCCTACCATGACTACACTTTCTCTTATGCTAAGCACAGTCCTAATAATCTTTTCTCTCCCTCTCTCCTTCAACAGCTGCTTCTAAGGCCAAACAGACTTCATGTAAAACCATAATGAACTTTTTCACACTATCTGTTGTTACCCAGTTGAGGATGGGTTCCCTTCTGACTCTGGTTCCTCTCAAGGTTTCCTCCTATTAACATCTTAGGGAGTTTTTCCTTGCCACCGTCACCACTGGCTTCCTCAATTGGGATATATTTGCACTTTTAATATCTGTATACTGTGTTTATATGTTTCTGTAAAGCTGCTTTGAGACAATGTAAAAAGCACTATATAAATAAAATTTTATTGAATTGAATGAATTGATAATGAGAAAAATATAATAATAATAATAATAATAGCAGTAACTTTTTATTGCTCTATTTATACAGGGGAAAGTTTTGACATCACATATCAGCCAATAGGGATCTTTTCCTCCAGATGTGGAGTGATTTTATAAAACCAAAACAATGTTTAAAAGTTGCTAATGATCCATTCAGGAATGAAGCTTTTGTACTCCACTGATGTCAGCACAGAGGATTCAGTGTGGGAAATTCAGACACACTCGTTTCTCATGTTGGCAAGCCATAAGCCATCTGTTACTTATGGAGCCTATATTAAGGACAGAATAAATGACACATCATTTTAACATGATAGTACTAACATGATTTACGTATCTACAACCACCAACAATTATTTCTAACAGACCAGAATATAGTGATATGAATAGAATATCATAATACATGAGCTTTGGGCGCACAGTGGCTTAGTGTCCATAATGTATGTGATTGTGTGCCCTGCGATGGACTGGCACCCTGTCCAGGGTGTACCCCGCCTTGTGCCTGATGTTCCCTGGTATAGGCTCCAGGTTCCCTGTGACACTGAAAAGGAGTAAGCTGGTAGAAGATGGTTGGATGGATGCGTGGATGGATGGATACATGAGCTTTTAAAAGTTTGAATGATTCAGAATAATTATTGCACAACAAGAAGATGTTAATAAACTTATGTAACAGCAGATCTCATAGTAGTGTCATGCTTTATATAGAAGTATAAAGTTACTAAGTTAATACAAAGTAAGTTAATACAAACACACACACACACACACTTTTTTTTGATTGTGGAAATGATTAATAAAGATCATCTCTATGTGCATGATGGACCCAAAATGTGAGGAAACATTCAAACTAGTTTTCAAACCTCTTCTAAGAAAGTGAATCTTATAGTTCAAAAGTTCCTAAAGTTAGACTGTTAGTTATTTTAGGATACTGCAATGTTTAAGTGTCTTTCATCACAGGTCACTGCGAGTCATTCATCTAAATGACAAACAGCCCCTGAGGGTCTTTTCTAAAAGGTATATTAGCATGTCAATAGGCACACTTCTATTGTTTCTGAGCCTGTTTCTGAATGGTCAGAGTGTGGGAAAGCTCAGGAAGGAAAAGTCACAGTCTATTAGAAACCACCAGCCACAGGGATATTCTGGGTGCACAGAGGGGAATAGACACGCTTATGGTTATGAGGGTTTACTTTAATACACAGTGTTGTTGACATCATTAGCATAATTATGGTTTTGCATTTGAATCATTCAGTCATAAAGAGTCTCACATGGGAATAGGCACACTTATAGCTATTTTAAATAATGATGCAGTCACAGGGGAAATAGTACCCCAGAAAATTATGATAAATGTGATGCTTGATCATTTACTCAAAAGTCTCCCAAAGATGATGTGTCAGGAAGTAGTGAAGAAAATCATTAATACAGGTGCTCATTGTATTGTTTCCATAAAATGTGGTGATATTGTTTAATGGTTATAATATTGGATTATTTTGACTAAGGCTTAAACAAAATTTTGCAAATGTTTTCACATAGGTTAAGAGCTGTGTTTTACTCATTCCTACGTCCTTGATTACATTCGCTATTTTGTATTACAGCACATTTGTTGAATTTCAGTAAGTGTGGCTCCACACGTATGAGCAGTGATGATGAGCGTGTGCTCTGTCAGTGACATTGATCCCAACACCAGGCAGCAGATCTGCTCTCTTTACAAGGTCACTACTTTCCCAGATTCACAGTGTTCTGTCAATCCATCTCCATCACCCCACCCCTCCACCTGCTCCCCTGAGACATGGACATTGTCCTCTGCTTGAAGAACACTGAGCATGTGGCAGCCCTACATTCCTCATTGTGTGTCCAAGCTCTCCCACTGGCTCCAAACTGTGAGAAACTCCAACAAGCCCAAGACCCACACATTCATATGGAGATTTTGGAGTATAAATAGAGGAGCTGCAGTCAGTACAAATCACACCCACTCAAGACAGAGAGATCTACAGCACAGAAAACACAGCCAAGGCACCAACCATCACTTCTGCAGTGATCATCTCAAACGAGCACCTACCTCTAAAAAACAAGGTAAATTAAGAACCTGCTTCTTTTCAATGTTTACATTTACCTGCTTTCTACTTAATAGCTCTTTATAGTTCAAAATTACTAAATGTTCTCTCTTTGTTATTTCAAGCTGAGGAAGCTGATGGTGGAGAAGATGCACAGAGATCAACAGCAGCATTGAGCAGCTGAAGTCTCCAGAGTTCCTCAACCAGCAGCCTGACTCCAAACTGGAGAAAGCAGATATCCTGGAGATGACAGTCAGTTTCCTGAGATGACAGCAGCATCCCGCATTCCCCTGCAGCTCAGCAGCTGTCAATCAATGTCAAGATGAGAGTCAGCTTATTGAGACAACAGCAGCAGCAGCAGCGTTCTGCATTCTCCTCCAGCTCATCAGCTGTCAGTCAAGGCTTCTCCAGATGTATCCATGAGGTTGTCCACTTCCTGTCCAAAGAAGAGGTGAAGACACAGAGCCAGAGAATATTACTGAACCACATCCAGAATCTGCAGCCATCTTCATATGAGAACAGGAGGGAAAGTGTCCTGCATCAGCTGAGCTCTACAGAACAGCAGATCATCATCATAGAGAAGAGTTCAGTTAAGAGCTCCCTCTGGAGGCCCTGGTAAAGGGAAGATCAAGACTCAAAAGCAGAAAACACAATGTATTATTTCAATTTCTGTGTGAACAGGGTTATATTGTTAAAATTTAACATGTTATTAATATCTTTGGGCAATAGACCTATACCTTTCCACTTTGAGAAAGATTCTTAATGAAATGCTGGTAGAATGAGAGTGCATGTTTATGTATTGATGCATTGTTTTCATTTCATAAATATCCTTAACAATGCTATTTCCATTTTAGGAAAAAACAACAACAACAACAAAAAACATTATATATTAAACTAGTGTTTGTGTTATCTTTTTGATTTTACAAAATTCTGATTGTATTTGATCAGTTTTTATCCTATTTTTTGGAATCGGTCCCCAGTTATACTGGAAAATTCAGTACTATGTCCATTGTATGTTTATATAGTAAACCACTATAAAATGCCTTATATGAAGGTAATCACATTCTGATGAATACAGAATTATAAAGCTTTAAAAAATTTATTTCTATGAAATGTCATTCAGTTTATTCTGATAAAATCATCTTGATTTAAATGAAGATTTTTTAAAACCTAAATTAATGTTTATTTTGTACCTATTGAATGATACTCTTATGTACAAAACTTAAACTTTGTCATTGACAGGATTTGATGAGAAACTTTTTTTCATTGCTATTTCCTGATAATTGCTGTTGATAAATAGTATATATTTAACAGATTGTAGCTGTTGGAAATGTGTCCTGTGTCTTTTGTAAATACAATCTGTTTAAACTCTGCTCTATTATGAGTGCCATGTGTCTTGAGGAACACTTCAAGCAAAAGTTGTGATATGTTATCACATGTTTTCTGAACTATGAGAAAATAATTTGTATACACAGAACTAAATAAAACAAAAAGTAGCTCTAAATCGCTCCCTCAATTACTACATTTTTCATGTTTTGGAACAAAAGTACTGAATGAGTTTGGACAGGATCTGCTTTTTAGAAATTGTTTAAGAAATCCATCCATCCATCCATCTTCAACCGCTTATTCCTGCTTCAGGGTCGCGGGGAACCTGGAGCCTATCCCAGGAAGCATCGGGCACAAGGCGGGGTACACCCTGGACAGGGTGCCAGTCCATCGCAGGGCACAATCACATACACACTCACACACCCATTCATACACTACGGACAATTTACCAAGCTGCCAATCAACGTACCATCTTTGGACTGGGGGAGGAAACCGGAGTACCCGGAGGAAACCCCCACAACACGGGGAGAATATGCAAACTCCGCACACACATGGCCCCGGCGGGAATCGAACCCCCTGGAGGTGTGAGGCGAACGTGCTAACCACTAAGCCACCGTGCGCTGTTTAAGAAATCGGATAATTTTAAAATACAAATGACTTGTTATTCCTTTACTTTTTGTAACAGTGTATTCAGGAAGCATTTCATTAATGGAGCATTACATTGACCACCAAATAGCAATTTCATAAAGAGTTTACATTATTAGATGTATTATATTATTAGTATGTTAAATGTTAGTAGGAAATTCAGTCAGCAGCATGGTATGTTTCATGCTTGTTATAGAGAAACTTCAGGAATTTGTAAAAAAAAATAAATAAATAAATAAAAATTGAGCCTACATTGCCTAAGCTTCAGTGCTTCTCTCATGCATAATAAAGACACTTTTCAATTTTATTAATGTGGCTAAAATAATACTGAAGAACTGGAAATCACAATCTAATCAATCTAATGATCACAATCAATCTAATGACAGCACCAGCCTCATATGAACTGATGGAATGTCATGAGTCTGTGAGTAAATTTGGTCAAATCTTGGATACCTTTATTAGATTTCTAGATAATACTAGGTATGTCACTCTGGGAAGATAGCCGTATACCATGAGATGTTGATTTTTTAATTCTTATTTTATTTATTTAGTTTCTCTTCTTATGATACTAAACTTGTCAGTATTGTGTATCCAGTTCATATAGAGCTTTTTTGTGATTGTTGGGGCCAAAAATGGTTAATTTTGCTGTTGCTTTTTTTCAAAATTTGCAATGTAAATAGTTTTTTGTGCTTTTTTGAGGGAAATTAAATTAATTGGTGAAACTGCAAATGCGTGACATTGTTTTTCACAGACTTTCGCAGTGATGTTTGTTGGTAAATGAGACCTTTCAGCTGTACTCATGTTCAACGCATGTGACTCAAAGAGGGTTTTAACTGAATGCGTGTTGTTATGCTGTTAAATGACATGTCTTGGCCCAAGTCTGTGGAATATTGGCGATAATTAAAAAAAATTGGGACTGGAGGGACTATGTATCTATTGAGCTCTATGGACTTCAATGCGCTATGTTTTATGTCTGTTCTTGTTGGAATTTTTTTTTAAAGAAATTAAATAACAAAACAAAATAGGTAAAACTCTTCACACTCGGGATGAAAGGGTGTTTCAAAAATTTTTAGTCTAATTTTTAGATACACAATATCTAAATTTTATCAAAGCATTTTTATTAATTCCTGATTGAAAACTGACCCCTAATTGATTATGATAAAAAGAAAAATTCTCTACTTTTTTACTTTTATAAAACTTAATTTTATTTGTCACGTTTTCCCCTTGAGGCAGCGTGCTGGAAAGCGTAAAATGCGCGAGCACCTGCTTTTCTGTGGTTGACAGCAGTGACATTTGGACACATGTTTTGCTTACGTTACTGTCATGCCTCCTCCCTGTTCTGCCATTGGCTGGGATTTCACGTGTGTCTGTATTGCCCTCGGCTGCTAGCAGTTTAGAGGCTGATTCCTGCCGGCATATATACCATGCGCCTCCCAGCACACAACGCGGATTATTAACGTAGAGAAGTTTCATGTTGTCATAGTCATAGTCAGTTAGTTTAGTTACTGGTGTCTCGGCTACCAGTCTCTCGCTGTCTGCTCATGTTTCATGCTTCGTGTCTCAACCCTGTTTTCCGTAACCACGACCTAGATTCCTGCCTTGCCTGTTTGCCGATCACATGACCTCTTGCCAGTTTATTAGAGTACATGGTTGGATTATGATTTGGATTTACCTGCCTGTGTGTCTGTAAATAAAACTACCATTCACACTGTGTTTGCATCCGTCCTATCTTCATCATGTCACGATCTGTGACATTATTTAAACAGGGAAATATTTTGACATCACATTTCAGCCAATATTGATCTTTCCCTCCAGTTGGTGAGTGACTTTCAGCTCCTTTATAAAACCACAAGTAGTTTTTAAACGTCACTAATGATCCATTCAGGACTAAAGCTTTTGTACTCCACTGATCTCAACACAGATGATTCAGTGTGAGAAACTCAGGCACGCTTGTTCGTCATGTTGGTAAGTCATAAGGTGCATCTGTTACAAATCAGCCCTATCAGTGACAGAATAAAAGACATTTTAACATGATAGCAAAAACATAATCCACAAACCCTCAATCACCACATTGTAAAAGCAGATAAATTCACTAACTCCAAAAATTTGAAGAAACTAATGTTGTGGTTAAAAATATACATAAAACAAACACGAGGGAGACCTTGTATGAGTAGTATGAGTAATAGGTAATTTTATGGAAAATCAGCAGTGAGATGCACGATATGTTCGCGGGTGCTCGAATCCAAATCCAGCCCTTCCAATAAATGGGCACCTAGACACATAGAGGAGGTATTAAGTTGGATATTGATGAACAGGATTAACATTTTGGGATTGACACACTATGGTTTAATAATCACAGAGAAGGAGAGTTAGGGAGGCGCACACACATAGATAACACACACACACACATACTCTTGCGCATTCAGGGTCAGGCGTGCAGACATAGCACACACACTCTCTTTGTCTCGCCCTCTCTCTCTAACACCCCCTCCTGAAGGCCCGAACGCACACACATAACATTAGAACTTTACAAGAATAAATAAAAGAGGAATAAGATATTATAAGTATAATATCTTAAGTACAGTAAACCACTTGCAAGCAGTATAACCTTATATAAAATAGAAATATAAAACAGATATGAAAGTAAATTATAAACCAGAAAAACAGAAAATAGGTAAAAGACACTTACTCATAATGCAGAGGATAAAAGATTCTTGTCTCGCAGGGAAGGGTCGGCGTGCTGTAGACATGGGCCTTGAATGTTTGGGAGAGAACCATGAGGAGCTATTTATACAAATAGCTACGTCACACTGCACCTGTGAGACCAAGGTCATTGCTCCAAATTGTTTTCTTTTCTCTCTCTCTTATTTTCAATCCTAATGATAAATTTTTGAGAAGGGTTTTTTTTTCCTCATGGTTATCATGATAAGCCTTTTTTTGCAACCTCATGGTTATCGTGAGAAGCTTGTTTTTTTTTACCTAATGGTAACTGTTCGTCTTTTTACTATCTCAAATTGGGTTTACGGATGTGAGTATTTGCTTCTAGTTTTAATTGTCTTTGGGTAATAGGCTAAATTCGGCCCATCACTAATTATCTCAAAATGTTTAAGTTCATAAATCAATTTCTTTAAGCCAAATACACTTAGAAACAATTAAACACTTAGTGGTTAGCTTGTTCACCTCACAGCTCCAGGGTCCGGGGTTTGTGTCCCACTGGGGCCATGTGTAAGCAAAGTTTGCATATTCTCCCCGTGCTGCGGGGGTTTACTCCAGGTACTCCGGTTTCCTCCCCAGTCCAAAGACATGCATGATAGGCTGATTGCCATGTCTAAAGTGCCCGTACTTTATGAATGGGTGTGTGAGTGTGTATGTGATTGTGCCCTGTGATGGACTGGCACCCTGTCCTGGGTACTCTGTCCTTGTGCCCGATGCTCCCTGGGATAGGCTCCAGGTTCCCTGTGACCCTGAAAAGGAGTAAGCGGTAGAAGATGGATGGATGGATGGATGGATGGATAGTTTCCTCAAAGTTTTTGAGTTAAATTAACTTATCAGTTTTACAGTGCAGAAATTATTTATAACAGATCAGACTATAGTGCTATATAGTGCATATCTCACAGTACATATCTCCCCATCCCCCTCCCCTTTCGTTTTTTCAAAAAGATTAATAAAGATCATAACCATGTGCATGATGGACCCAAAATATGAAAAACATTAAAACTAGTTTTCAAACTAATAAAATAAGTTATGTACAGTGAGGGAAAAAAGTATTTGATCCCCTGCTGATTTTGTACGTTTGCCCACTGACAAAATAATTGATCAGTCTATAATTTTAATGGTAGATTTATTTGAACAGTGAGAGACAGAATAACATCAAAAAAATCCAGAAAAACGCAGGTCAACAATGTTATAAATTGATTTGCATTTTAATGAGGGAAATAAGTATTTGACCCCTCTGCAAAACATGACTTAGTACTTGGTGGCAAAACTCTAGTTGGCAATCACAGAGGTCAGACGTTTCTTGTAGTTGGCCACCAGGTTTGCACACATCTCAGGAGGCATTTTGGTCCCACTCCTCTTTGCAGATCTTCTCCAAGTCATTAAGGTTTCGAGGCTGACGTTTGGAAACTCGAACCTTCAGCTCCCTCCACAGATTTTCTATGGGATTAAGGTCTGGAGACTGGCTAGGCCACTCCAGGACCTTAATGTGCTTCTTCTTGAGCCACTCCTTTGTTGCCTTGGCTGTGTGTTTTGGGTCATTGTCATGCTGGAATACCTATACACTACCCATTTTCAATGCCCTGGCTGAGGGAAAGAGGTTCTCACCCAAGATTTGACGGTACATGGCCCCGCCAAACTTCAGATGGGCATGTTAATGTGCTTTCTTGAGCAGGGGAACCATGCGGGCGCTGCAGGATTTCAGTCCTTCACTGCGTAGTGTGTTACCAATGGTTTTCTTGGTGACTATAGTCCCAGCTGCCTTGAGGTCATTGACAAGATCCTCCCGTGTAGTTCTGGGCTGATTCCTCACTGTTCTCATGATCATTGCAACTCCATGAGGTGAGATCTTGCATAGAGCCCCAGGCCGAGGAAGATTGACAGTTCTTTTGTGTTTGCGA
Source organism: Ameiurus melas (assembly GCA_012411365.1). Taxonomy (NCBI): domain Eukaryota; kingdom Metazoa; phylum Chordata; class Actinopteri; order Siluriformes; family Ictaluridae; genus Ameiurus; species Ameiurus melas. The sequence continues at coordinate 21,371,506 of CM022752.1, forward strand.
ATAATAGCACCAACTGTTGTCACCTTCTCACCAAGCTGCTGTAGCCCATTCCAGACTTGTGTAGGTCTACAATCTTGTCCCTGACATCCTTGGAGAGCTCTTTGGTCTTGGCCATGGTGGAGAGTTTGGAATCTGTGGACAGGTGTCTTTTATACAGGTAACAAACTGAGATTAGGAGCACTCCCTTTAAGAGTGTGCTCCTAATCTCAGCTTGTTACCTGTATAAAAGAAACCTGGGAGCCAGAAATCTTTCTGATTAAGAGGGGGTCAAATACTTATTTCCCTCGTTAAAATGAAAATCAATTTATAAATTTTTCCTGGATTTTCTTGTTGTTATTCTGTCTCTCACTGTTCAAATAAACCTACCATTAAAATTATAGACTGATCATTTCTTTGTCAGTGGGCAAACGTACAAAATCAGCGGGGGATCAAATACTTCTTTCCCAGTGTAGTTAAAAAAAATCCTGAGGTTATTCTGTTAGGATACTGCAATATTTAAGCATCTTTCACCATAGGTTAGTGTGAGTCACTCATCTATATGACAAACAGCCCCTGAGGGTCTTTTCTAAAAGGTATATTAGCATGTCAATACGCACACTTCTATTGTTTCTGATCCTGTTTCTGAATGGTCAGAGTGTGGGAAAGCTCAGGAAGAAAGAGTCACAGTCTATCCGAAACCACCAGCCACAGGGATGTTTTAGGTGCACACAGGGGAGTAGACACGCTTATGGATATGAGGGTGAACTTAAATACACAGTGTTGTTGACATTATGCCAATTGACATCTGAATCATTCAGTCATAAAGAGTCTCACATGGGAATAGGCACACTTATAGCTGTTTTAAATAATGATGGAGCCACAGAGAGTTTTAGATATTGTACTTAGAGAAATTGTGATAAATTTGTTGCTTGGTTATTTACTCATAGGTTTTCGAAACATGATGTGTCCAAAGATGCTGATTGTATTGCTTCCATAAAATATGGTGATATTGATTAATGATTAGTATATTGGCTCATCTTGACTCAGTGTACACACTATTTTGTACTAATAAATACCACAGCAAAGAGAAGAGTTCAGTTAAGTGCTCACTCTGGAGGCCCTGCACTGAATAAAAGGTAGAAAAAATAAGCATCATCATATTATGGGGAGAATTTATTACTGGAAAATAGTTAGAATTATGGATTGTTGATCACAGACCTTCAGGATTCATATTTTCATATTTATATTCATATATTAGCCCTGCAATGGACTGGCACCCTTTCCTGGGTGTACCCCGCCTTGTGCCCGATGCTCCCTGGGATTGGCTCTAGGTTCCCCCGCGACCCTGAGGAAGGAGTAAGCAGTAGAAGATGGATGGATGGATGGATATTCATATATTAAGTGTATAAGGACATTGTTGGAGATATCAGACCTTTATACTGGATAACAGGATTATCAGGCTATAGACATGTTTCAGTCTGGAAATTGGAGGGTTTGTTTTTACATGTAAACTAGAAATTCTTTTTACATATTACAATTACTTGGCTGAATTAAACATTTTATGCATCCTCTGTGTGGATATGTTTATTATTCATTGGTTTCAGATCATACGGAATATTTTAGCATTTCCTTTAATTCCTCAATGTGTTTCTCATATTGAGAAAGATTTTGATCAGTTTATTTGATTGTAAGTGTATGAATTTGTCGTTTGTAAAGACTTGTCTTTCAGAATGCTTCTACTTTCTTAGCAAGCCATTACATTTATTTACATTTATTCACTTAGCAGACGCTTTTATCCAAAGCGACTTACAAATAAGCAAAGCGATATATCAAGCAGGGAACAATACAAGTAGTGCTACTATACAAGATCCATTAATTGAATATGTAATATACATTACATTAAATACAACATCTATAGTGAATATCACATGCACATGCTTCTTTTTTTATTGATTATTCCATGTTGTAATTGTAAAATGTGATCTTTTGGTATGACATTTATCTTTTCCCTTCAATGATACTTTCAATTTTTTCATTTTATTATGACTCATAGCATTTCTTACTTTTATGAGGTTCCATGAAATTGCTCTCATTCCAGTACTTGAGGGTTCTTTGGATAGCTAAGGATTTTTAAACTCACACTGACTTGTCAGATGACAAGAATTAAATACACCATTAGCGTATGAATAGACAGACGCTTATTGTTCATTTCATAAAATCTGAATGTAAATAATCCAACATGGGAAACCTCATGAATCTTATTAGAATTATAACACAACTTCAACCCCCCAACACATACAGTTTATGTATTTAGAGATTCTGTTGTTTAGGAGTTTATTATTATTTTTTAATACTTTAAACCGTTATGTTCAAAATTGCACCCTAATATACATATTCAGCAAAGTACTGTATATATTGCAAAATATGATCAGCCAGTGAGCTGGAATGAAGAGCAAACCAGACAGAAAATTTCATTGATTGTTTTATTTCGCCATGTCATGAGTCAAGTACATACATTAAGTTTTTATATATATATATATATTTTGCCTTCACACAAGGAAATATCCAGAAAGGATCCAATGCCTATCCAGAAAGGATAGTTATTCATTATGAAGTACATACAAGTACAACAACAGTTTTCAGAACATCAAAATGATATTTATAATTTAATAAAAGCCCTTGATGTGCTTTAGAATATCACCAGGGCATTTATATTTAGGAAAATAAAAGCCTTTATGAAAGGCAAACCTAAATATCTGTACCAGATATAGGAAATTGATTTCAGAATTTAAAGATCATTCCAAACATTTGAAATGAATTATTGTTTGAGCATGCAAAGCATTATGAAATAAATGCTTTCTGATGTATGATTTCTGAAAATCATTTAGCAAATAGCACAATATACAAGAAATGGGGGACATGAGTAACCCCCCCATTTTACATTTAACTATGTAAAAAAAAAAAACAACATAGTTATTACTCTCACATAAGCAGACCAACGTGGTCAACAGTGGTTAACAGAGACAATTTCAAACCTAGAAGACTACCATGGCCTCCAGAGGGAGCTCTTAACTGAACTCTTCTCTTTGATGATGATCTGCTGCTCTGTAGAGCTCAGCGGATGCAGGACACTTTCCCTCCTGATTTCATCTGAAGATGGCTGCAGATTCTGGATGTGGTTCAGTAGTTTTCTCTGGCTCTGTGTCTTCAAGTCTTCTTTGGACAGGAAGTGGACAACATCATGGACACATCTGGAGAAACCTTGATTGACAGCTGCTGAGCTGCAGGAGAATGCAGAGTGCTGCTGCTGCTGCAGTTGTCTCAATAAGATGACCGTCATCTCCAGGATATCTGCTTTCTCCAGTTTGGAGTCAGGCTGCTGGTTGAGGAACTCTGGAGCCAGGAGAGACTTCAGCTGCTCAATGCTACTGTTGATACGATCTCTGCGCATCTTCTCCACCATTGGCTTCCTCAGCTGTAAATAACAAAGAGAGAACATTTAGTCAGCTTGAACTATAAAGAACTATTGAACAAAAGGGAGGTATTTGTAAGCATTAAGATGATTCAGGATTTTTAATTTACCTTGTTTTTTAGAGGTAGGTGCTCATTTGAGATGGTCATTGCAGAAGTGATGGTTGGTGCCATGGCTGTGTCTCTGTTCTGTAGATCTTCTGTGTAGAGTGAGTGTGATTTGTACTGGCTGTATCTCCTCTATTTATACTCCCAAATCTCCATATGAATGTGTGGGTCTTGGGCTTGTTGGAGTTTCTCATAGTTTGGAGCCAATGGCAGAGATTGGACACACAATGAGGAATGTGGGGCTGCCACATGCTCAGTCTTCTTCTAGAGAGGACAATGTCCATGTCTCAGGGGAGCAGGTGGAGGGGTGGGGTGATGGAGATGGATTCACAGAACACTGTGTGCATCTGGGAATATAGTGACCCTGGAAAGAGAGCAGATCTGCTGCCTGGTCATCATCAATGCTCACACATGTGGAAACACATCACAGCTCTAATTATCTCTTTTTCACCTGTTAATGATAGATTTTCTGTTGAGAATATTTCCATAAAATGTCGAAATATTGTTTGTAAATTTAAAAATACACAGCATCCCTCTTCCATAGTGCATGTTTACTTTCTTAATATCAGGTTGTTTTAAATGTTTTGATGCAGAGTATGAAATAATATTTGATGTATCATAATATACAGAATAATACATTTATAAAGACTAATGCACATGTTTCAGTTGTGTGTAGCAAGATAAAGTTTCATAGCCCAGCCGTCTTTATTTATTTTAGTCTTTAGTTATTGTCTGAGTTTCCCACACTAGGTCCTCTGTGCTGATATCAGTGGAGTACAAAAGCTTTTGAGACCTGAATGGACCATTACTGATGACTAAACACTGTGTGGTGGATTGTAAAGTGACAACATTCACCATCTGGAGGGAAAAGTCTGAACACGTTGTTAGAATGATCCTTTTTTTCTGCCATGTTAAAACATTTCTATCAGGTGTACATCTTTGATAGAAAGTTTTAATATGCTGAAGATTATTATCAGATTGACATGTTATGTACTTGCTTTCTCAGGTCATGTGTCATAATGAACCAGGGGTCTCGTTTATTTATATGTTAAGGGTCAGTGGAGTTTAGCATGCTGATGCTGTTAAGAAGTCTAATTGCGTTCTCCCGTGCTTTCCCACAGTTTTCCCAATGAGATAAATTGCTGGACGATAGAAGTGTGTCCATTCATATACTAAAGACTCTATGGGTAACCAGATCCTGACAGGCTTCTTCATGTGTGTGCATCAAAAGCCATAAACACTGCATCTTAGGCAAGGTGGAGTCACTATTTAATAAAAACATTTTTTTAACAACATTCTAACTAAATTTAAACAATAATCTCATGGACTGAAATCATGGCACCATTGAAATAATCCACAATCAGTTCTCTTTATTAATGCAAACTAGAAAATCCTATTAGAGCTTTTTTCATCATTCCACTGGTTGCCTGTTTAATTTTGACTGTAACATTTTCTTTTTTTGTCAGTTTTTAAATCTCTTAATGGTACAGTACCTTCATACATCTCTGAACACCTGATAATAGATGTTCCATATCATGTGTTAAGATCATCTAGGTCTAACCTTCTCCATATTCCACATACGAAATATTCTTAACTTTTATTGCCACATTGCTGTTATACAATTTAAATTATTATCCATTTAGTCTAATTTTACATATTTCATTATATTTTTTGAAACTGTAGATTTTCATTTTCAGTTTTTTTTCTAATCTTATTAAGAATTTTACTATAATTATTTGTCTAGATGTGCAGAGACCTCTGCACTCACTTGTAGGGTTCTATATAGAACCTTTAAAGAACTGATCCTGTTCACTTAAATTTCACTTTTTTTTAAAAAATAATAAGACATGCACTTGAGGGCATTAATTGCCACATACTTTCATTCTTCTCTCCTGAGATATTTTACACTCTGCCCAATGAAAGACATCAAAATGTGCAGACATTAAATGGCGCAGATATTAATCATCATTAACACATATTTCTTTTAAAAACTGGCCTGTTCTGTATTCTGGTTTAATGACAAAATTCATCACACAGAAGAGAGTACTGTACACATTTGAATTTTTTATTTCTGGTGCACTTTTGTGTTAGAGTTAATGTAATATAATATGTGATACTGTATCACAACAGTCACTTGAAGAATTCTTTAACACACATGGTGTGCATAATAGTAAAGAGTTTGACTTTACAAAAGACACAGGAAACCTTTCCAACAACTAAAGTCTGTTAAATATGAACAGATCAAAATAATATTTCTGAAAATAAATAAATAAATGGAATTTAAATAGAAACAGTTTCAACAGATACTGTCAAGGGCAAAATGCACATTTTATAATTAATAGTACCATGCAAAAGGTACAAAATAAACACTGGCTAAGGGGGAAAAAAATTCTCAAATTGTATGAGAAATAGGCAATCAACATGCAACATATTGATAAACACTATAATCCCATTTCAAATAAATGGAAAATTAAAACGGAATAATTCTGTATTAATCAGAATGTGATCATCTTCATAGAAGGCATTTAATGTTTATATATTTTCAACTTCAATATAGAAATATAGTGTATTTAACCACTATATTGACTTCCAGTCAAATTGGCCAACCAGTTCACTAAAATGTAATCAGGGCTTGATCAAATACCATCAGAATTTTGTCAAATCAAAAAGATAATACAAATATTATATCTAATATAGAATAATACATACATTGTTTCTCCTAAAATGGAAACAGCATTGTAAAGGATATTTTGTGAACTTAAAACAATAAATCAATATTATTTATATTAACATAAACATGCATTGTCAAGACTGCAGATCTTGACATTGCTCCTAACTGGATTCTACCAGCATCTTCAATCAGAATTTTTCTCAAAAAAGAAAGGTATAGGTCATATAAACAATAATAAAATGTTAAGTTTTAACAACTCAGTTATAATCCTGATCACACAGAAATCGAAAGAAAACCAAACAGTCCACATAGACTTGTGTTTCCAGCTTTTCATCTTTAGTCTTGATCTTCCCTTTACCAGGGCCTCCAGAGGGAGCTCTTAACTGAACTCTTCTCTTTGATGATGATCTGCTGCTCTGTAGAGCTCCGCTGATGCAGGACACTTTCCTTCCTGTTCTCGCATGAAGATGGCTGCAGATTCTGGATGTGGTTCAGTAGTTGTCTCTGGCTCTGTGTCTTCACCACTTCTTTGGACAGGAAGTGGACAACATCATGGACACATCTGGAGAAGCCTTGATTGATAGCTGATGAGCTGGAGGAGAATGCAGAACGCTGCTGCTGCTACTGTTGTCTCAATAAGCTGACTCTCATCTTCAGGATATATGCTTCCTCCAGTTTGGAGTCAGGCTGCTGGCTGAAGAGCTCTGGAGCCAGGAGAGACTTCAGCTGCTCAATGCTGCTGTTGATACGATCTCTGTGCATCTTCTCCACCATCAGCTTCCTCAGCTGCAAAAAACAAAGAGAGAACATTTAGTAATCTTGAACCATAAAGAGATATTTAGTAGAAAGCAGGTAAATATAAGCATTGAAAAGAAGCAGGTTCTTAATTTACCTTGTTGTTTTGAGGTAGGTGCTCGTTTGAGATGGTCATTGCAGTGATGGCTGGTGCCATGGCTGTGTCTCTGTTCTGTAGATCTTCTGTCTAGAGTGAGTGTGATTTGTACTGGCTGCACCTCCTCTATTTATACTCCCAAATCTCCATATGAATGTGTGGGTCTTGGGCTTGTTGGAGTTTCGCACATTTTGGAGCCAATGGGAGAGATTGGACACACAATGAGGAATGTAGGGCTGCCACATGCTCAGTGTTCTTCTAGCAGAGGACAATGTCCATGTCTCAGGGGAGCAGCTGGAGGGGTTGGGTGATGGAGATGGATTCACAGAACACTGTGTGAATCTGGGAAAGTATTGAACCTGTAAAGAGAGTAGATCTGCTGTCGGTGACAGATCATCATCACTGCTCACACGTGTGGAATTGAAATTTATTTTAATGGGATATAATGGGATATATGCTGTGTTATATGTTAATTTAGATTAATTTTTAAAAGCAAAACCACAATAAAAATATATACAAAGATAATTGGATTCACTGGTTCTCACCCTTAGTTTCCTGGTAAACCTAAAGCTAAAGCCAAGCTTTACAGTAATATTATCTCTACTTTTGTCTGCATCTCTGTCTGCATTATCTTTAGCTATTCTAATTGCTTTCTAATGCACTGTTTAGTATGTTTATACAGAATCTATGATAATGTCTCCAGGAAAACTGTGTGGTAACGTTCACCCTCATAAGTGAATAAGTGAGTCTACTCCCATATGTGCACCCAAATATCCAGTGTGTGGTGGAGTTTAAGACATTGATGACGATAGACTGTGACTCTTCCCTCCTGAGATTTCCCACACTCTGACTATTGGAAGATTGAGTCAGAAACAATAGAAGTGTGCCTATTCACATGCTAATTTATCCTCCAGGATGATCGTTTGAGAAGAATATACACTGTCTCCTATATTGTCCCTGAGGGCTCTACCCTTCTTCCTGCACACACTTAATATACACTTTCAGTACAAGGTGTTACATTTTTGCTGTCATTCCATATGAACAGATCATAATAACATGATTCAAATTTCTTCATTTGTAACTCTGATGTTTTTGTAGATCTCGTCTCAGATCTCATATTTCAACACTATTCTAATAATCCTGATAATCTACATTGTTATTGAATATGTCTTGTAAGGAATCCACCTATAACAGAACAACTGCACTATTTAGCCATTGCTAAGGGTAAAAAAATTATTATTTCATTAATGTGACAGTTCATTTTATTGATAATTAAAATTTTTACACTGAAGATTTTATTGGATGGAATATATTGCTAAAATGTTCACAAACTTTCATGCTGTGTCTTTTCTTCTATCACTACCAGGACTCCAGATGTAACAGATGGGTCTTGTGTCATGTCTTTGTATGTCAGTATGAGTTTAGAGCTCGTCTGAGTTTCCCACACTGAGTTCTCTGTACTGAGATCAATAGAGTACAAAAGCTTCAGAGTCCTGAATGAACCATTACTGATGACTAAACACACTGAGTCTGACGTCATCCACCATCTGGAGGGAAATATCCTTATTGTCTGAAATGTCCTGTAAATATTCAAATGTTATTTTTATTTTTATTCTGTGTTTTGCTTATTAAATATTTAATACTTTGATGTACACATTTTTCTTTAATTTTGATATGTGGACATGAAATTTTATTATTATTTATAAGTCTCTCCCTTGTTCCAAGTTAACACACTTTTACAGTTGTTGCACAGATTTATTCTAAGTATTCTACCAACTGGGTGAGATTGTGAAAGATTGTATATATATATATATAAAAAAAAACTACAAGCCCTAACTTTAATGAGTCAACAGTTGTTGTATGAATCAGTTTGTGCAAAGTAATCTAATTTCTTTGACTTCTTTTGCTTACACTAAATGACAAATGAAACAGTGGAAGTGCTTATTTTAATGGAAAACCAGTGAGCAGAAGATTAATATATTAATAATATCAATAAAGTAGGTCTATGCTGAAAATTAAGCACAGTGAATTTAAATTTAATTTAAAACAGAAGATGCTATTTTTTTAAATCGTATGAAAAAGAAACACTCAATGGTAGATCCGGGCCACTTGAATTCCACATATCACTATTCCTGAGCCTGGGAGCAGCTACTGAGAAAGGCCGGTAGCCTTTAGTTTTAAAACGTGAACGAGGGACGGAAAGGAGTAGTTCACTGGATGATTAGTTGACTGGAGGATCGAAGAGATCTTGCGGCAGTATACGGGGTAAGGAGACTGCTGGGGATCAAGTTCATGCAAAGCTTTCAAATCCTGTATAGCAGAATTTTAAAATCAATGAGGAAATTGACTGACAACCAGTGTAAAGAGGTGAGGACAGGAGTAATATCCGCATGTTTTCTGGTGCCAGTCAATAATCTAGCTGCATTTTGAACCATTTACAAGCGATCTAGAGAGGTTTTAGACAATCCAAAATAGAGGGAATTACAGTAGTCTAATCTTGATGTGATAAAAGCATAAATAACCAGAAATTTCCAAGCAGAAATTTCCAAGTCCTTCTTAGAGAGCAGTTTCTTAATTTTAGCCAAAGAGCTCAACAGCACTGATCTGCTTATCAAAACACAAAGATCTAGAATGCCACCAAGGTTTTTCACTCAATCGTGCACATTGGTAGACAGTGGACCTAACTGATTAAAAATAGCAGTAGCTGAAACTTGTGGGACAAAAATAATTTTTTATTTATCAGTTTTATCACGATTTATCTGTAAAAAATTCATGTGCCTTTAATATCCAGCATTT